>JANVCC010010204.1:7969003-8059525 GCA_025345505.1 Todiramphus chloris collaris
AAAAAAAAAAAAAAAAAAAAAAAAGAAATTCAGCTGGAAAGAACACGGACTTTCTCCTCTGCTTACAAGAACTGGTGTAAAATGATTTGATTAACAAGACACAATCTGTTACACTATCCTTCCTATATGACTTAAAAAGAATTTTAGTAAAATAATTATAGTCATGAACAAAGCTTTAGTTGTTACTGAGGTTGTTGTATAAAATCTCTTTTCTTCCACTAACAGGAAGAAGAATCCATATGCACAGCACAAGCCCAAACACGGTTACGTTTGGGCTTATGCTGTGCATATGGATTCTTAACAGTCGTTCATGCAATCCTGCCATGTTAGCTTAGCCCTGTTTCTTAAAGGACACTCAAAATCCCAAACATACCAAACTCAAGACAGTCAACGTCTAATATATGAATGTAGCTTACTTACATAGCATAAAATTGAAGAAAAGCTGAAAAAATATGTAATAAGAGTACTATGAAAACCAAAATTATTATACTTAAAGAAAATACTTGCCTTAAGAACAGATTTATCTAGATTTGCAGCAGCACTGGAATCTGTTGTTGAACTAAAACTGTAAGTTTTTGGACCTGCAAGTTGCAAATAACCATCAATTACATTAGCAGAACACAAAGAACGCTGTTTACAGTAGCTAAAGCAGACCCAAGATAACACAGGTTAGTGCAAACAAATATTACACTAATTTGCCAGAAACATAATAACAATAGAAATAATTAGCAGTACAGAAATGCCCTCGAACAAGGAATAGTGAAGATGGGTGTGACTCTTAGCAGACAAAAATATAGAATTCCAATTGGCACAATGAGAGAAAATGGGACTGACTGCGGACTCACTCTAAACCATGGAACACTTTGGGAAACTAATGGCATGTTCAAAATAAGCAAGACTGTTGAGGTTCTTTTTTTATTACCGAGCGCACAGCTACGTAACAGAACTCTTTGCCACTAAAGCTGTGGGTACTGGATGTTTACTGAAGTCCAAAGACAGGATAGCTTTGTAGTAAAGGAATCAATCAATTTGGAAGGCTGTTGAAAAAGCATTGCATCTGGCACAGGCAGACCCACAAGTGGTGGAGAATGTAAGAGTACCCTACAGCAATATCACGGCATCTCTGACCTACTCTTACCTAGGTAACTGCTTTTGGCCCCTATGTAGAAGGGGGAAGTGGGTTACAGAGGCCTTTGGTCTGATCTGCTATGGTCATTCTTAAATAATTGTCATTTAGCAGCTGTTAAAGAAATTGTAATTCAGAGAACTAGTTACCAGCATTAGAGTGACAACACATAGCTTGTTTTTTGTATTCCGTTATTTTCAGAACACATAACTATTTCAGGGACTGCACAGATATAAAGAAACTGAGCATCATCACAGCTTTCAACACCCTGTGAGGCTGTGTGCTACCCCAGAAGGAGAAGCCCTGTGCTCCAGGAGGTACAGCTCCCTCCCAGCTCCTGCAGGCAGGTTGGACAGCTCATATCTGCTGGACTGCCTGCAGAGAGGCTCTAGGAGAGCCCATTTTTAGATCAGATCTGAGTGTAGATAACCACAATTCAGAGGAAAAAAAACCTCAGTCACCTCTGGGTCAGGAGCTACAAGGGGCAGTTAGCACTCACAAGCTAATCACTGGCATTTACTGGCAGGGTGTTCAACTACACAATAATTAGACGATACTAACTTACTTTTCATTCACTGACTTATTTTTCATCACAGCAGAAAATCTGAGAGACAAGCAGGAGAGTTTCTGAAGAGGACTAAGCACCACAATATTGGAGAAGTGGAAGACAGAAGAAGTAAGTTTGGCAGAGCCCAAACTTGTCAAAGCAGCACAACAGGTACAAGAAGTTTAAAGTTAATGGATTGCAAGACTTTGTTTTAACAAGCTGTATTCTCAAATGGCCTGGCCACTGCACCATTGCTTATAATCAGCAACCCAAAGTGTTAACGACGTTGTAAGGTACATGAACTATTTCTGGCAAAGCTGGTTTATTGAAAACAGACATCTCAGAGTGCCAAAGAACACTAGTTTTCCAGACTGCAGTTAGAACAGTCATCCCTCACCCATACAACACTACTGAAGTGCCTCCAGCCCTAGAGCAGCTGTGGGCTTTTCTCACAATACAAAAGAACCCAAAAACAAACAAAACCCATGCCAAATCCACATTACATTGGTTTTGAGCACATACGAAACATGGCATCTGCAAAAGAAGCTCATTACCAGGAAAGCACCACATCAACACTTGGTCCATGAGGACTGCCAATAATCCCACAGCAGATTTTTTGTAACTAACTCAACACATCAATGCCAACAAAGCTCAGCTGCTCAGGGACACTCAGGGAGCAATACGGGAGAGATCCGGGCCTGACCAGCCCCAGGTGGGAGGCATTTCAGGTACCCGTCTCGACGCTTCATAACGCCAAGCTTCCATCAGGCCTCTTCTCGGGACGGCGAGCAGAGGCAGGCTGAGCCCTCGGAGGCTGCCTAGCGAAACTGCTCGTACATGCACTCCTAGCCAGCCGCTCGGACTCCACACCCCTTCTCCCCACGGCACAGCCGCTCGGGGGCCCCCTGGCCGGGACTCCCTCACGCCGCGGAGCCCGGTACCTTGTTTAACACGCGGCTCCTTGCTGACGGGAGGCGGCCGCGGCGCCGCTCGGGTGCCCGCCTCGGCAGCGGCGGCAGCAGCGCTGGCCTCGGCAGCGGCGCGAGCCCGAGCGGCAGCGGTGGCGGCGGAGGCGGTGTGGGCCGCGCTGCCCGCCCGCTGCTTCTTGTTGCGGCCGCCCATGGCTGCCACGGCTCGCCCGCTAAATCCGGGCACTGCGCTCGGCACCGCCCGCGTCAGCGGCTGGGGAAGAGCGCCAGGCCGCAGAGAGCCTGCCCATAATCAGCTTCCGGGGCAAGCAAGGGTCGCTGCCGGTTGCGGGGGGTTGTGGGAAGGTCTTGTCCGGAGGCGGCTGCGCGCTGAAGGGAGGCGTGCGGTACCCCTGTGTTGCGGGCGGGGTGTGGGATCGGGATCCGGGCGGGTCGTGCGTGGGGGCTCCTAGGGCCCGGGAGCTGCGGAGGGCTCTGTTTTCCCTCGGGGTGCAGCGTCGCGGGCCGTGGGGCTGGTTGTTCCGCGCGAGACATTGTGGGACCGGTGTGGAAGATGGCGGACGCGTTTGGCGACGAGCTCTTCAGCGTGTTCGGGGCAGACTCGGCCGCCTCCGGCGCTAAGAAGACCAAAGCGGGCGCCACCGAGGGTGCCAGGAGACCGGGGTGAGGGCGAGGCGGAGCGCTGGGGGAGCGGGGCTGGGGTTGCTCTGGCAGCTGAGGCTTAGGCCGCACTGCTGGGCCCGCTCTCTACTCGCTTGTTTGAGCTGCTGAACCCCCTCGGGACCGGGGAGTCGGTGCAGCTAAAGGGACACGCTTTCCTGGGATCCCTGGCTCCAAAGCTGTAGCTGACCCAGGCGCAGTGGGTGACTGGGGACCACGGGGACCTGGCGGCAAGCTCACCCGGGAAGATGTGAAAACTCAGGGACGTTTTCATGGGTGGAGGTCTCCAGATTACGCCCTGAAGGCCCTGTAATCACAGTTGCGCAAAGGACACGTGATTTATTTTCTAAAAATGCACACATATAAAAGACAAAATTTAAATATGTTGTCTGTTTATGTTGCAGAAAACGATTGGAGGACAAAAGTTCAGTAATTGTGACAGGGAAACCTAAAAGAGAAGCTGAGACTGATAGTACTGAAGAAGCTGTTTTGGGAAAGAAGCCAAAATTGGAAGATATTGTAACCGAAGACACTAAGTAAGTGCCTAGTTTCTTGTGTAAAAAAAAATCATAGCAAGTCATCCTGGTTAGCTATATGCCAGTTGTGAGTAGTCGTAGAAGCATAGAACTGTTTTAGTTGGAAGAGGCTTGCTGTGTACCATGCCATTGAAAGACATAATTTGCTTGGGATACAGGAAGAAGAATTTGACTAAGGAGACAAGGCTCTAACTGCAGTAAATATTTGAAATCTTAAGTACGTACATGCATCTTAATTGAAGAGTAGATGACAGGTATTTGACATGGAGGAGAGTGTATACTTGGGCATGTCAACAGATGGAGAGATAAGGCATCTGAAGGGAAGCTGGAATGCTATTTCTTTGCTTTAGGATCAACATGAGTCTCACTCTTTTCTTTCCAGATCTCCATGACAGGTATTATGAGGGGATTTGTAAACAGATTGCAGGAACAGCGTGGCCATTTTTTCAGTTTAGTTTCAATTTAGTTAAGAGATTCTTGGGAACTTGGAAGTTTATGTTGGCTCAGAAAATGTTTATGAGGGTTGATGAACAAATAATTCATCCAGGGCTGCCAAATGCAGGTGTGTACCTCCTAGCTCATGGTGTAGAAAACTCTACTACAGAAATAAAAATTGTGCTGTGTTCTTACACTTAATATCTGGATGATGTATTACTTTTGTCAGACAGAATACTGGTTTGGATTGTCATTTGGTCACATGGTAATTTTTTATAAGTTTAAGGTAAGATTTTCCATGAGAAAGTAATGCAAAGACATCTCAGAACACTGTAAACCAAAGGTACCTGTGTAGAAGCAAAACAGAAGCAGAGTCAACATATTGTCAGTTTCTGTGTTAGTGGTTTCAGTAGAAGTTATAGTAAAAGCAGTAGTTTACCAAGTATGTTAAAAACTTCAGGAAAACCCCACTGTTCTGTGCAGTGAGGTGCTGGCCCCTTCTTGTGGCCATGAGAGAATGGACTGGTAAAGAAAAGATGGGTCTCCTCTTCAGGCAACTGCTTGAGATGTTTCAGGCTGCTGTTACTCAGATTTAGGATTAGTACCTGGAATACAGGTCTTGAATTTTGTTTTGTTGTAGGTTTTAAAAAAAGTCCTCATGTAATCAAAAATTCATGTGAAACACATACATGTGTTTCCAAGTGCTGTGTTGTGCAAGTTTTTAAGGTATTACAAATCCCAAAGCAGTAGCTAAAGCAGATTTATAGAGTAGGAATTTTAACACTTAGAGGTATTCCTAGTCCTGGAAGTAGTCTCTGCAACTGTCCCTATCAAGTTTGTGCATCGTATTTTTTAATGTTGCAGTTAAAGTAGAGATGCAGTTCGATATTTTCTAAAGAAAACAGGATTTTTAAATACCTTATTGTGAATCCTAACTCCTGTGTTTTCAGTCTGGCAGACCTGATGCCTCAAGTAAAGGTGCAAGCTGTGGAAACTGTTGAAGGTTGTACACATGAGGTGAGTGCAGTGAAAATGCACATGAAAAGTATAAGCTTGTTTCATAGAATTATACGTATTACTGCCAGTAAAATAATATTGTGTATTGTGCATGTACTTACTATGGCATCATAGAATCGTACAGGTTAGAAAAGACCCTTAAGACCATCAAGTCCAATCATTACTAGGCACTGCCAAGTATAACACTAAACCATGTCCCTCAGCACCACGTCTACATGACTTTTAAATCCCTTCAGGGACAGGGACTCCACTACTTACCTGGGCAGCCTGTTCCAGTGCTTTACAACCCTCTCTGAAAAAATGTTTCCTGATATCCAACCTGAGCCTCCGAGGCCATTTCCTCTTGTTCTGTTGCTTGTTCCTTGGGAGAACAGACCAGCTACCACCTCACTACAACCTCCTTTCAGGGAGTTGTAAAGAATGAGGAGGTCTTCCCTTGGTCTCCTTTTCTCCAGGCTAAACAATCCCAGTTCCCTCAGCAAATCTTTGTAAGACTTGTCCTCTAGACCCCTTACCGGCTTTGTTGCCCTTCTTTGAACATGCTCCAGCACCTCAGTGACCTTCTTATGGTAAGGGGCCTGAAAGTGAACACTGTATTTAAGGTGCTGTCTCACCAGTGCTGAGTACAGGGGGCTAGTCACTTCCCTGGTCCTGCTGGCCATACTGTTTCTGATACAGGCCAGGATGCTGTTGGCCTTCTTGTCCACCTGGTCACACTGCTGGCTCATATTCCAGTGGATGTCAATCAACACCCCCAGGTCCTTTTCCACCCGGCAGCTTTCCAGCCACCATTCACCAAGCCTCTAGTGTTGCATGGGGTCATTCCAGGTCCCTCTGTAGAGCATTCCTATCCTCAAGCAGATACCTTATGTCATATTTAAGGTAGAACAAGTTTAAAGTGTTTGAGGTCTGTATCTGGCATTGAGGATGAACAAAATGCACTTGAAAAGTTAATATAAACAGTTTGAGTGATACTTGCAATAAAGTGAGTGATTGTGAAAGACTTAATCATGTTCTTAAGTTTCCATATTTGAAGGTACCAAGCAAGTTCTAAGTACATTTGTTGAGGAGGAAAACTACTGGTTGTTAATATAGGTCTGTGTTCATAGTGCAGTCTAAGCATGCAGCAGTCCATAGAAATATTTTGCTATCTGTTTCAAGAATGAAAGGCTTTCTTGTAAGGCTGATTACTGTTGAAAATTACATTTTGATAAAAAGGGGAGAAGAGGTTTTTAATGGAAAAACAAATTATTGAAACCTATGCATTTTCAAATTGTGCAATGGACATAAATAGAGTTTAAAATATGAAAAATCAGAAGTATTAATGCTGGGAAAACTTCAGTGCACTGCCTCATGCTTAGACTCGCCAGAAGCTTGACTGTGTCTTTGCTTGAAGACCCAGTCAGGGTTCCAAGGTAGATGAAGCAGAAATATTTCACACAAGGCAGTAGGGAGTATCAGAGAAGTGAGAGTAGGAGCATTATTGGGAAAGAAGAATAGAGAAATTGGTTGAAAAAATTGGGTGGAATCAAGGAAGCCTTTACACATGACCTCCTAGAAACAGGCTAATGGAAATTGAAATTAGTTTTCATGCAATTTACATGTCCTGCCCCAGTTCTTCGTAGCTTGCCATTCCACTGGAGTGGACATTGAGAATTCTGCAACTGTTTTTATTCATAATGTATTTTATAGGTTGCACTTCCAGCAGATGAAGAGTTCATAGGTCTGAAGCCAAGAACTGGAAAACCTGCAAAAGTATGTGGTATATTGTGTTTATTTTTCTTTTTGCATATGCTTTAGACAGTAGGAGTAGAGGGTAGAGGGAAAAATGATGTACTTTTCAGTAAGACTTGGCAAAGGCTATCTTGAAAAGATGGCTTGTCATAAGTAAGATTGGTGTTTCTGTATTTTAAACTTGGTAAACTGATGTGGTGGAATGGTGTGGATAGGCTTTTGTGCTTTCAGTTTTATTCTGCACCATTAGGTGGTGGCTTCAGTTGTGCACTGTAGCTTCTCTTCCTAAATTAGCATAAGCAAAGCTCTTTGTGGTATTCGATAAAATTATTTAAACAAAGTCATTGCAAAATACTGGATTAAGTTCAGTTGAAGTTACAGATATCTAAAGGATTTAATTTCTGCCTGTACTTTGCACACTAGCTGAGTCACAAAATTATTTGGATGTAAATAATAGTCTTTGTTAAAAATATGTAATGTTTTTGTTTTATTTTTAGGAATACCCATTTATTCTTGACGCCTTTCAGAGAGAAGCTATTCTTTGTGTAGACAATAACCAGTCCGTCTTGGTGTCAGCTCATACATCAGCTGGTAAAACTGTTTGTGCAGAGTAAGTATTTTTCTGACAGGCTCTAATAAGAGAATGGTGTGATGTTTGTTGTGTCATTTTGTTGAACCACCAGCAGCTGTTGTGTCTTGGTTTTTTGATACAAAGTTTGGACCATCAGTGTTAGAATTTAATACATTACTATTGATAATAAAAACTACTCTCATCTTGTGTAGTGGGTAGTGAAAGGCTTAACTCATGTTTAAGCTTATCTTTCACTTTTTTGTTTAGATTGAAAGGAAAGTTTCTGCAATACAGATTTCCATAAATTTAGAAAAGAATACCATTGTTTTCCATGCCTGGATGTAACTAATAAGGGTTTTCTTTTGTTCTTTGCTTTGTCAGAAGCACTAGTTTGATTTTATTTGCAATTTGGTGTTTATTGGGTAAGAAATATTTAAAAGATAGTGCGTGGTTTTTGTCAGGGTTTGGTCTGACAGTGGAGTGGCTTTGCTCACCTGAGGTGAGAAATGAGATGTACATGTAGATTTATTAGTGTGCATTCAAATAATAATAGCTTGTCATGAGATAGTGACAGATTTTTAGATTAAGTTAGATGTGCTCTGAAGCCCATAACTTGTCAATGATTTGTTGCTTTCCAAAGAGGCATACATAGTTAAGATTGCACTCAGTTTGATAATCTAGATATGAAATGCTTCATATCATTCTACTGGTATTCTGAATTGCACTTTTTTTTTTTTTTTAAAAACCAAAGGATTAGGGGAAAGTAATACTCTCTGACTGTCTTCCTGACAACTATAATAAGTACGATGTTTGAATACAGGTATGCAATTGCCCTGGCTTTGAGGGAGAAACAGCGTGTGATATTTACGAGTCCAATTAAGGCTTTGAGTAATCAGAAGTACCGTGAGATGTATGAAGAATTTCAGGATGTTGGTTTGATGACTGGAGATGTGACCATTAATCCTACAGCTTCCTGTCTGGTAATGACAACTGAGGTAAGATCAGCCATTAATTCTTGATCAGTCTGTGTTTCTTCTGCTTTCTCTTGACTGAGAGAATCTGATATTAAAAGATTAAAGTTACCATAATAAGCCCAATTAGCATAGAGAATGTTATAAAATTTATTATGCCTCGCTTTAGTGTTTTAACTTTTGATAATTGAATAAGTTAGGTAAACCTCTGTAAATACATGCTTTCGGACTATCAGTCAAGCGCTTCCAGTCTCACATAGAGAAAGGCAGAGACCTTAATGTCCTGAATGCTCAAGACACTGAGTTTTCTTAGGATAGATGTGCAGCATTGAAAGTCAGACTTAACAAATACTGTAGCATCAGTATTTTGTTCTAGGGAAACAAAAGAGGGAGAGGAAACTTGAGTCATAGTGGAGTGGTTCATGCTAGATGCTAGTACTCCAGGAGTGTACAGCTTTTCACCTTTGGTAACAAAGTGCTGTTAGCACAGTTTGTCATATTGCTGTTGTAGGAATCTGTCCAGCCATGAGATGGAATTTTCCCCTTTCTGCCTTTACTTCAAAGGAGTGAAGAGTTTTTCAGAGAAAACTCTAGTAGGGAAATATTGGCGTGGTGAGACAGGGTGACTTGATTTCGGACAAAAGATTTCCTTCTAATTACAGAGATGTTTTCTACTAGGCTTGGAAGAAGTAGGTCTGTAGGCCTGTAAAAAAATGCTGCTGCTTAGAGACTTGGAGAACAAAGATGGTTATACTTTCATGTTTCGGCACTGTTCATGCATCTCATATCAGGAGTTTTGTTAGATTGCAGACAACTTAAAGCATCGCACAGGCAATCTTTAAATGCGTTTAAGTTTTGTGCAAAGTAAGATTTTGTATTGCCATGTAAATATAAACCAAAAGTTCTTGCAGTTTTTTGCTGACATCTCTGTAACATGTGACTTGTTATTTCATGTGATGGATCTCAAGTGTTTGGGGTTTTTTCCCTTTTCCAGATTTTGAGAAGTATGCTCTACAGAGGTTCTGAGGTTATGCGGGAAGTTGCATGGGTTATTTTTGATGAAATCCACTATATGAGAGATTCAGGTATCCTACATGTAAAACTTTTCTTTTCAAGAAATAATTTATTTTTCTTTTAACCCAAGAACATGTGTTTTCTTAATTTTGAAGAATGGAATTGTTATTCTTTCTCTTAAAACCAGTCATCTTTGTTCATAAGTCATTCATAATTTTTCTGCTGAATGTGTATAAGAGAGTTATTGCGTGTCACAGTCTGCATTTCCTTTGCCAAGGCAAAAGCCACTTTGAGGGCATATAGTTACATCCTGTTTGTGTGGGGGAGGCTTTTTTATTTTTTGATTTATTTTGTCTTTAACCACGCTGTTCTTTGGCTTCAGGGCTGAAAAAGGGGCTTTAATCACATAAATCTCCCATGTGACTTTTCCTTTTTCAGAACGTGGTGTTGTTTGGGAAGAGACAATTATTTTGCTCCCTGACAATGTTCATTATGTATTCCTTTCTGCAACTATTCCAAATGCTCGTCAGTTTGCTGAATGGATCTGTCACCTTCACAAACAGGTTATGTTTCTGACATGTTGTACATCCAGGCTTGTGGATTACTATTGTGCCTGTGGTTGATGAGAAATGAACCTTTGAGCATCTCTTTAGTCATCTTACTGCTTATATATAGTGGCATAGATCACTTCTGGCTTCTCTGGCTGTACTCCTAACTTTCGCAGGTATACTGGCTGTTGGTTCTACACGGCAATGCTAAAGCAGTTTCTTTAATGTTTATTTAGATACCAGCTTGATTTCAACAAACATCCTGAATTATAAAACACAGTGAACATACTAAGATTTTCAGAGGGCTGATAGACAAGAGGATTTTTGAGAATTTGTTTGAAAAGCTCAGTAAAAAGGCCATGTGGAAATAAAAAGTAAATCATAAATCCATAGAAAATATTCTATATGAATGCAAAGAAAGTGACAAAGGAGGAATGTAAGAAATCCATCATATCCTGTAACCATTAGTTTTACTTTATTCTGTTCTTTTAAGAGATGCTTTTGCAGCAAAAAATATGGGAATTACTATTATGGAACTTAATGTCCACAAGATTCTTATCTTGTTTATGATGCAAGTAGCGTAGTGTAAGAGGTGTCTAACTAAGCTTG
This sequence comes from Todiramphus chloris collaris, assembly GCA_025345505.1. Classification (NCBI taxonomy): domain Eukaryota; kingdom Metazoa; phylum Chordata; class Aves; order Coraciiformes; family Alcedinidae; genus Todiramphus; species Todiramphus chloris. The sequence continues at coordinate 7,979,701 of JANVCC010010204.1, forward strand.
GCTCAAAAATCTTCAGTTTGTTTTGCATAACACTAGACTGTGATTTTTTTTATTTTTTTTAAAGCAGATTATTTAATGTTTTGAAAAAAGTATTTTGGGTTTTTTTTTTTCTAATTAAGCGTTCTCAATGAATTAAAACCTTAAATGTCCTTAAAAGTCTACTGCATGGCTTTTATAGGTCGTGTAAGAAATACTGCAGGCATTTTTTAGAAAACAGATTAATAGTTTTTCCTTTGGTTTTAAAAGGTGCTAGGGTTTTCTGTCTGTGTAATAATACAGAATGAAATACTACTTGTCCTTACTTTTTGTGTTTACGAGGAAGAATTTCTGTAGCCAACTTGTGTTCTTTTAAAGTATTTACAGACTGATTTTTCTTAAGCAATGTTATTAGTACAAAATCCACATTCAGTAAAGAAATTTTCTTAGTTGCTGTGAGTCTTACTTTCTGGCTTTTAGAAATATATAATTTAATAGTAAGTTACTGGATTTTCAGTGAAGCAAGTGGTTTTATAAAGCAATTAGAAACATAAATATTTATATATATGCTGGGTTTTTTTTATAGCCATGCCATGTGATTTACACTGACTATCGACCCACTCCACTTCAGCATTATATATTCCCAGCAGGAGGAGATGGACTCCATCTGGTTGTAGATGAAAATGTAAGGAATACTCGGTTTGTTTCAGAGGTCTTTTTTCTTGTGTATCAGTCACAGGCTTGATCTCTTGCAAAATTTAGGTTTGCTATACAAAAGGATGTTTGGGTTAAAATAAAATACAAATGGGTAACAGTGATCTCTGAATTCCTGTGAGATTTTTGGAGTCTTACAGAAGGAGTTGGTTTTATTATCTAATGTCTTGAAGTCATCTGAGTAATACTTTGCTGAGATGTCTTAAGTGCCTTCATCCTTGCTTTATTTTCTAAACTGCATGCTGTTTTCTGTAAATCTGCAAAGTAGCTGATGTTTATTGTACTGTTTCTCACTCAAAAGAAAATGTAGCATTTAAATTTTATTTTGGTTGAGGGGACAAAATATTTTTGTGGTTTTAAGTGATTTTGAAGTAACAACTTGTTTAATCCTTGACACAGCAGTGGCTAGTGGCCATAAACGGTAGTACTGCACTTGAAGTTAGGTCTTTATTGGGCAATGTAGTTTCATGTAGGCATCCTTAAAAGTCAGATTGGATGTTGTCATTGAGCATGTGTAACGTGGTTGACTGTGTGGTGGATAGAACAATATGCAGTAACTTCAGAGACACCAGTGTAATTCTGAGCTGTGCTACTGACCTAGTAAACTCACTTTGTATCTTAATTCATTGTTTTTGTCCCCCTTACTGTAAATACGAGGTAATAGTACTGTCTGTGAAAAGCACAAGTATTTTTAAGTGAGCTATGTAAGAAGTAATTACTTACAAAGGTTGTGGTTTTGTTTTATGTGTAGGGAGATTTCAGAGAAGATAATTTTAATACAGCAATGCAAGTGCTTAGAGATGCAGGAGATTTAGCAAAAGGGGACCAGAAAGGCCGGAAAGGAGGAACAAAAGGTGAGTTTGAATCCCATTCTGCAGTAACTTTTTTGTATAATACATCAAAGTTGTATGCAAGCTGTGCTTGTGTCTCAATTATCCCATAAGATACTTTTGCTAAAATTAAAATAGTGTAATATCTTTGCAGGTCCTTCAAATGTTTTTAAGATTGTGAAGATGATCATGGAAAGGAATTTCCAACCTGTGATAATTTTCAGCTTCAGTAAGAAAGACTGCGAAGCCTATGCACTTCAGATGACAAAGTTAGATTTCAATACAGGTACAGATAAATAAAATGTAGTTGCATTCACAATTGTAGCCTGATGTGGAATATTATGGCAGTTAGATATTTCTACTTCTTTTGGGATTTTTTGTGTAAAAACAGTTAAATTTGTATTGCTTTTTTATTTATTATACCAGTACATCAGGCTATTTTCATTAGGAAAATGTTGTTGCACAAAGAGTACTTGGTCATTGTAATGTTGAATTGTTCCTCTGTTTTTAAACTTCATTTCTTTCTCCAAAATCCTGTTCTCTGTAATATAGCACAAAAATTCCTAGAAAATTCTACTTAGAATGGGAGAAGACTGATCCTAACAAATGTATTTCCCAAAACTTTCATGTTTTGCCATCAGAAAAATGAATATTTTCTCAAAACAAATTGTAACGCTTTTCCACTGTTCTTTCTCAACTATTCAGTTATATTTCTCTCCTTCCCTCTCCTTCTCCTCAGATTAAAATCGGAAAGATAAAGAATTTTTTCTTTGATTAAAACGAAGCATGGAAAATAGCTGTCAGTTCACTGCTTCTCAGAAATGTTAAGAGTTGTAACAAAAATATGGAATTTGTTATCAACATACTTTGTGTTTGTAAACTGTTGAGGGTTCTTGCTTGCTTACTTGCTCCAATCTTTGCATGTTCTGGTTCAGTGTTGCAAAATAATGCAGCCATTTACGTCAGAAAATGCAAAGATATGCACAAGCTCAGAGATGCTTCTTTGCATGTTTTCTGCGGTCATACATTTGAATATATATTCTTGGTATTTGTGCTACTGAAGTAGAAAGGATGTAAACTTTGAGAATTTACAGGGAAGAGGAAGATCCTCTATGCTTATGCAGACAGGCACTACCAAGTGCAAGAGAAACATGAAATGGAGAGAAAGTTCATAGAAGTGGGTAATCCCAATCTTGGAAATAGCTGAAGTTTGGATTATTCTGCCAGATTTGTTCAGTTTCCCTTGTCCCTGAGTATTTACTTCTGGTTATTGTTAGGTTCCTTCAGGGTGACAGCCAAGTCTTGATCATCTGACCTGATGTGGGTGGTTCTGTGTAGAATTCACTGTCTTACAAGATATTTTTATTGTAAACTTCTGTAAATATTAGAATGTGGTAATGCTATATTTACATATGGGCATTAGCATTCTAGATTTTGTAGTAACTTACAATTTGCATTCCTAGATGAGGAAAAAAAGATGGTTGAAGAAGTGTTCAATAATGCTATTGATTGTCTGTCAGATGAAGACAAAAAGCTTCCTCAGGTGAGTGAGATTGAACATGGGGAGCTGCTGCCATCTTGTTTTCTGCACTTTTGAGGCTGTGGATCTTCTGTAGTGGGTACAGGAAAATATAAACTGGATATTCTTACCTCCCCAGGTGTTAATACCTCTTGGCTTGCTCCTTAGCGTCGTGAAATAGGGCTTAGTGATTAGATTTACTTTCAGTTGTGATTCCAGCAAATTATATATGGCAAAATTAACCATGGAGTTCCTACCCTGGGGGATATATATATATTTTTTTTTTTTCCTCTGATCATGTTTTCAAGTACACAGAAAAGCTTGTAAAGATCCTGGGGTTATAAAGATCTGGGTTAAAACTGCCTGGAAATAGCTCAAATGAGAGTGCAGTAAGCTCATTGATAGGGCTCATTGCAGGGCTCATTGATAGGGCTTTAAACTAGATCTGAAGGGGGAGGGAGTCAGTAATCTCAGTTCTTCAGCTACTTGTGATGAACCATGGGGCAGAACATCAGGGGTTAAGGAATGGAATCCAAATAAGGGCTCTATATTTGGTACCGTGAGGAAAGCTAGTAACAATGAACTGGGACACCCTGTAGGAGTCAAAGGGGAGTCGCATAAGAGGGTGATTCAGCCAGCCAACTCGCTACAATGCCTGTACACCAATGCATGCAGTGTGGGGAATAAACAGGATGAATTGGAGATCTGCGTGCGATCTCAGGACCCTGATCTCATTGCAGTCACTGAGACATGGTGGGACAGCTCACATGGCTGGAACACTGTCATGGATGGCTGTGTCCTTTTCAGGAAGGACAGGCTGGCAAGGCGAGGTGGTGGAGTTGCTCTCTATGTGAGAGCAATTGGAATGTATCAAGCTCTCCCTGGGGGGCAATGAGGAGCGGGTTGAAAGCTTGTGGATTAGGATTAAGGGGGAGACTAGTACGGGAGTCATTGTAGTAGGTGTTTACTACAGGCCACCTGATCAGGATGAGGATACTGATGAGGCCTTCTACAGGCAGCTGGAAGTAGCCTCAAAATCACGGGCTCTGGTTGTCATGGGGGACTTCAATTACCCTGATATTTGCTGGGAAAGCTACACAGCCAGGCATGCACAGTCCAGTAGGTTCCTCCAGAGCATAGATGATAACTTCCTAACGCAGGTGGTGGAGGAGCCGATGAGAGGAGTGCTGCTGGACCTTGTACTGACAAACAAAGAGGGACTGGTTGAGGATGTGAAGGTGGGAGGTACTCTTGGCTGTAGTGACCATGAAATGGTGGAGTTCAGAATTAGGGGCAGTAGGCACAGGGCCACAAGCAGGATCATTACCCTGGACTTCAGAAAGGCCAACCTTGGCCTCCTCAGGAAACTGCTTGGGAAAGTCCCATGGGACAGGGCCTTAGGAGGTAAGGGGGCCCAAGAAAGCTGGTTAATATTCAAGCACCATTTCCTCCAGGCTCAAGATAAGTATATCCCAAAGAGTAGGAAATTAAGTAAGAGAGTTAGGAGGCCTGCATGGCTGAGCAGGGAACTCCTACATACATTTAAGCAGAAGAAGAAATTATACAGAACATGGAAGGAGGGGCAGGCCACTTGGGAAGAATACAGGGAGGTTGTCAGAGAATGTAGGAATACAACAAGGAAAGCTAAGGCCTCTCTAGAACTAAACCTGTCGAGGGAGGTCAAGGACAACATGAAAAGTTTTTTCAAGTATGTTGGAGGTAAAAGGAAGTCTAGAGGAAACGTGGGCCTGCTGCTGAATGAAGTGGGTGCCCTGGTGACCAAGGATAGAGAGAAGGCTGAATTACTGAATGCCACCTTTGCCTCAGTCTTTACTACTCAGGACAGCTACCAGGAGTCACAGGCCTTCAAGACCACAGAGGAAATCTGGAGGGAGGATGTTTCTACCTCTGTCAAAGAGGCTTGGGTTAGAGATCAGCTGAACAAACTGGATATCCACAAATCCATGGGCCCCAGTGGAATACACCTGCCAGTCATGAGGGAGATGGCTGAGGTCATTGCTAGGCTGCTCTCCATAATCTTTGAGAGGTCCTGGAGATCAGGAGAGGTGCCTGAAGACTGGAGGAAGGCCAATGTCATTCCAATATTCAAAAAGGCGGACCCGGGTAACTATAGGCTGGTCAGCCTCACCTCCATCCCTGGAAAGGTGATGGAACAGCTTGTTTTTGCCACAGTCTCAAAGAACGTGGAGGAAAGGAGGCTTATCGCGAGTAGTCAACATGGATTCTGTAAATGGAAATCATGTTTGACTAATCTGATACCCTTTTATGATGGCATAAGTAGTTGGATAGATGAGGGGAGAGCAGTTGATGTGGTATTTCTTGACTTCACCGAGGCTTTTGATACTGTCTCCCATGGTATCCTCACAGACAAGCTTAAGAAGGGTGGATTGGATGATTGTGCAGTGAGGTGAATTGGGAACTGGCTGAAGGACAGAACTCAGAGTTGTGGTCAGTGGAGCAGAGTCTAGCTGGAGGCCTGTGACTAGTGGTGTCCCCCAGGGGTCAGTGCTGGGTCCAGTACTGTTCAATATATTCGTCAATGACCTGGACAATGGGATGGAATGTACCCTCAGCAAATTTGCTGATGATACAAAACTGGGAGGAGTGGCTGTCGCTCCAGAAGGCTGTGCTGCCATCTAGCGTGACCTGGACAGGCTGGAAAGCTGGGCGGGGAGAAATTGAATGCAATTGAACAAGAGCAAGTGTAAAGTGTTGCATCTGGGGAAGAACAACCCCATGTATCAGTATAGGCTGGGGGCTGATCTGTTGGAAAGCAGCTCTGGGGAAAAAGACCTAGGGGTCCTGGTGGACAAGAGGATGGCCATGAGCTGACAATGTGCCCTCGTGGCCAAGAAAGCCAATGGCATCCTGGGATGCGTTAAGAAGAGTGTAGTCAGCAGGTCGAGGGATGTTCTCCTCCCCCTCTACTTCACCCTGGTGAGGCCCCACCTGGAATACTGTGTCCAGTTCTAGGCACCCCAGTTCAGGAAAGACATTGAACTGCTGGAGAGAGTCCAGCGCAGGGCCACCAAGATTATTAAGGGAGTGGAGCATCTCCCTTATGAGGAGAGGCTGAGAGAGCTGGGTCTCTTTAGGCTGGAGAAGAGGAGGCTGATGGGGGATCTCATTAATGTCTATAAATATATAAAGGGTGAGTGTAGGGAGGATGGAGGCAGACTCTTCTCAGTGTCATCCAATGTTAGGACAAGGGGCAATGGGAGCAAATTGGAAAATAAGAGGTTTAGGATAAACATAAGAAACTTTCTTTATGGTAAGGGTGACAGAGCACTGGAATGGGCTGCCCAGGGGAGTTGTGGAGTCTCCTTCTTTGGAGGCATTCAAAACCTGCCTGGACACATTCCTGTGTGACTTATTATAGGTGATCCTGCCCTGGCAGGGGGGTTGGACTAGATGATCTTTCTTGGTGCCTTCCAACCCCTAACAATCTAACAGTCTAACTTTATCAGCCATTGACTGCTCAGCCTTTCGAAAGGTTGAACTGATTTATCTGCACTTTGATTTATTGTACAATAATTAAGCATAGCGACTGCCTTTACAGTGGAAAATACAAGCTTCTAAACGGACAGGGTTCAGTACTTTTGTTACAGATACTGAAGATTTAAATACTAATTACATGTGTAAATTGGGGCATGGCTTCACAGTTGGTCTAACCCTATATAAGACTAGTTTACTGAAAAGCCTCTGTCTTTACCTTTCATACCATTCCTACAGCTAACTTGAAAATAATATTAAAGGGGTATTTATTGTATTTAAAATCAGGAAATAGTGAATTATGTGACTGCTAGGGGCAATGTTGAAATCTTCAATACAGGTTTTATTTTTTTATATTAAATTTTGTTTACTGTTCTTTGTATGTTTCTTCCTAGGTTGAGCATGTACTTCCTCTTCTGAAGCGAGGAATTGGTATCCATCATGGTGGTCTGCTTCCTATCTTAAAAGAAACCATAGAAATTCTTTTCTCTGAGGGCCTAATTAAGGTATGTATTTCAATTTCATAGCCATATGTAGGTTTTTCTGTGTTGTGAATACACAGTTGGCAATCCTGAAAAAGTGAGAGGTACTTCTTGGCTCAGACTGTATGCTAGTGTTACAGCAGAGATCTGCTCCTTGACTGAAGAAGGTGAAAGACTCATTGCTCGTGCCAAATGGCAAAATGCTTTCACTGTGACTCTATGCAAGAAGCATAAAACTTAGTACTTACCAGAACATTTTTTCGACATTGTGTGGACCAGTAAGTAGGCAATTCTAAAATGAACTATGCATGTATGAAGGAAAGGCACCATTCTATAGCTCTACATAGTGGGTTGTACAAATGCACACAGCACCTCTGGAAGCCTGCCACTGTTCCAGTGTCACAGGTTAACTGGTGGAATTGGTTGCAGATTCCTTCCCTTGAGAAATGCAAGTATTTGCATAACTACCTTCATCTTCATCTGAAAAAAAAAATTAAATAAAAAAACTCTTGAAGCTGTTTTGTATTTCTTTCTTACTATAAGGAAAAGTTTGTAATCTTCAGTGTCTTATGTCATTGTACAGTTGTAGCTCTAGTTTTAAGTGTTCCAGGTTTTGTTCTAAAGTATTTAAAGTTACAATGTTGAACATTGGCTTCAAGGGTTTTATGATTTATTTTGCTCCTGTAAATGACTGTATATATTTACAAAGCTGCTTTAAGGGACATATGTTCAGAAAAAATTAAACTTGGATGAAAGGCTTTTCTGGGTGGCAAACTGCTGTTTTCTTCTTGCAAACTTTGAATGTGGAAATTAACTGTTATTTTTCATTAATAAAACTTACACCCCCTTATGTTTTCTTTTGAAGGCTTTCACATGGTCCCATCTAAATCAGTTTTCATGTTTTCCCAGAGGAAATAAGGGATGGGGAAAAGAATGTTTTTCATTCAGTTTTTAAATATTTAATGTGCCTACATTCCTATGTTGACTGTACATAAGTGGTAAAATCTGGAGAGATTTTGTGTAGCAATCTCTGACTATTTGCACATTTGCTTAAGAGCCTTTTGGTTTTGCTTGCTTAACTTTAGTTTGTTTGTTTAGGCCTTATTTGCAACAGAGACTTTTGCTATGGGAATTAACATGCCAGCCAGGACTGTGCTATTTACAAGTGCCAGCAAATTTGATGGAAAAGATTTCCGATGGGTAAGTGAAAGACAGGTTCAGTAGAATAACTGAATTCTATTCTTAAAACCCTATTAGGATTTAATTTACTCTTGATATGCCCACTTCACTATAGTAGAATACTGTTTTTTTTTCAAAAATCTTTTCTTTGTTCACTAATCCATTTATTACTACTGTGCAAATTCCCAAACACAAGATTTCTCAGATTATGCATGAGATTGTATATTTTAATAGATAGGGCAAAAGGTTGTCAAACACAAGTTAGTGGCAGACACTGATTAGGTTAAGACTTCTGCAAAACTTCTGTCCAAAATGGTGAGACCAAAGTATTTTCTTCTGTGTCAGAACAATGTGGAGAATAAGTGGGCTCAATATTGTATCATAGTGATCTCTAAATTTAGGTTTTGACAAACCCAAGAAAAGAGAGCGTGTACCTCAGGGGAGTATTAATTGTTCTGTTACAGTAGAGTGTTTTGGTTAACTCACAGAAAGACGGAAATAAAATATATAGAGAGAGAGTCAGCATGAGTCAGCAGTGTGCCCAGGTGGCACTGAAGGCCAGTGGGATCTTGGCTTGTATCAGGAATAGTGTGGCCTGCAGGACTAGGGATGTGGTTCTCCCCCTGTATCTGGCACTGGTGAGGCCTCACCTCAAGTACTGTGTGCAGTTCTGGGCCCCTGACTTCAAGAAGGATTTTTGAGGTGCTGGAGTGGGTTCAGAGGAGAGCAATGAGGCTGGGGAAGGGTCTGGAGGGAAAGTCTTATGAGGAGACACTGAGGGAACTGGGGTTGTTCAGCCTGGAGGAGACTCAGTGAAGACCTCATCAGTCTCTAAAACTACGTGAAAGGGAGTTGTAGGCAGATAGGGGCTGGACTCTTCTCCCAGGCAAACAGTGACAGGATGAGAGGACATGGCCTGAAGCTGTGCCAGGGGAGGTTTAGGTTAGATATTAGGAAGCAGTTCCTTACGGAAAGGGGCATTAAACACTGGAATGGTCTGCCCATGGAGGTGGCAGAGTCTCCATCCCTCATGGTGTTTAAGGAAAGATTGGATGTGGCACTTCGTGACATGGTCTAACTAGGTGTTGTGGTGTTAGGTCTTGGGCTGGACTTCACAGAATCATAGAATGGCTTGGGCTGGAAGGAACCCCCAAAGGTCATCTAGGCCAGCCCCCCTGCAGTGAGCAGGGATACCCTCAACTAGACCAGGCTGCTCAGAGCCTTGTCCAACTTTACCTTGAATATCTCCAGGGATGGGGCCTCAACCACCTCCCTGGGTAGCCTATTCCACTGTTATACCACCCTCACTGTAAAGAACTTCTTCCTGATATCCAACCTAGATCTACTCTAATTTAAACCCTTTACCCATCATCCTTTCACTACAGGCCCTCTTACAAGGCGTAAGATTATGCATGAGTAATGGTAAGGGTAAGGATAATGGTAATGTAAAGGGTAACAGCCCCTGTCCAGCCTTCCTGTAGGCCCCCTTCAGGTACTGGAAGGTTGCTATAAGGTCTCCCTGGAGCCTTCTCTTCCCCAGGCTGAACAACCCCAGCTGCCTCAGCCTGTCCTTGTAGGAGAGGTGTTCCAGCCCTCTGATCATCTTTGTGGCCCTCCTCTGGACCCACTCCATCAGGTCCATATCCTACTTGTGTTGAGGGCTCCAGAGCTGGACACAGTACTCCAGGTGAGGTCTCACCAGAACAGAGCAGAAGGGCAGAATCACCTCCCTCGATCTGCTGGACACACTTCTCTTGATTCAGCCCAGGATGCAATTGGCCTTCTGGCTGCAAGCGCACACTGTTGGCTCATGTCCAGCTTCTCATCCACCAACACCCCAAGTCCTTTTCCACAGAGCTGCTTTCCAGCACCCTGTCTCCCAGCCTGTATTGATAGTGAGGGTTGTTCTGACCCAGGTGCAGGCCCCTGCACTTAATCTTGTTGGACCTCATGAGGTTCACCTGGGCCCACCTTTCCAGCTTATCCATGTCCCTCTGGATGACATCCCATCCCTCCAGCCTGTCAAGAGCACCACTCAGCTTGGTGTCACCTGCAAACTTGCTGATGGTGCCCTTGCTCCTGCTGTTAATGTCATTGATGAAAAAATTAAACAGTGCAGATCCCAGTACAGACCCTTGAGGGGTGCCACTTGTCACTGATCTTCATCTGGACATTGAGCCATTGACCACCACCCTCTGGATGTGACCATCCAGCCAGTTCCTTATCCACTGAACATTCCACCCATCAAATCCATATCTCTCCAACTTTGTGAGTAGGATGTTGTGGGGGACCATGTCGAAAGCCTTGCGGAAGTCCAGATAGATTACATCTACAGGTCGTCCCTTGTTCACTGAGGTAGTCACCTTACCATAGAAAGCCACTAGATTTGTCAGGCAGGATTTGCCTTTGAAGTCTTGTGCTGTCTTTCATCACCCCACTGTCCTCTGTTTGCCTTGTTAGACCCTCTAGGAGAATCTGCTCCATGATCTTCCCAGGCACAGAAGTGAGACTGACAGGGCGGTAGTTTTCAGGGTCCTCCTTTCTACCCTTTTTAAAAATGTGTGTAATGTGTTGCTTCTTCCAGTCCCCAGGGACTTCACCTGACTGACAAGACTTTTCAAATGTTATGGCAAGTGGCTTGGTGACTACATCAGCCAATTCTTTTAGGACTCTGGGATGAACCTCATCAGGTCCCATGGACTTATGTATGTTCAGGTTCCTCAGGTGATCACGAACCTGATATTCACATACAGTGGGAGGGACTTCACCACCCTGGTCCACACCTTGTAGTTTAACTTGGGCGGTGTTGGGAGAGAGGTTGTCAGTGAAGACTGGGGAAAAAAAACTGTTGAGAACCTCAGCCTTCTCCTCGTCCATTGTTACTAGCCCACCATTTTTACTCTTCAGGGTGGGGGGAGGGGTGTATGTTTTCTTTGACCTTCCTTTTTTCATTGACACACCTGTAGAATCCCTTCTTGATATTCTTTGCATCCCTTGCCTAGTTCAGCTCCAACAGTACTTTGGCCATCTTGACCTCATCCGTACACAGTTGTGCAGCATCGCTATACTCTTCCCAGGGTACCTGTCCCTGCTTCCACCACCTGTGGAGCTCCTTCTTGCTTTTTAGTTTGACCGGTAGGTCATGGCTCAGCCACACTGGTCTCTTCCCTTCCTTACTTGATTTCTTACACCTGGGGATCAAGATCTCTTGCAATCTATGAAGAGTGTCCTTAAAAATCTGCCAGCTCTGTTCTGCTCCCTTGTATCTGAGGTCTGTTTCCCAGGATATCCTATTGACTAACTCCTTGAAGAGCTGGAATTTTGCTTTTCTGAAGTGTGCTTTCTTTTTTGCTTTTCTGACTGTGCTTTTTGACTGAGTTCTGACCCTTAGTAACTGTGCATTCTACCACTGCATGGTCACTGCAACCCAGGCTGTCTCCACTCTTGAGATCCCTGATGAGCTCATTTACACTGGTAATCACCAGGTCAAGCATTACTTCACCTAACCTGATGATCTCAGAGGTCTATTCTGGCCTCAGTGATAATTCTGTGTAATTCTGTATAATTCTGTGAGAGACATCTTAAACAGATGGGAAACTAGTTTAAAAGTTTTCAACATTAAAACCAGGTATGTGATTCACATGTGAATAATAATGCTGTACAAGGCATCACAGCAAAACACTAATAAACTGTCATGGTTCATCTTTCAGAGATGGGAAAGTTTTGATAAAGAGGACAAGTGACTTGACATAAACATCTCTTTAATCCTAGTTTGGGCTGTTCAGTTTCATAATTCGTGCAGTCTGATTGGCTGTCTTTAAGATATATGCAAGAATTAGCTACCTTTGAGGTATCAGATATGTGGAACTCCTGCTTTTAAAACGATACCATTTCCTGAAGTAGTTTTTGAGATCTGACTTGAATTTGAAGCTCAGGAAGTTATTAGGAATGCAAATTCCACAGATGACAACCCCTTCTGGATTTATAACTTACTGAGACATAGGGAACCAGTTGTAGCTGGTTCTTGCTCACATCCAGTGCCTTATAACCTCTTCAATTATACTGCGCTTGCTAGGTATCAGTATTTTAGTGTTACATTTGAAGGTGATGAAGGTGCATTATCAGTATGTTAGAGATGTATTGTTATTTTGATAATCTCCACCACGCCCATCAACCTTCCATCACATAAGACATTAATAAAATGGTTTTTGTGCTGTTAAAATGGTGCACCATGTTAGGGAAATTGCTGTAGCTATGGGAGCATTAGTTAACTATGCTGCTGACATACATTATTCATAGTTTTGAATTTATATCTTAGTAGCTTAGTGATCAGTTATGAATAATTAACTCAATCTGTGAAAAGTTCATGTCTCAGATAACTCTCCTTTGCTTATTTGTAGACTTTAAATAGCACGTTATATGTTCTTGCTATTTTTCTAATGTTTGTTGAATTTTCTTTTCTCCCACCCCCCTGCCATGTTATCCTAGATATCCTCAGGTGAATACATTCAAATGTCAGGTCGTGCAGGGCGCCGAGGTATGGATGACAGAGGAATAGTAATTCTTATGGTGGATGAAAAAATGAGTCCAACAATTGGCAAGCAGCTTTTAAAGGTAAGAGAGAAGTTAACTTTTTTCTTTTTGTTTTTTTTTTTATCCTCCTCACTAAGGTTATTCTCATTTGAAGAATGTAACATGAAAAATTGTACACTTAGAACAAGAAGTATGTAGATCATGCAGATAGCAGATGACAATACCTGAAATGAGTATGGGTTTTCACTGAATTCTCACTAAAGCAGGAGTGGCTATTGTGAAATTAAATTAGAAGACTATTACCATCCTTCTCAATATAAAAGGGATCTCAGGCAGGAGAGGTGGAATTACATCCTGTATCATTACTACTGCAGTAATTGATTAATTTCTTGCTGACCACGGTCAGTTCAAGGATACTGCTGAACTAGAAAAGGTTTGCTGAGCTTTCACAAGAATTATTAAATGCTTGGTTCTGTGGTGAAATAAAACTTTGTTAATGGACTTCTCAGTGTAATAGACAAACTGGACAAAGTCATGCAAAAAATAAGTTATGTATAATAAGTAAGAAGAGTGAGAGAGCTGACAGTGAGCTAAAATTAGCTATGGATAAATTGGTAGTGCTTGTAGGAAACTTTGAGGTCTGGAAATAAAGAGATTGGAAAAAAAAAACCAAAACAAAACCAACCCACTTTTATGGTTGAGATGGGCATTAAGATTATAGACCTTCTCCAAACTGTCATGAAAATTATTACAGATACTACAATAATACCCTCTTGCTTTATAATTTAGTTAAGAAATACCATACTCATTACAATTCTATTTAAGCTCCATGGCAAAAATCACCATAATGAAGCATAATATTCTGTTGTATATGTTGCCTGTCTTGGGCTACTTACATTAATTGTGCACATGTGTTAAAATTGAGAACTTGGGGAGTTACTTTGTATGCTATTCAGGAGCTTCTAGCCTTGGTACAAATAACAAGTGTTAAAATGGCACTTATATTATTACTAGAGCTTTTATAAATTGTGAGAATCATCTGAAGTCAGCATCAGGGTATGTTAATAAAAAACCATATATTTGTTGCCAAAATAAATGAGATGCCAATGCTTCTTATAAATATTCTTGTAAACAACCTCAACTTTGTGTACCTGTAATCTAGTCTGTAAAGGCTATCCTACAAAAATTCATTTATATTCAATAAGTGTAAATAGCTTAAGAACAAATCATTAGTTTGATTATCTTTAGACTTTATGAGATTAAAATCAGTCATTCAGAAGATGTTTCTTTTAAGTTTCTTAAGTTCAGTAATTGGAGAACTATAGAACTCAATCTGCTGCATTAAGATGAAAAAAGGCAATAGTGGATCACTTTTTTTAATACTATTTTTTGTCTAGGTTTTAAGGAAATAATAAAGACTGTTCCTTTTACTGAAACTATAGACCCCTTGATTTTTTTCCTTTTGAAGGAAACAAAACGAAAAAATGACACTTCTTTGCTTTCTGTATTATCTCTTGGTTCTTCTCCACTGATCTAATTTAATGTATTTCACTAATTTTCCACACTACTTCACTTATGAGGAAGGAGTGAACTTGAAATCTCTTTGAAACAGATAAAAATGGATTATTGATGCTTCTGTCTTGTCTCTAACTGTTCAGCTAACTGCTGAAAAGGCAGTAAAAGTAATCTTTTATGAGATGAGCAATACAACATTTAAAATAGTTCTTATTTTCTTTTTTAGATACAAAACACTTAGAGGAAATTTAATGTCAAAGCAGGCCAAGAGTGTATACAGACTAACATTTATTCAGTATTCACATCTGCACTCAGTGCTAAATGTGTCTGAATTAGGTTTTACTTACTGACTGACAATGTCTGTCTGTAGTAAAATCCCACTTATGTGTTGCAACAGTGTTTTGTTGCCACATCAAGTTTGTGGCTTTGCTTCAAGATAAGGTAAAGATGTATCGGGAAAACTTCTGAAGAAATAAATTAGCCATGTTGAGAAGGCTATAGCCGTATTTACGTAGGACTTTTTTCTTCATAGCTTCTCAACCCTAATGCATGTATGATCAAAACCCATTTCCTACATACTAGAGCAAAATATGTAGGAGTAATGTTGTCAGCTGCCTAACACAGCAGCCAGTGAAGTGAGCACAAGCAGCACTGCGGCATCTGTGCTGTTTGGCTGTGTCATTTTTCATTGCAACATTGTGTACAGTACTTGAAACTGAAATTCAAAGTTCAGATCTCAGATGGAGTTCTTAGGAGGCATATTTGTAAATATTTTTTAAATGCAGTAACATACATTTATCTCTACAGTGTCACAAGGCTTTTTTATTTATCCTTAGCTGAATGTTTAGTAAACTGGTGACTTGCATAGATCCAACTAAATGTTTGCAATACTGTTTTCTGAAAACAGTAATTTTTAGTTTTATATTTGCATAAGACCAAGAAATATTTGATGGGAATTTTCTGATTGTTTTCTGAAATCTTTAGATACATTATGTTAGTTTAGGTAGGAAGTGGAAAACTTACTTTGACACTAGATGGCCTTTGAAACCAGAGGACCATCTCTCTAGTTGAAGTTTTGCCATGTTACATGTATTCATGTATAACAATAAAGTTACTGAGCACAGGTAATCTGTTAACATCTCTAAAAGAGAAAAATCTTAATCTAATTGTGGTACAGAAATGAATGATTGTATAATGAAAGAAAATGTGTTAAATACGTTTTCAAGCCTTGAATTTGAGTGTATCAATTCTTTGCGTCTACTTACACCTTCACAGGAGGTTAGATGGACTGAAAATTTGAAAGAAATGTTCGTCTGGTTAGATAAAATACACAGTATTATGCTTTTCTTGTCATTTGCATCTTTAAAGCTGATTCTAAGCTGTAGGAGATACTCCAGTACGTATGTTTGTCTCTTTGGCAGGGCCCTTATTTATAGAGTTGGCAGCACTGTGTTTATCTGGCTCATATGCTGTTATTAATAAACCATTTGGTCTTTTTATATTTTATTTTGACTCTTAAGTTGTTTTATTGTACTAGGCAAATGAACTGGATAGCAATTCAGACAGTTTTATACTTCTTTCTTTAACTTCCTGCCAGGTTGCACAGCTCTTTCATATGACCACTGTGCAGTTGTTGAAAGGCTTATTAATTTTGAAAGGGCAAATTGTCATTCCCTTATAATTAAGGCAGCATCATTAGATATTTTGTGGTTTAATAGTCCACTGTGTATCATGTATGGCTGTTCCCTTCAGACTCCCAAGTACAAAGAAAATCGTCTTTAGTGTGAAAAGCAGTATTTACATGTAAATAAAGCTGCGCTGATTGGGAATAAACGTACAATTGGAGATGGTGAGGGGGTGATGAGAGGCTTCCACTACTAGAAGAGGGAAGTTTCTGGAACAGGAGCTTTCTGATAAAATTGCTGCAAGTTAGTACTTTTGCATAACTGCTTGTATGGAATACAAATTAATAATAAGCCTTGGGCACCAGTATAATTTTATGTGTATTTCTATCACAGAAGCTGTAACAAGCAACTAAAACTCTTACCTGGCTTATGATAAATGTCATGATTATGTAATAATAGAAAATAACTATGATAAAGCAGGATTCAGAATAAACACTGGCTAATGTGTAGGAAAAATATATTGGTTTATGCAGAAGTTCACTTAACCTTTGACTCTGAGGTTGCATGTTCCTTCTTTGTCTGGTATTGACTGACAGGCCATGGGTCTGCTCCTATGTTGTTCTTTCTGTGTTTTAAAATATATAGGGATGTGTATGCTCTTGGAATTGGGTTGAAAAATAGTAAAACTTTAAAAATTACCCCCCAACTGATAGAGTTTTGGTAAATCTGTTTACTTTACTAAACTCATCACTACAAATGTAAATGCATTTTGACAGATTAAGCTAGACTTTTTTTTCCTTATTCTTAAAACAAAAAAGGTAAGTGTGAGATAAACAGAAGACTAAGTTCCTCCTTTTAATTTATTTCTCTGTTAACTTCTTGTAGATGTGTATGGTGATTGCTAGGGCACACATTTTCTTTAAGTTCAAACATACTACGTATTTACTGAAACTGTAGATTGTCACATCACTGCCTTGATACCTTTAGTAGCAAATCTGAAACGAATGAGTGCTGAGGATCTCAGCTAGCTTCCGAGTGCAGATACAGGTACTATTTGCTGTGTTGTTTTTTTTTTTTAATTTCAGCTTTCCTTTTGTTCCTACAAATAAAGAACAAAGTTAATCTCTTTATATGTACTCTACAAATACAGTTACTGTGTTACCAGGCCAGCTCAGATTGAAAAGAATCACTGTACAATGTGGTGTTGAACACACGTTGAATTACCTTTCCCCCTGCCATCCAATTGTCTTCTATGCTGAGCAATTTATGTTAGCAGTGCTATATGATCCTGGTTTGGGGAGGGATGAATTTTAAAGTTTTAAGTTAAAATGTGATATTTATGTTGTATAAAATACTTGTATTTTTAAATATTTGCTTGAGAGTTAAATATTGCTTTGTTAAATTGGAATGCCTAGGTACAAGTGTGTAGGGTTTTTTGTATATTTTTCTGTCTTCAGCTCAGAAAGAAGACAGAGCTTAGCATAAGAACAGAACTTGGAGTTATCAGCCTGAAGTAAAACTAAGGACAGTTAACGCTATTATGAGCTACTGTATTAGAGAGGGTAAATGAACGAAAAGTTCAGTCATTCAGAATTAACTTCAGATGGTGGTATTTGCATGAGAGAGAAATTGAGATAATGGTTGGGGTTTTTTTCCCCTTTTAAGTATCTTCTTACAATTGGAGCATTTGTGTAACCCAAGTCTGAGATATTTCCATCAATAAAGCCTGCTAAAAGTGTCTTTTGCCACCCACAATGGCTTCTGTTTGTGTCAGTGCAGCTCTTTTGAGGGGAAAGCAGTGTGCCAGATTGGTAATAAGTTTGTGCTTGAAATAGCTGCTTACCACTGTGTTAAAAATTACCCTGCAGAAGGGGTTTTTATCAGTTTTACAGCCATGCTAATGTATCTAAGGATAATCCTGTTATCAGTATAACTATGCAGTGGATATTTGAGATCAATCTGGTGTTCGTATCTCATTGATTTATAGAAAAACTGTGTGCTGTTAACATTTCACTGAAAGCATTTCTGTGCCTTACATGTGTATCAAGCAGTCACTTGCATTTTTATTTCATGAGGTTTTTTAATAGAAATTTGAAATGTTGACTGCCACAGGCAGCTATGTGTACTAATTCCTCCCTTATGAGGAAAGAAGTCAGAGGCCTTTTAAATATCTCCTGTGTCTTCTGTTCTTTGCTCTTTTTGTAAAGCAGTTCTTTGTTTCCTTCTTGGAAACTTATTAATTCAGCTTATTTCTGGAAACAAACAAATGAAACTGTCAGTGGACCAGATGGTGTAAAATATGTCCTACAGTTTATCTAATTTGTTTCATTATGAAAGATAGTTTATTGTTCCTTTGCAAGTTGCCTCCTTCATCTTTGTTAGCTTGTAATGTCCCTGTGAGTTAGTTTCAGATCGGATTTGCCATCTTATGTTCCCTGTGAAAGCATTGTCCAAATTTTCTGTGAAAGGCTGGAGAGCAAGTAAATATGTGCAAAGTCTGTTCCTTCCTCTGCATGGGAAGAGTTCTGAAAATGTAAATATTTTTTCTCACACTGAGAGAGAACAGTGAGAGTAACCTTCATCAAATGTACAGGAGTTACTCAGTGCTGCGTGCATTATGCAGCAATGACAGCTCTCACCTCTCTGGTTAGGCAAGGCTTCAAAGTCTGAAGTATGAATATCAGCAGTTCCAGACACTAATCTTCCTCCTCCCCAATCTTTGTATCTTTCAGATTTATGTGGGCAAGAAATGGTATGACTAGTAAATGCTGAATGCCCTGTTGGATGATGTGACTGTGTTTTAAGAGACACTGTTCTGAAATTATTGGCAGTTAAACAAGGCACAATGTATAGCAGCTATAATTTTCAGATACTTCTTGACCAAATTATTTTTGCAGTAAATTGTTCATGGTCATGTTCTTGATTTTTTAACATTATCAGCTTAGATCAATCATTCTTTTGCAACCCAAATCTTGGAAAACTTGAAAGGATGCTACTGGTAAATTGGTTTAAAATTTCTCAAGCAGTGACGTGGTTGCAAGCACACAAATTAGGTCATTAATTTCTGAGAAGTTCAGTTGATATGTCCAGGCTGTTCTCATGTATCCAGGCAGTTTTCATTCAGAGAGATTAAAAAACCTGGCAAAATCATTCTGTTTTTTAAGAAAGATTCAGAAGCAAATCTGTTGCTACTGTCTGGTGAAGATTTCGGGTCAGGGGACTGTCCTCTTTGAAGGGGTGAGGAGCAGGATTACTTGCAGAAAGGAGGATGGAGAACTGGGATTGTAGTTCTCTAGCAACAATAAAGTCTTGGACATAGCCTGTTCAAAAGTCATTTCTTGATGCCTGTTCTTGACAGCCTTTCCATCAACTGCAGTTGCAGCTTTTATCAGTTAGGCTTTTGCTCGATCTTTTGCATAAATGATGGTGATTCTTTCTCTCTCAAATATGGAGCTCTTTCTCTGGAGACAAGGGAGAGGCTTCCACAGACTGAGAGGACTTGAGGCATATGACTGCATACCCTAGCTTGTCAAAGAGAAGGTTGCTGCATTGTGACAGCAGGATCTGTGATAGAGGGTGAGCGAACTGTTATGCACATGCTGCATAATATTCTTAAGAAAAGAAAGGCAGTTGATCTGGGAGCTGGTGGCACAAGGCATAAGCAGAGAAAGGTGTCACAAGAGGAGCAAACCACCATGGAGAAAATATAAGTTAAACTGATTTGCCTCTTGTTATATCTTATCAGCAAGCAAAATTGTTGAACACTTTATACTGTGTAGGGTCTTCGAAAGCAAGTTAGGAAAAGAAGACCCACTTTTTATATTTTACTGTCAGTAATGTATCCCATCTTCTCTTCCCTCCATCACATGTACCTGACAGACGTCTTTAGGTAGCCACTAATGTTCCCTTCAATAATTGTGACAATCTTTATAATTTGCCAGAAAAGGATGATTAATTGTCTGCTCATGTTTTGTGTGTACTTCATATAAAACAACTGTATTTTGCTATAAGGTTTCCTATAAGGTCTCCTAATGCAGCTTCAAGATCCATATGATGCTACTAACTAAATGAAGCAAGGACATCCAGGTGATCACTGTGTGTTAGATGAGAATCTGTTGATAGCCCAGGACAGTCAGTGGAGACTGATGCATGCTGAGGAATTTGCTGGCTGTGCTGAAGGTGTAATACAGTAAAGCTGCTATAATTCATTCAGACAAATAACAGTTCCAATTTTCAGAAAAAAATAAGCTCCTTAGAACTTATGATTTCAAATGTAGTACTGCCTAGAGAACAACACTAAGAGAAAAGGAATTTCTGAAACTTGGGGAAGGATGTGTTTATGAGATGAAGGAACAAGAAGAATTCACAAATTTTGCCAAAAGACCATTCATATTTTAACTGCTTTGTCTTAATAGAATGAACTTTTTTAAATTGGAAAATGCTGATCGTGTGTTTAAAATAAAAATTGCCCCATCAGCAACTGCCTGAAATGCTGCCTTTCAAGTAAGTCTGCTTTATATAGTCTTTGAAATAGCTGGGCTTTTTAGTTTGTTTTTAAGTCACTCCTTATCAGCTGAACTGTGCTGATTTTTAAAAAGCCTTTAGAGTGAATCTGCAGGAATATATTTTTTGGGTGTGTTCTGTGCATATGTTATAGTTTTATGAAGTTCAGTGTTTTCTCACTTTATGATAGTATTTAAGTGAGAGTGTGACACGATTTGATTCTTTTGAATAGTTGATAATTTTGCAAATGCACAGGTAAGTTACACCTTAAAGCTATGTAGCATTGTCAGGAGTGGAAAGGGTGGTTCACGGTATGATTGGATCAGTCACAGCAGCATTTTGCCAGATGTCCACTAGCCTGTAGATATACCAATGGCTATAGTCAGCTGGTGGGTGTATTCCAGCTGCTCTAGTTGGCGCCTGGCTATAGCAGCGGACATTGCTCTAGGAAAGAATCTGACCCACCGTTAGCTTACACTGGCATGATTGCTGTGCTGTTCTTTAGTAAATGCCATTCTTTAAATGGCATTCTCTGTTGTAGAGAAGCAGGCTTTTGGGGGAGTGGCATTTATCTTTCCTAGAATAACAGATATATTTAGACAAATAGAGAAGAGCTTGGGTATGTAATTATCAGGTTTAGGAAAAAGCTGTGTTACACATTAGTTAACATCAGACACAGAAGTTGTCTCATCTTTGGTGTATCAGACCAGAGACATCTGTAGAAACTCAGGCTTTCCTCCACATGCTGCAGCTCAGCTGTCTACGCTGTACTTATTGACACATTTAATAGAAACCCATTTTTTGGTAATTTCAGAACTGACAGTGTGATTTTAAATACACATTATCCAATTTAAGAGGTATTTCTGTTCTGTGGTGTATCACTTGAGGTGAAAACCTGCATGTGTATTTATGATCTAATCACAGATGTTAGCTATAATGACTGAATGAGTCTCTGGATATGCAAAGCGAAACATTAAAGTGTATGATTTATCTTTGTTTTACATGCATTGAAAAAATGCAAGAAAAAAATGTTGATGTTGTGGTCATTTAAAATCCATTAGATTTATCTGGGTCTAAAAGAGCACTTGATCTGAATTTCAGTATTTGTTTATATGAAGTAATCAGTTGTTTGTTTGGGGTTTTTTTAATAGGCTATGCCTTTTTTATCATGAACGGTGAATCACAGAATCCTTTAGGTTGGAAAAGACCCTTGGGATCACCATGTCCAACCATTAGCCCTACTCTACAAGTTCACCCCTAGACCACATCCCCCAACACCACATCCAAGTGATGCTTAAACACATCCGGGGATGGTGACTCAACCACCTCCCTGCGCAGCCCATTCCAATATCTCACCACTCTTTCTGTGAAGAATTTTTTCCTAGTGTCTAGTTGAAACCTACCGTGTTTCAGCTTGAGGCCATTCCCTCTGGTTCTGTCACTAATTAATTACCTGAGAGAAGAGACCAGCACCAGCCTCTCTACAATGTCCTTTCAGGTAGTGGTAGAGAGTGATGAGATCTCCCCTCAGCCTCCTCTTCCTCAAACTAAACAGACCAGCTCATTCAGACAGTCTTCCTACAATCTATTGAGGGAATATCTTTGCTAGATAGCTTGCTACATAGCAAAAGGCAAAGAAATGAGTTGCAAGAAGATACAGTACAGTTGAGTTTAGGTAAAGCAACTCTTGACCTTAAAAGAAAGTGCAGAGAACTGTGTTTCCCAGTCTTAGCCCTCTCTGAGCAATAAAATGTCTTCTAGAATACATTGAGCTTTCAGCAGTCAGGATGCTTTCAGCAGTCAGGATGCTTTCAGCAGTCATTTTTGCGTGAAAAATGTCTTGAAACATCCTTGTTTTCTTGTTATCTGTTTTAGTTGTTATTAATGTAAAATATTTAATCATAAGTTAATTTACTTGCAGGCCGTGTTGAAAAGACAACACTTGTTTAGTTAATCTCTTTCATTTCATGTATAGGCCACTCTTTAATGAGCAGTAAATACAGAACTGTTGCAAACTGTTGCACTTCATGTTTCTTATACTTTCAGATTAAATTTCACTTGCCATTTTAGTCTTCATCATTCAATTCTGTGGATTGCTGGTGTCTTCAGTGATCTAACAGTATTTTTAGCAGACCTTGCTATTTTTCTGTCTATGAATTTTTTAGGTTTCTTTTAAGTCCAGACCTCTTTAAGTCTCTGCTGAGGAATTTTATTTTGAAAAAATACCAAATTACAGAATTTTTTTCTTTAGTAATTTACAAGAACTTGGGTTTTTTTAAGTCCCTTGTAGACTTAATTACACTTGGTGGGGATAAGGAGTGTCTTGTCATAAGATTTTTTTTTTCGTGAATCAAGGAATTACAGTAATCTGTGTACTTGTTAACACCTTTAGAGAGCTCTTGACAGTTTTGTGAACTCAGACCTGTACAAAAACCAAGTTAATTTATGCAGGTTTTTTTCTGTATTCTATCCAGCTGTCTGTTGCTTTTGGTTTCCACTCCTTTTGTTGCACAGAAATTGTAATTTTCTACTTTACAACTCCTGGATTTCCTTTGGATGCTTTCTGAAAAACTGTCAGGCACCTGTTCTTTTAGCAGAAAGTTTATGTACCACAGTTCGCAATTTCATACTTTAGTAGATACAGGTCTCTTGTCATCTGATTGCAGTGACTTCTTTTTTGGTTCATGAGGATGGTCTGTGTTAACACTTCAGTTAGAGACAGTTTCTTAAGACTCCCCTTTTCTCAGACAGGCTGTACTGTTGAGATCTTATTAGGTGTTCCTTGGACACTGTTTTAACTATTCTGTATGTTCTTTGAATAGCTGGTTATTTTAATGTATATCAATTAAACATTTGCTCTTCTTAGGACAATGAGGTGTTCCTTTTGCATATGGATATAGTAACAGCCATAGTAAATCAGGCCAAGGATGCATCTACCTAGTCTAGTACCCTTTTTTGATAGAGAACAGCAGTGGATGTTCCTAGAAAAAAAAAAAAGAGTAAAGAAGGTAGTGATGTGATATTTCCTCACAATACTTCCCCAGCATTCTTTCTTCTTAGGTTATGCAGGTTATCTGTTATACTACCTTGTAAAAAAATTGAACTTTGCAAACTTCCAGAATGGTTGAGGTTTTAAGGAACTTCTGGAGGTTATTTTGTCCAAGCTGCCTGCTCAAGCAGGGTAGAGCAGACTGCCCAGGACCATGCCCAGATGGCTTTTGTGTATCTCCAAGGGTAGAGAGTCCATAACTTCTCTTGGACAACCTTCCAAACATTTTGCATCTAAACTTTTCATTTTATTCAGCTTGAATTTATAATATTGCAGTATAACTATAGATGAGATGAGACACATGAATACTGGTACATGTTCGGCATAATAAAATTGCTTAGGATTTGATGAAACATGTAATCAAAATTCAAGTACTACCCATTAAAGCAGCTCCTTATATAAAACGGTGGATCATAATTTATTTGATATGTTCTGAGATGTTACAATTAATATTTCTTTAACTGAACAGTGTTCTTGGATCTTTTTCAGGGTTCAGCTGATCCTTTAAACAGTGCATTCCACCTGACATACAACATGGTATTGAACTTGCTTCGAGTGGAAGAAATTAACCCTGAATACATGTTAGAAAAATCCTTCTATCAGTTCCAACACTACAGAACTATTCCAGAAATAGTTGAAAGTAAGTATTACTGTATGTTATACTCATGGTAGTTAGTATAAAAGATGTTGCACTGTGCGATTGGATAGTTACACTTCAGTATGCTTCTAAGAGTTTATACCTGTGTGGTTCTTGTCTTCCCTGCCAACAGTTGCCACTGCACCTTTTGTGTTATGCTACAGTTGCAGGAAGAGTAATTTCCTCTTTTTCTTATGATGTACAGTGATAGCCACTGTCAATCTATAAAGAGAGCTTTCCTCTCTGAGTCAGACAACAATGGTTATCACATGGATAAACTGTAGGACAGGAAGAAGGAAAAACAGTTTTTAAATTCTTGTGACTTGTTAGAGTTGCAGAGAAGAAAAGTTGTATGCCTTTTTGGTATGCAGAACTTAGCTAAAAGAAAGATGGTTTTAATAGTTTATTACAATCTCCAAAATGAACTGAGGCACCCTATATTCAGAGTATCGTGAGAAAAAAATGTTTAAAATACAAAGCAGCATTCAGAGAGGACTGAGACATTATTTACACTCTGCTGAGTAACTGAATTTTGAGCCATCATCTTTAAATAGTGTGGGTTTTATGAGCCCAAGTCAGTTTCCAAGGATCTCAGCCAGAGTTCTCTTTCAGAGAGGTCTTTTTCAAAATTTGCTTAAGAACAGGAGGTAACTACTTCCTTTACCACTGATGAGTGAGCAGTTAATCTGGTCACTTTTTCATTGAATATTAAGAGAGATGGGGGGTGTGTGTGTGTGCGTGCGTAGCTTTGATAAACATGCAAGGCTAGGGGGAGGGGTTACTCGCTTTGCAGAGTTTCTGTTAGTTTGCAGGTGTAGTATTTAAGACAGTAGTTCTCAAATACAGTATGCATTTCCTGAGAACCTAACTGTTCCAACTGGCATGTCTGGATCTTCATTCTGGCATTCTAGTGCTGCTATTTAAATAGAGAAGTGGAAATGGAAACCATTTTTCATGTTTCTTGGACATATTTTTTAGGCATTACACAATGTGTTCTAATTTTGTAATTGCTTCAGCTGCAATTGACAACACAAAGGAGAGGAATGGTTATTTAGGTCAAGGAAGAAATTATGCCATGAGTATGGATTGCTAGCTTTTTTTCTTAAAATTGGCAACTGTAAACAGAGAGTACTTCCCTGAGCTATCTCTCAAGCCCCAGTGAAGCGGGATATCTGAGTTACCCATATGCATTCAAATAACATGCAGGAGGGTGAGTTGGTAGAGAGGAAAAAGAGATCTTTGTAATGTGTCCTTTGTTATGTTTGCTAGTGGTGTTACCAGTGTGAGAGAATGAAGCATGTTGTTGTTTATAATAACAAGTGATATGCTTAAATATGGTGTAAACATGTTGGAAGAAGAAAATACTGATTTCCAACTGATTCAATCAGAACAAAAGAGAAGGTTAGGGAAAACACCTAGCAACTTTCCTCTTGTTGGAAGATGTCTTGTTAGAGCATGTCTTTGAGCAGTATTATTTTCATAGCAGGAGGTGGAAGAGCTCTGGTAGGCAGTGAATATCCTCCTACAGATCATTGCCAGTTTTTGTGGGACTTTTGTGCAACCCTAAATCAGCGATTCCTGGACAATTCTGTTTTCTCAAGCTTGTTTATTAAAAAAAAAGTGGTTAGTATTAATATTTAACTTCCTGTAAATAAAATGAAATGAACACATTTATTGTTTTTTACCTTTCCAGATAATGGATTATTGTAAATAACTAAAATGGTGACAAAATACTGGTTATGTAGATCTGAAGGTGAAACATAGATTTCTAAATCTGTGAAGTTACTCATTTCCATGAGATTTTACTTTTATTTTAGGAGTGAATAATTTAGAAGGACAGTACAACAAAATAGCAATTCCCAATGAGGAAAATGTGGTCATATACTACAAAATCCGACAGCAGCTTGCAAAGCTGGGTAAAGATATTGAAGAATATGTTCACAAACCAAAGTATTGCTTGCCCTTTCTGCAACCAGGAAGACTGGTAAAGGTAATTTGATTTTTCTTTTGTTTTGTTTTTATTTCAAATCTCTACCTATGTGAAATTTGCAGGGCTTGTTTGAATCTGACAGTTTACCATCCTGAAAATTTCATGCATCGCACTAAGCAACAATTTTGACTTCTGTTATGTTTGTTAAATGTTCAGTAATGAATTAAAAGAAATACTGTTTTCAGGATAAGTAATAGCCCAGGACTATTCTGTAAATACCAGAAATACAAAAAGATGTGGTTGCTAGGATGGGATTATACATGAGTTACCTTATAACATTTTGTAATAATTTTCAGGTGAAGAATGAAGGTGATGACTTTGGATGGGGAGTGGTTGTTAATTTCTCTAAGAAATCGAATGTTAAGGTAAATTATACGTTCTTTCCATTGGAAAAATAAACACCTTACTGCTTTTTCTGAAAATAAGATAAACCTGCTATTTTCTTTGTCGTTTTCATGGGCAAAAAAAAATTCCTTTCACCCCAAATATACAAAAAACTTAGGCCTTCCTAAAGTGGAAGTGTACAGAAAATAGGGAAGGTGGTACAAACCCTAAGTCTTGTGTTCATTTTGAAACTTTTGGCATATTTATGGAGGAAATGCTTGCTTGCATTTGGGAGAAGCAGTTCAAAAGTGCACTTAGCTTGAAACATTTGTAGTGTCATTTAGTTACTTTCTGAGAGGTCTGTAGAAGTGCAACACTAAGCCTTTCATGGGAAAGATACTACGTTATCTACTCTCAGAAAATCTACAGAAGCTGTGATGGTTGAGGGATAGGGAGACTGACATTTGGCTCTGGTTAGAAGGTTATCTTAAACTGTAGAATTGTGTCTTGAGGCCTAAGCCAATGCATGGGATTGTATGTCCCCTGAGACATTGCTGCAGAGTTGAGGGTTGGGAAGTTAACATGCAAAGAGAGTGAAACAATATAAATGGATTCAGGGAAATGTGGAAGAAAATGCAGAGAGCAGTTGATGCAATAGAAGCTGGATTTGTTTATTCTTCCAAAAATCCATTTCTGTAGTAAATCTCTGCGTAACCCCAGAGATGATGTTTTGGTCTCCCTTTCAGAAATGTTTTGACAGGCTACTCTGACTAAATTACTGCTGCCTAAGTTTAAAGTGTATTTTTCTGTCATAGCATTTTTGCTGTAATTTTTGCAGGAGAGCACTGGGATTAATTACTATATGTAAATGAGAAGTTGTCTTTTGTCAGGTTCTGGTGGCACCTGTACAGTGTGGTGTCTTTTGGTGCTTCTCTAATATACATTCATTAAAGAGGAAATTAGAAAAATGTGTGCATAAAGAACTTCTTAAAAGCAGTTTTATTTTGTTTTTCCAACTTTATTTTGAAATTCACATTTCTTTCAAGTTGGAAAATTGCAACTGTACTGCTATTGCTTAACTTTTGCTTCTAGATTACCTTTCTCGTAGAGCCACATGAGCAGTAAAACAGATTTCCCCAGCACATACACTGCCAAAAAGCGCAGACTTTTATCCTTGAAGCATGCGAATTGATGCACCATGATCATTCAAACGTGATATGGGCAGAGATGTCCGTGACTAACAAATTTTTAGAGTGTTCTATTCTCCATTTACTCTTGCATATAAAAACATGGCTGTTCCTGTTCAAGATTTTAATACCTTGAATATTGTAGGAAACCCACTGAAGGAACAGTACACATTGAGAAATCAGTTCTAGATTGTCACATCTGGTCAGCATAGTCTAAAAGCTGTTCATGTACATAAACTTATAGAGAGGAATATTAGCAGCAAATGTTAATGACATTTATACTTCTGCTTTATTAATAGATTTACAGTACAGTTACTGATAGAAGTATACTTTTCCTCTTACAGTATTCTAGACATCTCCAGTTCTGTACCATGTGTGCGCAGCTATGAGTTTAGCCTTTACTTCATTCAAGTCAGCGTTATGCTTTCTGTGGCTTGGGCTGATACTGATTTGGTGTATGTGGATATTATTTTAAAATACTAATTCAGAGAACAGCAGTGGTATGGATCATTGCTGTGAATGCTTTCTGCAAATATGGGATAGAATTTGGAGGAACAATTTCTTCCCCAGCAAGTAGTTGCATTTCTTACAGGAACTGTGTATCTTGTAGAAGAGCATAACCCTGTTTTTTCTGTTTAGTTTACTATGGCAGTTCCTCACAATGCTTCTGAGAATCTCTTAGAAATGCTATCTGGCTTCACCCTTCACGACATGCAGTGAAACAAAATGGCACGTCGTACATTTGTAATGGCAAATACTCCGCAGTAGACGGGAACTGAGTTAACGTGGTATTTTGGATAGACTGATCTCTCTGCCTTGTATTTCAAAGGAGAGAAACTTGTTTGAAAGGTGATGTCTGCCTTCAGTGTTAGGCCTATAACTTAGTTCTATTCAAAGTCTTAAAAATATTTGCTTATAGTAGGACTGTATTTGAGCAACCTTAGAGCATACTGATCCAGTCAAATAAGTAACATCAGGGTTTGTTTATTTTTTTAAGCAGTTTATATTACAGGTTACAGATATTAGGTCTTTAACCACCTTATCTGCATGGTTGTGTTCTTCAGATGAATGTCAGATGTCACATACAGTTTGGGGTGTATAAAGATGCAGAGTGCAAAATGCAGCTTCCTGTACTTCATATACAAGCTGTTACATGTTGAGGATTTTTCTGTGGTCCTTATTGTGGGGAAAAACTTGAACTTGCAGACCTGCAAATGAGAGAGATCACCTAAATTTGCTTTCTTTTTGAAAAGAGTTCAGTACTTCTAGCATGGTGCACATATTTATCATTACAGCTTCAAAAGGTGTTGGCTTACTTTGAAATAGGTGTGTCTAGAAGTAAAGGTAGAAGCACCTGGGGCTGCAAGTAAACTTCAGGCTACCTTGACAAGGGAGGATGGGGAAGGGGTAATTTTTTTCAAGTGTGTTTTTCTGCATGAGGGATCTTTCAATCAACACTGATTCAGTAGTGTTTAGAATATACTGTGTCAATGAGCTGATGACTGTGTGAAGAGCAGTAGCTCACTTCATACTTTTACTATTGAATTACACCATGTTTTTCCTTTCCATTCTTGATGGTATCTTAAAATAACTGTTACAGACCTCTTTTTTTCTGTACCGTCAACAGCCAAATTCTGGTGAATTGGACCCACTGTATGTAGTTGAAGTGCTACTGCACTGCAGCAAAGAGAGTTTGAAAAATTCTGCTACGGAGGCTGCAAAGCCGGCCAGACCTGATGAGAAAGGAGAGATGCAGGTTTGTTACACATTTGCTCTCAAAATCTTGTTGTAATTGTTCTGAAAGATTCTGTTTATAAAGCATTTGCAGGCTCTGGGAAAAGAGGAATTGATACATTAAGGAAAAGGAAGGAGCTGTACACTTATCTCAGCATTATTTGCTGATGTCAATGAAGAGGAAGCTTTCACCTATGAACAAAATACTTGCATGAATTTTTTACTGTTTAAGAAGTGCTTTGAAACTAAGTTACTGTTGTGGTCTATATTTCAAATAAGTACATGAAAAACAATAGGAGTAATTAAACAAAGTTATGAAACTGACCTACATACGTGATAAGTCTTCAGATAAACAAGTGTCTCTAAGCTGGGGTTTTTTTCTTGGTTACTTGTGCAGGATTTTATGGGTGATATGCATTAGTTCTACTAGATTTGATAATTTAGTTAGAATTTTTAGAACCCTTGAGTAATACGTTTTAGCAATGCTTTTTGGCAGACACTTTTCTTAGCAATATCTTCTGTCTCTGAGAGCAGAGTTCATTTTTTATTTCTTTCTCTCTTTCAGACACCTTCAGTTTGTGAGGCTACCTCATTCTAAAACTAAATAGAAATTTTTAGTATTTCCTTTATTTAAAATTTTCCATTTGAAACTCTGTATCAAGGGAAACAATTATCATTTTCAGACCGGGGCAGTTGTTTAATTTGTTTGTATGTTTGTTGTGGTTTGGTTTGTTGTTTTTTGGTGGGGATTTTTTTGTTTTGTTTTGTTTTAGGTTTGGTTTTTGGTTGTTTTGTGTGTGTGGTTTTTTGTAGGTTTTTTTAATATGTTTTCTTTGCTTGTTTATTTTTGCTGGAGGTTTTGTTGTTTGTTTGTTTTCTCAAAAAGTCCATTGAAAGCTTGAGATACAGTACTGATTTTCCATAGTGTCTTCATGGTTTTGGTGCTTCTGAATATGTATTTGCTGATTTGATGCTCTGTTGCTAGCATTCCTGGTTAAGTATATGACAGTAATTTGTCTGGTTTGGCTCATAAGAGGTATTCCAGTAGGTAGGAGGAAATGTAATAAAAAAACTGGTTTGGGTTTTTTTCCCCACTTCTAGCCTCTCCCATTTGGGCAAGCTTATTTTTCTTCTTTATTAATACTTTCTCTCATTGCTCCCATTTTCTGCTTCCTGGTATTATTTTACCCACTGCTCTTTCATACTCAGTTTTCCTTTTTCTTTTGTAAAGTTGTGATATGGAACAGCTATAATTAATATATATTTTACTGATTTATCAGTTACTGCACTCTCTTTGATAGGTTGTTCCTGTTTTGGTACATCTTCTGTCAGCTATCAGCAGTGTCCGACTTTACATACCAAAAGACCTGAGGCCTATTGACAACAGGCAGAGTGTGTTAAAATCTATACAAGTAAGTTCCACTAGGCTGTGTAAGCTCACTGCTCTGATTAGTGAGATATTTATGAAAAGAAGACAACTTGTTCTGAAGAAATTTGTTTAAACCTTACATCTTCACCCTTATTCTTGAAAGAGTTTGGAAGCTACTATGTGTGTCAGTTGTTTTTCTTTGTCAGCAGTCATTTTAAACTCGATTTTTGAAAACGGCTGAAACATCACATAACAAATATACATCACTACCTTCTGTGTCCCTATTGTTATGCCAGGTGATGTATAAAGTATACTTTATTTTACTGTCACTGATGGTTAATTTATTTCTTTTTTTTCCCCCAGGAAGTACAGAAGCGATTTCCTGATGGAGTACCATTACTAGACCCTATTGATGACATGGGCATCAAAGATCAAGGACTGAAAAAAGTAATCCAAAAAGTAGAGGCATTTGAGCATAGGATGTATTCACATCCTCTCCACAATGATCCCAACTTGGAAACCATATACAAGCTCTGTGAAAAAAAAGCACAGGTAAAATTACAAAGCAACACACTGTATCTGTGTTTAGCTGAAGAGACAGTAATGGCCTCCTTGGTCCTTGCATTTGTTTTTATATACAAAGCCCAAATAATAGTTTTTAAATCAATAAACCAAAAGGAAAAGCACTTTTTAAAATAAATAAGCCCAAATAATCCTTTTAAAATCAGTAAAGTTATTGAATTTCACTAAAAGCTTGCTGAGTTCATGGTATGCTCTTCATTGATACAGATGAAAAGTACATCTGAAAAGAAACCTTTTCGGTAGAAACTCATCAGAGATTTAGAAGGTTAGAGGTGCCACTAGAGTCTTTTTCACTGAATAGACATAGCACAGTACAGGGTTGGTAAAAGACTTTGCAGACAATTGAAGCACAAATCATTTTGGTGCTGCTTCCTGAGCTGACTTTCCAGCCTGGGAGCAATACTAATTTATTTTGTTCAGTGCTACACTGAAACTGGTTGTGCACCACAAAACAGGTTATCCAGCAGTCACTTGACAGAACTGAGGTAGCAGCACCAATTTGCATGTGGTGAGGCTGATGTATCAGGCAGACTTCTGTGAGAGTGTCTGCACTGTACGCCCTGCTGTTGGGGTGTTGACAGTGACTGTGATAAACTACAAGGTACTGGAGAAGCTCTTATAGCAGGAAATAACGCCTTTGGTTGTGTTTCATTGAGTAGTTGGTTAGACTGAGATTTAGTACAGTACATGAGAAGATGAGTGCTCATTTCTCAACGAAAAGACTTCCTCTGTGTTTTTCTAGTGTAGGCTGGTTAGGACTTTTTCCTCTGCTCTGGGTAAATAGCTTAACTTCCCAAACTTGTCAGAGTCTCCTGTGAGTAAATAGAGCTGGTTTTTCTGTGCTGTTTTGGTTTTTAAAGCTTCCTCTTAGTAGAGTCAATGTCAACTAGTAAGACCCTGTACCAGCATTCTGAGACCTTTATGTAAATTCAGTAATATCTTTAAAACAGTTACATCTGTTAAACCAGCAACACGTAGTTACTCTCCTTCTGACCCCACAGATTGCAGTGGATATTAAAGCAGCAAAGCGAGAACTGAAAAAAGCAAGAACTGTCTTACAAATGGATGAACTCAAGTGCCGCAAGCGTGTTTTGAGAAGACTGGGTTTTGCCACCTCTTCAGATGTTATTGAAATGAAAGGACGGGTCGCTTGTGAAATCAGCAGGTAATGGATTTCTGTGCAAAGTGATTATTGCCATGAATACACACTTTACTGTCCTTGCCAAAATTGGTATATTGTCTTTGTATTTTAAAGTTCTGAGACCATTAGAAGAAAGATTCATTAGAGAGTGTGTGATCTCTGTCATAAAGGGAATATACTGATTGAAGTAGTAATGATAGCAAGTTAAGGACAAAATACAGTAGACTTTAAAACCTCAACATGGGCATGAAAGTGCCAAAGCTATTTTCTTACACAACTTAGGCAATAGTGTGTGTTTTCATTTAATATTGTACATAGTAAATGAGACCACCCTCTCATACCGCGGTTCTACTTCCTAAGACTCAGTACAGAGTTGCTCACAAACAAGGGTGTAATGGTGATTCTCAGCAATTACCAAGTCACTGACAAGTTTGGAATACAGACTTAATTGCCTCCACAGGACTGATGGAACGAATCTATAGAAGTGATGCATTTCACTGTAATACATTTAGCAGGGGTGTGGGTGTGTGTGTGTATGTATATATATATATGTATTTATTGAAACATACTGTAAAGATTCCACAGAAACTCCTGAATCAGACATAGTACTTCAGAATGTAACTCAGATTTTGGTGGAATTGTGTACTTTTAAAACTTAAAGTTAACTGCTGTACTCCTTGCCTTACGGATAGTTTGAAAGATGCTACATACATTATTTTTGATATGTAAATAACTTTTTCTCACCCTGAAAAATTTGAAGCAAATGGGGAAGCTGAATCAGAATTTTATCAACTTCCTGACTTTAAGGAACTGTTTGCTGATGAGTTACACTTTTCTTTGTTAAAACATCTACCACCCCCACCGCCCCCATCCTATGCATTTATGTGATAAACTCCAAAAATAAAGGTGTAGTTCATATTGTCACGATTAAGTCTTTATTCTACAAGTAAACTGGAGCAAGTTTGTTCCTTTTTTTCAGTATCTCATGTATATGCAGTCAAATCTTTTTTGAGCAGCAGCAGTACTAGTTTTAGTGTTTTTTCATGACCTGCTTAACTCTCTGGTTCTTTTAAATCTCTTAATGTCCTGTCTAATAAAAACTGACTAAAGCAACTGTTAATACTAACTTTTATGAACTATAAGGAGAGATTCTTTGTAGTTCAGTAAGAGCTTTTAGTTTCTTTAAAATACTGTCTCACTCCTACTAATTAGCATCCCCCTTAAAAAGACAATTAGTATTTGGTGTTCCTGTAAGAAAAATTAAGAAGCTGTTGTTTCTTACCTATATGCAGTTGCTTCACAAACAGATTCACTTAAATATTCACTTAAATATTACATTTTGGTAAGTCTTTTCCTTAAGCTTCTTCCTCTTTATTTTAGTGCTGATGAGCTACTCCTTACAGAAATGATGTTCAATGGTCTCTTCAATGACTTATCTGCAGAACAGGCAACTGCACTGCTAAGCTGTTTTGTATTTCAAGAGAATGTGAGTTACCTTTTAAATTCATGAATTCTAGACATTCCTGCCTACCAACAGTATTGTTTGTAATTCAGCTCCAGAAATTGGTTGTAACAGTAAGAAGCATTGCACATTTTCTATACTTTCTTAATGTGTTTGACATGAACTCCCATTGAATTTACAAGAGCATTGTGGCTTCAGTGCTAAAATATCTTTGCTCATGAATGACAATGCTGTGTAAAATTGCTGTCCTTGTAATGAATCCACAGCTGTTTCCTCCTCATGCAATGAAGCAGTATTAACACATGCTTGTATTTACGTATTTATGCACACAAACATCCTTATAATTAAAAACGTATAATGATTATTTCAAAAAAGAGGCATAACAGTATCTGCTCCTACGCTTCAGGGTAAAGGTGTTTGTTTGAGACATGCCTGTGTTACATTATTTGGCCACTACCCCTGAACTACTGATGATAATGGCAGTACCACATTGAATTTGGTACTGCCATTTGTTAAAACCAGACCATATGTTATTAAAAAGGAAAACATGGGCATGTAATACCACATGTTTTTGTTGTACCACTAACAAGCTGTATAGAAGTCTAGCATCATCAGGAAAGGATAATGAAAATAAACTTTCGTATGAAATACTGCAGCAGATAACTAGCAAGATGTATCACCCAAGTTGATTCATAATGTGAAAAGCACATTAGAAGCAGGTGCTAATTAATTACCTCTGTTAGTGGAAGTGATGCTGAGGTAAGCTATTGTTAGTGAGAATATTATGGTTCACCCAACAACAGTACTTGGGCCTAAACAGGACATGAAAAGTGCTCCTGTATTTAACAGCTATGTTTTCATACATAATCAGTGATGTTTGTTATTAAAAGCATTTGCTTTTTATATTCTTAAAAGCTTGTAACAGTTAAAGCAGTAAATGATCAGCATTGTGGCAGTTCAAAACTATGAAACAGCTAAATTAGAGTGAATTTTGGAGCTATTCAGAAAGCATGTGCTTTTTTGCGTACTGTTGGCATACTATGCAGAAAGATTGCATTTTCTGATTTAGTTTGAGCAAAAAGTACCTGGGGAATTCAGTAAATTTTTAGTGTTTGATAACACCTTTGGGAAGTCATTGCATCACAATTTAGGGTGGCACAAGCACACACTGAACTTTTGATTGTGCATTTTATTCGGTGTAGAGCAAATGTATGGGAGCACATGTGCTTATTTAATGCCTTCTTTTTCAGTCTAGTGAAATGCCAAAATTGACAGAGCAGTTGGCGGGACCACTTCGGCAAATGCAGGTAATTGGTCCGTTAGAATCTGACTGGGCTCAGGGTTAACTTTAACATGAGTGCACAGTGAAGACTTGAGTTTGGATCATAACTGAAATTGGCTGGCATGGCCCATGGTTTTGCGGTGTGTAATAATGGGTTATCTTGTTTGCAAGAAATCTTTATGCTGATTCAGGACATGCATTTAAAAACTTAAGTGAGCTTGCTTACTGCACTGTAAGTTGTTAGTGTAGGCAGTCTTAATGTAAAGAGTGGTTTACTGTCTGATTCTGAACAATTTCATGCTAAGAAGGAAACCTTACTGTGTATGCAGTACCTAATAATATGCAAACCTTTCTGTTGGTTATTTAATCATATTATAAATTTAAAATGTTTTATTTTAAAGGAGTGCGCAAAAAGAATTGCCAAGGTTTCAGCAGAAGCAAAACTGGAAATTGATGAAGAAAATTACTTAAATTCTTTCAGACCCAACCTAATGGATGTTGTATATACATGGGCAAACGGAGCCAATTTTGCTCACATCTGCAAAATGACTGATGTCTTTGAAGGTACGTTAATCAGATCTTCTTTAGGAGGTGTCACATGGCAGTTCTGTAACATGGAATGGTAATTCTGAATAACCTTACAATAGATCACAAAAGTCATTAACTTGCATGTATTCAGGTATCTGCATGGCTAGAACTGAAGTTGAGGGGGGGAGGAATTGTTTACTATGTATGTTAATTTATAGTTACAGTGTTGATAATTAAACATCTATAGAAGGCTTTTTAAAAGGGATATCTCTTAATTTTAAAAACTTTGTATAAAACTCAGAGATTTAAAGTATTGCAACAAAAGGTAACACTTGCCTTTTCTAGATAAAGGGAAAAATACCCTGTTCCAAAGGTTTGCCATTAAGAAGTACAGCTCTTGTGCTTGTCCTTATTACAGTTAAGTGTTTTATTTACTTGGCAAGTTGAAGGTTCCTCCTACTGTCTTGATGACAGAAGTGAGAGGTGGTAACCAAGTCTCTGTCTTTGATGGTTCATCAAAGCAGTGCGATGCAGATACCTGAAAAGCCTAGATGTAACCTGTCACTTGGGTTGATTTAGTTTCTAAAATTGCAGTACTAGAAACTGCTTCTTGAGGAAGGATAGTTAGGTTTCATTTTTTAGAAGTAGGATGACTTACAGCCCAGATGCTTCATAAGACAAATCATCCACCTAAGAGTCAAACCAGAATGAAAAAACCTAACTTAACTTCCAACATAGCTGGTAAAAAGTAGTGAATAACAGTAGGATGGGTGCGCTCATCTTACAAGTCTGTGTGTAATGATGGGTATATGAAAATCCTTTTCTGAAGTTGTTAGCTCTCACTATTGTCTTGTCTCACTCAAATGCTGTTTGCTTGTTTGTATCTACACAGTTGCACATGGGAGCCCTTAAAAAAAAAAAAAAGAATTCATGCACTGCTGTAATCCAGTGCATAGACTGAGGAACTTTCTAAAGCGGGTTGCCTGTGAGCAACAGGATTCCTGTCAGTCTTAGATTCTGCATTCAGCAGACTCCTCCCACTGCAGTGAACATCTGAGCCTTACATCTGCTGTTCCCTTGAGTAAGGGGAACGCAAAAGGAAAAGCAGTAGCTGGTTTGTGTTTATGTTGACATTTGACTGTTCATAATACACAGGGCAGTAACATTTCCCATTTGCCATATTTGGACTAAGACCAGCTGGTCAGCTTTGGCCTACTCAACAGTTCTAGCTACCTCAAAATTAGATCTTATGGGCCTATTTTGGTAAGCTCAGCTCTTGTGGCAGGATTGGCACATTCTTCCCTTAACTTTTAATAGGCTGCTTTTCTTTGTGTGGTCCAAAAGGAAGGAGAGCAGTTCAGATGTCTTTTGTCAGTTACACTTACCTTAAACGCAGTGTGGTGTTGCTAAATACAAGGGGAGTTTGCCCTGGTTAGCCAAGTTGATATCAAAGAAATTAAAAACCAGAAATAAAACAAAAAAAACCACCCCAAGACCCCCAACAAAACACAAACCAAAACCCATAGCATCCTTCTTTTGATTTAGGTAAAAACTTTCATTTTAGGTATTACTGCTTCTTGTCTTAGTTTCAGTACAGGTTGTTACCATGAGGTACAGTATGATGGCTTATTAAAGCTCTAAAAGGAGGTATATTTTCCTCTTTGCCTCTTGGGTGATGTGGAATTAGCAATAATGAGTTGCTGCTATTACAGGGATTCCCAGCTTTGCTCTTGTGCACCAATTTTAGTAAAGAGGCAAAAAGTTGTGCAGCTATTAGAAAGTGCACTGGAAGCCACCACACCTCTTAAACTAATTTTTGATCACCCTGAAAATTTACTAAAAATACTTTCTGAAAGACTGCTCTTCATGAGTGGGAGACCAGGAGTCCCATGCTGTGCTGCCGTTCAGGAGAACAGGCACTAGCAGAGCTTTTCTTGCCAGACATCTGGAGTTGGTGGCATGCTTCCACTTTCACAAGCCAGAAGGTAGATGGTGTTTTACTATTTTATTAGTATTGATGGCTGTCTGAAACACCTTTTGGGTGTATTTACAAGTAGCGTAAAAGCTTGTGCTTGTGGTAAGGAAAGGGCTGCCTTTTCAGGTTGCAGCATAAGCTAAGAGCAAGTGTTTGCCACCGGCTGGGGCAGTGTTGATTGGCTAATGAGTTGCCATTAAGCTGAAATGTGTGTATTCAGAAGAAACAGAGAAGCTTTTTAAAGCTGTAGGGAAGAATGGTAAACTGAGCTAAGTATCCCAGTAATCAGTTGCAGATTCAGTCTTAAAGTATGGACAAGAGTCCTTTATTCCCAAAATGCAGGTTTTTTCATGCACAAAAACTATGTCTGCAGCAAGCCAAGCTACCCCCTGGAACAGCTGTCAGCCTTCACCTTTTAAATATTGATGAGAAGGATCTTTGAGAGCTGAGCCCCTTGAGTCCTGCCACAACACAGCAAGGCCATGGTCCAAGAGCTGCCCACGGTTCACCTGTTTGGCTTTGTGTCCAATAGACTACGTAAGGGGTTTTTCACCTCTTGTCCTTGCCACAGGTTTTAGATCTCTGCCCTCACAGAAACTGTTCCTTCTGTAGAAACTTGACATGGAATGTGTCTTGGAAGAGAAGCATTGACTTGCTTTTCTTAACTTTCCACTTTCCCAAGAGACTTGTTGAATATTCTTTTCATATGGACAGTTTCTCTCCAGATACAATGCCTTATCTAGAGCTAGTACTTCACTGAACCACAGGGGTCATCTAGTTCCAACCCCCCTTCAGTGAGCTGAGACATCTTAACTGGTTGTTCAGAACCCTGGCCAACCTGACCTCGAAAGTTTCTAGGGATGGGGCATCTACTATGTCTCTGGGCAACCTCTTCCAGTGTTTCACCACCCTTATTGCAAAACAAATATCTCTTACCTATTTGTAAATATCCTCATTTACTTTAAAACCATTATGCTTTGTCCTGTTGCAACAGGCCCAGACAGAAAGTCCCTCTCCATCTTAACCTCTGGGCTCACTTGAAGTACTAGAAGTCAGCTCCAAGGTCTCCCTGGAGCTCTCTCTTCCTTAAGCTGAACAACCCCAGCTGTCTCGATGGAGAGGTGTTCCAGCCTTTCAGTTGTCTTCGTGGCCCTCCTCTAGACCTGCTTCAACAGGTCTGGGTATTTCTTAAACTGGTGGCCCAGAGCTGGACACATTACTCCAGGTGGGGTCTCACTGGAGCATAGCAGAGGGGCAGAATCACCTTCCTTGACCTCCTGGCCATACTTTTTGATCCAGACCAGGATACAGTTGACTTTCTGGGCTGTGAATGCATATTGCTGGCTCATGTCCAGCTTTTCATCTACCAGTGCCCTCTGCTCTCTGCCCCCAAGTCCTTCTTTGTCCCATCATCCTGTATTTACCCTGTGAGTTAGTTGCATAAATAATTTTGACTGTTTGTTGGTGTGAGATGATGCTGGAGGAAATGACCAAACAGCATTTACTGTTAGTGGGCTGCTAGAAGAGCATAAACGTTAGGATCATTTTGTGAAGCTTGTGACAGTGACTTGGTCTGAGCTGAGAAGTTAAGAGGAGAGGAATACATAACAAACTTAGGGTGTTGGGTTGCAGTGTAGGTGTGGTGTCGAGACTGAGCATGTATGCACTACTGTAAGCATGCAGTGGAGTGGTCCATAGACTCTTGAGTGGCACCTGAGTAGTAAGGGGGACCACTTACTGTCCCACTAACTCTGCCAACCAAAGACCTAAGGGTTGTGGAAAAAATTAAAGGGTTTTGTGTTGGATGTATGTTTGTTCATGTTTTTTGTGTGTGGTGGTTCTCGAGTCAGCAGACTTGTGAATCCCCCAAACCTGTGGTCTCAGAGGGAGGCCTTAATGAGTACTTTAAAGAAAAATCCACTAAGAATTAACAGCCCAGAAGGTCCTCTGACTAGTTATTAGAGGCTGTGGTGATGACAGAAGGACAAGTACTCAGAGATAGCTTCAATGCCTGATGGGAGAAATTTACACTCAAAACAGAAATCAAGCTTAAGACCATTGGCTTCTAGATTAATAGAACAGGGTTGGAGAAGGACCTATTGCTTTCGCCCAGACTGGGCACAAGCAACTGCATTATTCGGTGACCCTGTCTATCAAGGGATACAAAGCTTTCCCTCACTCTTCTTTACACAGGTAGCATAATTCGTTGCATGAGAAGGCTAGAAGAATTGCTTCGGCAGATGTGCCAGGCTGCAAAAGCCATTGGAAACACTGAGTTGGAAAATAAGTTTGCAGAGGGTATGTATTTCACTTCCACAGTGTAAGAAGTAATTCTAGAAAAGGTGGGGGAGGGGCGAGGGGGGAAGGGAGCACAGTTTGGGTGAATAATTTGGTAATTCATGAAACTTCATGATAAACAGCATCATTGCCATGTTTCCAGATAACATCTGTTGAAGGGGCACTGTTTTGGTGCATACTGGCAGTTTACTAAGTTTGTGACTGAAAATGGATGTACACTGACTTAAGACTTGTGAACTACCTATAACTGTAAATAGTGATTGTGTTTGTTATGACTCCTGGATAGTAATAGGGTTTTCCTTTTCACTAGGGATTACAAAAATCAAGAGAGATATTGTGTTTGCTGCAAGCCTTTACCTGTAACAGAAGGTATCTTCTGAGAACAGTACCAGATTCCCACCATGGAACAAGTTCACCAGCTTCCCAAGTGCATCTCAAGTCATTATTTCTTTTAATGGTGTGCATTTAAACCACAGTTGTTTCAACAAGGCATGTAAAACAGCAGTGTATGTAATATAATTGTTGACATGTTCTCAATAAAAATTTACAATTTGAATAGCTTTTTTCTTTTAAGCAAGAGCTTGACGCAGCAGAAATTTTAGATATACAGTAACTGTGGTAGGTGTTGTTATATACAAGTGAGCATCTAAGAGCAGCAGCAGTCCCTTAAAGGCATTTACTTATATTACATAGTTAGACTTGTGAAATTGTTTTCCTTTCAAAGAGCAGGACACGTGAAGTGGGTCATTCTTCATGGTTGATGATTGCTACCAAAGTGATTTCCATTTGTTGGAGTCTCATGTAGGGTTGTATGGGAATCTTCTTTTGGCTGAAATGTACATCCTCTCACTTTGAAGAAGTCAGACACGTACACAACCTAAGTGAACAAATTAGTTTACTTCCAGCACTTACAAGAATCAGTGGGCAATTGCTTTTGCAGAAGTTAAATGCTGTGATCAAAACTAGTATGTTTAAACAGATTAAAACAGTAGAAAATTGCTAGGAAGGAAGTCTTGTATAAACTTCTGGCATCTGTTGTTACAATAGCTTTTTTTTTAGCTATTACTCCCCTTTCCCACTGACCATTTAGACAGTAGTTGTTTATTACTCTCTGGAGTGTCACTCCCACTTGCATTTCTTTAAAAGCTAGTTAAGCCAAGCTTGGATTCCTCTCCTTGGCAAGGTTCACAGCAGCTCCTTCTACTATACCTCTGTCTCATTCTCAGCTCCAGCAGCTGTAAAGCCAACTTTACCTACCTACCTACCTACACAATCCTGTCCTGCATTCCCCCGTCACTTCTTTTACAGTTACGGACTCTGAGACAGTTGCCTTGATCCAGTTCTGTAGCTTGGCTGTCCTCCTGCTGCCCACTTCAAGTAATACTAGTGGATATGCTGACTACAGCACTTCATGAAGTGCAGGAGACGAAGAAGCCTTCTCTCATGGTCCCTGCCCTTCCTTGCATCACCTCTTACCCTTGCACTGCAAGACTGAGAACTGCAGAACAGTTGAGGACAGCAGAAGCAGCCACTTTCTACACCCTGCAAGCCGCTCCAGCTACAGTTTTCAGTTGCCATCAAATGCAGAATTCACTCAGCTCAGTTCAGTGCTCTGTGTCCAGTTGTCCTAGTGTGATCTCACCTCAGCTTTTTGTTTCAGAAGGTGAACCCTTCAGTTTTTTCAGATAATGGTTTTATTTGGGGTGGTTATTTTTTAAAAATCATTTTCTCCTCTTTCAACTTCTACTCATTCCTGTATTACCAAGCATCTCTAAAAACATCCTCTCATTCATCCAGCACCTGCCACTAAACTTGTTTTCCTAGTTCCCTCAGCACTTCAGTCCCTGATGCTTCGCTTCCCCTGTACACCTTTCTTAGAAAATGAGATTGTACAGAAATGAGGGACAGGATCATGTTTTAGTCACTGTGCAGCCATTTAATAACTGCTCATGCAGTACATCTGGTTTTCCAGAGCTGCTCCAAGATTTGTTTTGATGATTGATTGCAACAAGTAAACAGAGCTTTATCTTTAAATGAACTATACCCTTCTGTCTGTCATTGGAGAAGGCATTTATCTTGCAAGTGGTTCTTCCACTTGAGTCTCCATTCTTAGTAACTTAGTAACTTCAATATGACCTCAAATCAGCTCATGTCTTTCCACCAGAAGTCTGATCTGTCCCTTCCCATGGATGAGTTAACCACAGCATGCTGTCTACAGCCAGCACAACCGTTGCCACTGTGTCAACCAGTCATGCAGCTTTTCAGTACTGCTGAGCTTCACGTGCTGGTTGTTGTGAAGAATTTTTAGCACACAAAATGCACACAAGAAAGGGTGAGGGATTTTAGTTTTCCATAAGACTGAAAAAATGGGCTGACAGAGGTAGACCCATTCATGCTGTCTTTATCCTTAAAAGGCCTCGGTTTTGCCCTACTTAAGTCATACACATTTCATTACTTGAATTTAGACTCTGTTGCTAGAAGCAAAATGTATGGTTATTTAGAAGCCCACACAATTTTGCAATTGACCATTTTCATCCAAATTATCTGAAAAGCTCTTGGGTAGGGACAATTTCTTGTTGTCTAACAGTTAAACCAGCCACTTACATTACACTAGAGTCTGCCTCACTCCCCAGAATACTATGGCTACACCCACCTCAAGGAGCTGTCTCTGCTCTCCAGCAGTTTTCAAAGCATTAGGAAGATGGGTCTGCTTTCCTCAACAGAGCCTGCAATTCTAAGGTGCTGTTTATAAAAGCAGTGTTTACATGCACCCCACACACCCACACCAGGAACTACTTA
The DNA here is from genome assembly GCA_025345505.1 of Todiramphus chloris collaris. Classification (NCBI taxonomy): domain Eukaryota; kingdom Metazoa; phylum Chordata; class Aves; order Coraciiformes; family Alcedinidae; genus Todiramphus; species Todiramphus chloris. The sequence continues at coordinate 8,022,447 of JANVCC010010204.1, forward strand.
CAATGAGCACAGCCACCACTGCTCCCTGAATCAGTCCTGTTAAAACATCACTCCAGTGATGCTTGTAATCAGAAACACGTGAGAGACCCACATAGATGGATGCAGCAATAAAACCAAACTGTAGAGTAGGACGTACAAGTCTTGCCCAGTCTCCTTTCATTCTGGCCTGAAGGTAAAGCTAAAAGGAAAATAAAAACATTGTAAATTACAGTGAATACAGAAGCAGTAAAATTGTGTTGGGCCCATTCAAAGCGTTGTGTTGAAATTCATGTTCAGGGATACAATCATGTCCACAAATCTGAACTGCAGAATGGTAGAGGTTGGAAGGGACCTCTGGAGATCGAGTCCAAAGCCCTCCACCAGAGCAGGATCACCCAGGGCAGGCCACACAGGAACATCCACTGTTTTGAAAGTCTCCACAGCCTCTCTGGGGATCCCATTCCAGTGCTCTGACACCATCACAGTAATGTTCCAAGTCCTATACTCCCGCAAGTATACTAAGGTGGATTTGACAGTTGGTGTTGGTCTTTGTTTTATATGAAGCCACCATCATACAGACATTTGCTGTATTTGTACCAGTGTGAGGAATAACTATTTTCAGGGTAAAGGTACTGACAATATTTGAGCCACTTTGGGCTTAGAAAGAATCCAGTGCATGTCAAAGCAGTATTTTAATCCTGTATTAGCTACAGGTAAGTTTTATTAATTAAAAAAAGCTGGCAACTATCCAAACTCCAAATATATGGAGCCCTGTCTGTCTCTGAGCAGGAAAACCTTTAACATCTTTAGTAAAGTTTACATAGGCTATACATAGATCTGACAAAGTTTTAACTCTTTTCTTAATTCCAGTCACTTTTAGTGTCAGCAACTTTTAGCATAATATTCTAGCTGTAGTTAAGCATCAGAATTAACTTGTTACCATTATATCTGCTAGGGTCACATGCCTCAGTTGTCGCTGGCGTATTTTACTGAGTACCATCTATTCCTAGTACTGTTTAGCTGCATAGTAACTGTGTTGCCACTTGTTGGTAAGCAAGTAGGCATGTGCAGTTCCCAAGCTTTTTCTCTCCTCTCAGCTCTTTTTATTTTGTATATAGATATACTTTTGATATGTTACTTCTAATTCACAGTATTTCACTCATGTTACTTTCCCCTCTAATCTAAGACCCTGCCATTGTCTTCTCTGCTCTGTCTACGACAGAGACCTCTTTATTTCAGCTACAGGGGGAGCTTCTCCAAAATCCCCCCTGTAAACACCACTGAATTCATTCTGGAACTTGATCTTGTCATCAAAAAAGGCACCATAGTCACTGTATTTATGGAGAAGAACAATACAGTTGGAAGTTATATTTAACATTTCAAGTGTATCTGAACCTGAAGTTCCTAGATGGTACTGTAAAGTACAAACCCGTAATTGACAGTCTAGTGAAACTGCAGAAGCTAACTAAAACACAGCCTTCAGGCATTCAGCTAATGCCACTAAGCCAGCAAATCCCTTCACTGCCAACTTCAAAAGCCATGGCTACCCTTCAGAAGTGTTACATTTACAATGCAAATACAGGCATAGAGCACACACTGCAGATGCAAAGGTGCTACTTTCCAAAGTTAAACATTTGAGGAATGTTTGGTTGGTTTCTCTGAGCAACTTTCATTGTAATTTTGTCACGCTGACTTTGAATTACACATGGAGCATCAAGAAGATGAATCCTATCCATAACTGGTTTTCTTTAAGAGCAAGTTCAGGGTGAAACAGGACTCTGAAGAAGCTACAGCTAAGTCTAAACTGGAAAGTAATTCCCCCTCCCAGATGGTGGGCACTGCATATTTCTGGGCACCTTCATTTCATCAAGAGGGAAAATATTGTTTAGTCACTTCAAAAATTAGCTGTCATACAGTTCTTTTGTTAAAAGATGTTTTAACGGCCTTATATTTAGACTACTTCTGGATTTACCAACAGTAGACAAGAACACTACCTCAGTGCTAGATGAAGAGTTGGGTCCATGAAGCACATGCTGGTAGCCTAAAAAGAGCTGGCTGATGATGCAATACTGGCTGTTCCCTATTCCTCTTTCCCTATTCCCACTAAATTCTGCTTAAGACAGCTAAAAATGCCTTGCTGTAATGAAATTTTTCCATGTAAGCTTTTCTGGTATTTGTCAAAGACGTCCAGGACAGCCATGTTAGAAATAAAAAGGGTCATGCAACTGCAGGTGAGAAACCAGGTTTACTTCTGAACAGAGGAAGAAAATGAGGTAAGCCACACAAAAAGCAAACTTGGAAGGATGCAAGCCCACAAGCCTGAATGACCAATAAAATAGTTTTAGAATCCCCCTTATGTAACAGTTACTCAGATATTCTTTCTGCTTAATGAAGTATCAAACAAGAAACTTGGATTTAACATCTACATGAAGACTTCCATGCTAAGAGAGTTACCTCCAGTCATACAGAGTATCTGGAGCTGCTTTACCACCTGCAGAAGACATGCACTTGGCTACAGGCTTCATTAGTTCTAGGTACTCCTTTACACCACCAGCTCTAGTAGCTGTAGAGGAAATGCTCAAGCCCTTCCTGCACCTCCTACCTGCAGATAGATTTATATTATTCTAAAATTAGGTGTGGGAAGGGCAAGAAACCATACCACAGAAGTAAGTGTCTGTGTGACTGATCACTGCTGTATTTACTTTCAGAGGCAGATAATGTTCTTCTGGTTACAATTGTAGCTTGTGGTCTTCTTTGTTTGTTTGGCTTTATTTTGTTGGTGGTGTTTGTTTGTTGGGGGTGGGGGTGTTGTTTGGGTTGTGGGTTATTTTTTTCCCCCAGTTGAGAGCAATTTCTTATTATTACCCACGTGCTGTAATGCCAAATTCCATGTTATTTTTAATCATGTAACTTCAAACTGACCCTGCTTTTAATAGGCTCAAGTAGTCATGCTCCCCACAAAGATTCTTCCTCCTATCATGACTCACTCTTAGACAGTGAGTGACATGCCTGGGATGAAACAGGCCAGTAGACTGACATAGAAAAATAAAGCAGACAAAGAGAGGAAGGAGCTTTTGCCTTAAAATGCCATTAAATATAAACAAAGTTTGATAGCAGAAGTATGCTCAAGTGTTCTACATATAGTAATAATTATTATATAGCAATATATGCATGATAAAGAGATCTAGTGTTAAGCTGAATTAAGACTTACTATTGTTTTGATCATGTTAACTAACAGAAGGCAATGACTTAAGATTTAAGAACCCCTCCTGATATGCAAAGCATACCTCAGGTTCTTCTGCTCCTTGAAGACATTTATAGCACAGGCTTAAAGAAGGGAAACAGAAGGAAACCCCCACCTGTCTCCCCTTCACCTGCTAGAAAGGAACAAGCAAAACTTGAAATCTATGTAAACAGCAGGAACCTCATGGAACATCATCTGGTTAGTTCTACTGCAGTGCCCTTTACCAGCATTTCACTTGCAGCCAAGAAATACACGTGTGAGCCTACAAACACAGTAGCAGTACTCAGAGTAGCAACATGCTCCTACTAGTGACAGCTATTTGTCTGTCTTCTCTGCTGTCCTGTTTCTGATCATCTGTCTGATCATCCAGTAATATCATTCAGCTATGATCTATTCCTCTTCACTCCTCCATCCTGCTGTTTCTCATGTTTGTTTTGTTCATTAAAGTGCACAAATAGATTTCATAGAAACTTTCTTGTAATGGGATTAAATAATCTCCAACTTTTTTTCCCTACAACTTAATGATTACTCTATAATGAAAATATGTTCTCTACACCACACACATCCTGAACACAAGTTTCTTCCTAATCTATGGTCTCATACTTCATTTCTAAAAATACACATAGGAATGAAGAGAAACTCACAGCCCCTTTGTGGTTTCTTGCAAGAAGCCACAGACACGAATGGAAGGATCTCTGTAAGTGGAGAATTATTTGCTACTCTTAAAGTTTCTAGCATAGCTTTGAAGTATTTGCTCTTCCACCAAAGCAGTATTATTATACATATACCCATGCCTGCCTACCTAATTTTGACATACAATGACTTTTCTTTCCTAGATGGACTTACGGAGGTGTAACCATGCTGCTTCACAGGAAAATTTCCTAACAGCTAACATCTTATGTCCCCACCTCAAAATTCTTTTAAGTCTACCAAAACCTACTCACTCGACTAACAGAGGTCATATTTCAGATACTTAGTTTCAACAGTTAAAACTTCTTGGTCATTTTTCATTTAATACCTCCTCAGCATTGTTCCAAAATCCTATTACACAAAAATTCTGTACTGCATAATGTTTTTGCCTATTAAGGAATGGAAATCCTCCTGCACTAGAGTAAGTAATAAGAGTCTGAAGGAGAAACAAAAGTGCAGAAAGTCAGTTTTCCCATGAAATAAGCCATACTTTGAAAGACCATAGTAGTTGCTAACAAGTTTTGGGAGAAAGCAAGTAAATGACATTTACTTAACATCTACCATGTCTAACTTTGGTTTAATGATTACCTGCTTGAGGATCAAGAAAAAGACCTATGGCATTACTGTTTTGCTCTTAACATGCACACAGTCCTACTGCAGTTATAATTAATATCTGGATCCATTACTGACTGCCACTAGAAAAGCTCATACTTTGAAGAAAAGTCTACTGACCCAAAAAGTCCCAAGAGCCACAAGAGGTAATCAGTGCTGTGGAAATCCACCATAATGATTCTTCTAAAACCAAGCATCTCTGGAACAGAAATGCATGAACCACCTCAAGAGTGTGTACACATCTCGGTGGTTGGCTTTTGGACTTCTGGGGTGGAGGTAGGGGATACGGAGGTACTGTGTTTTGGTGATTTTGTTAATCAGGCAGGAGTGGAAGGAAGTAGGGAAAGCACCGGAGGTACCAGAGTTTGAAAGTCTTCAGCAAAAGTGGCCTCAGAGTAACTGCTATGATAAAAGATGGGGCAAAATTCTCCAGGAGATCTTGGGTTAGGAAGGGAAGATGAAAATCTAGGCACATTTGTAGGATAGGAAAATTCCATTTCTATGTATATCTCAAGGACATCATTACAGGACAAAATTCCCTGCTCCTAAGACTGTGATGTCTTCCATTAGGAAGCTGAAATGCACTGAGTGCCAAAGTGGATAGTTATCCACCCTCCGACTTCCATCAGTAAATAAGCATGACTACCTTTCTGTGAGGAGAGGGGACTCCAGTAACCACAGTACTACACACTTCCACAGGACACCATTTGCACCCGAGTATATTTGTTACAGACAGTTTTTCAAACAAGATCCTTCAAGAGAAGGAAAGAACTGAGACGCTTACCCCGGATTACTGCATGATGATATAAAGCAAAAGAAAAAACAACACTTAAATGGATGATCTGCCACCTCCCTGTTCCAGCCCTGATTGACAATCCTGTGGTACAGACTAAGATACCTCTGCCCTGCTCAGACTACACAACAGGGCAGAAAAAAGCCCCTTTCAAAGATCTTCCAAGCTTTCTACTACTACTTTGAAAGCTTGCAAAATAGGTCTTCCTTTTCTGCATGTTACAGAAAACTTTAGAGATTCCTTTGTATAAAAGCTATTATTCAAATAACTTTGTATAAAACTTAGTATTTCAGCCAGTACAAACTGGAATTCAAGGAAGTGTATGACATTCAGGGAACAGTTTCAAAACTTCAGTTTAAAAAAATCTAAAAAACAATGGCCACGAGCCACAAGATGTACTTAGAAATAACCTGGCACATACAATCTTGTGTTTATGCAGATCACAAAATCCCAGAATACTTGAAGTTGGAAGAGACCTCAAAAGATCATCTAGTCCAACCCCCCTGCCAGAGCAGGACCACCTAGAGCAGGTCACACAGGTGGGCTTTGAATGTCTCCAGAGAGGGAGACTCCACAACCTCCCCAGGCAGCCTGTTCCAGTGCTCTGTCACCCTCACTGTGAAAGAGTTTCTCCTTATGTTTACATGGAACCTCCTACATTCCATCTTGCATCAACTGCCCCTTGTCCTATCACTGGATGTCACTGAGAAGAGCCTGGCTCCATCCTCATGACACTCACCCGTTACAAATTTATAAACATTAATGAGGTCACCCCTCAGTCTCTTCAATATTCCAGACGCAGCCTCACTAGGGCAGAGTAGGGGTAGAGAAGAACCTGTCTCAACCTACTAACCACACCCCTTCTAATATGCCCCAGGATGCCATTGGCCTTCTTGGCCATGAGGACACATTGCTGGCTCATGGTCATCCTGCTGTCCACCAGGGCCCCCAGGGCCCTTTCCCCTGTGCTGCTTTCCAACAGGTCAGTCCCCAACCTATACTGGCACATGGGGCTGTTCTTGCCCAGACACAAGACTCTACAGTTGCCCTTGTTACATTTCATTTGATTTCTCCCTGCCCAACTCTCCAGACTGTCCAGGTCTCGCTGGATGGCAGAGCAGCCTGCTGGTGTGTCAGACACTCCTCCCAGTTTTGTGTCATCAGCAAACTTGCTGACAGTGCTCTCTGTGCCCTCATCCAGGTTGCTGATGAATATACTGAATAGTACTGGCCCCAGTACTGACCCCTGAGGGAATCCACTAGATACAGGCCTCCAACTAGACTCTGTCCCACTGACCACAACTCTCTGACTTCTTTCCTTGAACCAGTTCACAATCCACCTCACCACCTGATCATCCAGACCACGCTTTCTCAGTTTAGCTGCAAGGATGCTGTGGGAGATGGTGTCAAATGCCTTACTGAAATCAATATAAACCACATCCACTGCACCACCATCATCTGTCCACTTGGTTATTTCTTCATAGAAGGCTATCAGGTTGGTCAAACATGACTTCTCCTTGGCAAAACCCTGTTGACTGGTCCTAATGACCCCCTTATCCTTGATATGCTTAGAGACAGCACCAAGGATAAGTTGTTCCATAACCTTTCTAGGGATGGAGGTGAGGCTGACCAGTCTATAGTTACCGGGGTCCTCCTTCTTGCTCTTTTTGAAGACTGGAGTGACGTTTACTTTCCTTCAGTCCTCAGGCACCTCTCTTGTTCTCCACGACTTACCAAAGATGATGGCCTAGAAATGATCTCCACCAGTTCCCTCAACACCTGTGGGTGCATCCCATCAGGGCCTATGGATTTATGGATGTCCAGATTGCTTAATTGGTCCTTAACCCAGTTGTCACCAACCAAGGCAAACTCCTCCTCTATCCTGACTTCCTCTGGGGCTCCTCAGGACAACCTCCAGCAATACAGAGACAATAAGGCATTCAGTAACTCTTCCTTTCTTTGTACCCTCTGTCACCAGGGCACCCACCTCATTCAGCAGTGGGCCTACATTGCCTCTAGTGCTAAACTAAAATGTATTTGAAGAAGCCCTTTCTGTTGTCCTTGACCTCTCTTGCAAGGTTTAACTCGAAGGAGGCCTTAGCTTTCCTAGTTGCATCTCTACATGCTTTGAAAACAGCCTTCTATTCCTCCCAAGTGGCCAGCCCACCCTTCCATGATCTGTAGACTCTCTTCTTCAACTTGAGTTTGCTCAGCAGTTCCCTGTTTAACCATGCAGGTCTCCTGGTTCTCTTTCCTATTTCCTACCTGTTGGGATGATCTGACCTTGAGCTTGGAAAAAGTGGTCCTTGAATGTTAACCAACTATCTTGAGCCCCTATACCTTCTAGTACCCCGACCAAAATTTCCCCTAGGAATTGCTTGAAAAGGCCAAAGTTGTCCCCACTGAACTCCAGGATTGTGATTCTGCTTGGCCTTCTGTTCCTGCCACACAAGATCCTGAACTCCACCATCTCAGGGTCTCTGCAGCCAAGGCTGCCCTCAATCTTCACCACTTCAACCAGACCTTGCTTGTTAGTGAGTGTAAGATCGATTAGCGTCCCTCTCCTAGTTGGGTCATCCCAACATAATGTTATCATAACATAACTTATTAACATAAGTTATCATTCATGCACTGCAGGAACCTCCTGGACTGTGACAGGCTGGCTGAGAAGGCCTTCTAGCAAACATCTGGGTAGTTAAAATACCCCAGAGAAAGAGGGCTCATATCTGAGAGGCTGCTATCAGCTGCTATCAGCTGCTTGTAGAAGACATCAACTTCCTCAGCCTGATCAGGTGGCCTGTACACAACACATCAGTATCACCCATGCCAGCCTGCCCCTTAATTCGCACCCACAAACTCTCTCAACTTGCTCCTCATCCAACCCTGGACAGAACTTAATACATTCTAGTTGCTCTCTCACATAAAGAGCAACATTACATTCAAGTTCAGCAGCTTGTTCTATGCCTGTATCTATGAATAAACACAGAGCTCCAGGAATCAACCAGCAAAACACTGCTTGCAGAAAACCAGAAATGAAGGTGCAGCTTGTCTCCTGTGAAGCTTGATGTTAATATGGATAATGCCTACCCTGTGTAATTTTAAACATAATACGCTCACATCCAAACAGAAAATTATATTATAAAAGCCCTACAGACATATAGCAGAATTTGTGAGTCACTCAGGAGCTGGGGTTCATTATTTAATTTAAAAAAAAATTTAAAAAAAAGGCAATTTTAGTTCTTTAGTTTTATTTTGATTGGGCAGAAAACAAGGGAAAAAGAAGCAACATTTCAGAATTAATTTTTCCTTTGCAGTGAAGGAAGAGGATCCAAGTCACTTCAAGGTGTCTGAGCTGCTGTTCAAAGGGATGGCTCATCCCTTTACCTCTAACCATGTATCTCTGCTGACTCCCCTGTGCCAGCTCATGTTTGAATAGCCCTGCAGGGTGAGCTGGTACAGGGAACTGATCCATCAGACACCTGAATTAAGGGAAAAAAAGGCACAGATTAGGGAGAAATGGCAGAATATGTACTGCCTGGCCTCTTTCAGATAGCTGCATGCTGCTGTCAAAAGGCCATTGATGAACAAGAGCTGCCAACAATGCAATGTGAAAAAAAATCCTGTCTCACTAGTAATAGCCCAGATCTCAATTCACTATCAAAAGCACCATCCATCTATCCTGTAAAGACATGTCCCACAAGACAAGTAATATTTTTTGTGTCTTAATACTCCAGCCTCAACTTGTCTGTACACTGCAGAAATAATTGTTTCTTGACAATATTTTACCATAAAGCAGGATAAAAAATAACATTCTACTCCACTGCAAATACTAACACTTGGATCTTTTCTGATGAGGAAAAAATTCTACATGTGTTCACAGAATCACAGAATGGTAGAGGTTGGAAGAAACCTCTGGAGATCATGTAGTCCAACTCCTCTGCCAAAGCAGGTTCACCTAAATCAGGTAGCACAGGACTACATCCAGGTGGGTTTGGAAAGTCTGCGGAGAAGAAGACTCCACAACCTCACTGGGCAACCTGTTCCAGTCCTCCATCCCTCTGAAAAGGAAAGAAGTTTTTCCTTGTGTTCAGCTGGAAGTTCCTGTGTTCCAGTTTGTGCCCATTACCCCTTGTCCTCTTGCTGGGCACCACTGATAAAGAGTCTAGCCCCATCCTCTCGACACCCACCCTTCACATATTTATAAGCATTGATAAGATCCCCTCTCAGCCTTTTCTTCTCCAGGCTAACCAGCAGCAGGTCTCTCAGCCTTTCCTCCTAAGAGAGGTGCTCCAGTCCTCTCCTCATCCTTGTAGCCTTCTGCTGCACTCCCTCCAATAGTTCTGTGTCCCTCTTGGAACTGGAGAGCTCAGAACTGACACAGTATTCCAGGAGTGTCCTCACTAGGGCAGAATAGAGGGGGAGGAGAACCTCCCTCGACCTGCTGGTCACACTCTTCTTATTGCACCCCAGGATACCACTGGCCTTCTTGCCCATAAGAGCACACTGGTGGCTCGTGGATAACTATCATGGAGAATGTCCATCAGGACTCCCTGGTCCTTTTCCTTTCCAGCAGGTCTACCCTAACCGGTACTGGTGCATGGGGTTATTTCTCCCCAGGTGCAGGAATCTACTCTTGTCCTTGTTGAACTTCAGTAGGTTCCCCTGCACCCATCTCTCCAGCCTGCACATGTCTCGCTGGATGGCAGCACAGCCTTCTGGTGTGTCAGCGACTCCTCCCAGTTTTGCATCATCAGCGAACTTGCTGGTGGTACAGTCCACCCCTTCTTCCAGGCCACTGATGAATACTTGTAACAAGACTGGATGCAGTATAGCCCTCTGGGGAACACCACTAGCTACAGGCCTCCAACTGGACTTTGTGCTGCTGATCTCAACCCTCTGAGCTCTGTCATTCAGCCAGTTCTCAATCTACCCCACTGTCCACTCGTCGAACTCACAGATCCTGAGCTTCCCTATGAGGATGTTGTGGGAGACGGTGTTAAAAGCCTTGCTGAGTTGAGGTAAAAAACACCCACTGCTTTCCCCTCATCTCTCCAGTCAGTCATGCCATCACAGAAGCTATCAAAATGGTCAAGCATGATTTCCCTTTGGCAATTCCATGCTGACCACTCCTGATAACCTTCTTTTCTTCTACATGCTTAAGATGTCCTCCAGAAATGAGCTGTTCTATCACCGTTCCAGGGATGGAGGTGATGCTCACTGATCTCTAACTTCCTGGACCCTTCTTCTTGTCTTTTTTGAAGTCTGGAGTGACATGGGCTTTCCTCCAGTCCTCAGGCACCTCTCCTGTTCTCCAGGACCTTTTCAAAGACAATGGAGAGTAGCTTAGTAGGTTCCTTCTACACTTACAGAAAAATAAGTATTTTTCTGTTGTGTTACCAAGTTAAAGAAATGTTTGCTAGAAGCAGGTAATCACTGCAAGTTACTGCTTTCACCTCAGTCCTCTAGGAGCCAATTCACAATAATGTTGTCATTACTGATAGCTGTAACTCCCACGCAAATGATGAAAAACTCATTTTGCTTTGTTTCCTTACTGTTAAAAAATCTAAATACCAGTATTAAAATAATACTATGTGTGCATACAAGTAAAAGCACACATGTCTCCATAACTGAGCCTCACAGCATGACCAGTTACCCTTCATTTTTCATCTCTGCTTCAAGTAAGATGCTTGGTTCTATGCACAGCTATAGCCAAAGAAAACATTTTCAGTAACAAATGTTTCTTCATTAGCTTTTGAAGACTATGTAGTCTTCAACTTTCATGTGGGCAGGAACACATTAATGACTGTTCTGTAGCTCTAGTCAGTAGCATTTGGGAAAATAAAGAAATACTGCCATGCAAACAGACATACCTAAAATACTGTGTTAAAGGTTCCCAGGCACTTATTTGGGTGTTGTTTCACACAACCTCCAATCCCAACATAAACAATTAGAAGTCACAAATTTCAAGAGCAAAGGTCTACTGGTGCATGCAGGACTGTGAGTGCAAAAAGCAGCCTGAACTCCACTTTCATTTGTGTTTATTTAGCCTGTGATCCCTCGGCAAAGGAAGGCTGTCCACCCATGTCTCTGAAATACCAGTCACCCTCCCGTTCTTGTCTGAAATTCCCTGTGTCCTTGGACACATAAGGTGTTCCTTCCCAATGAACTCTGGGAGAGCTTGAGAGCCACTCAATTCACATCATGCATAGATTCATGAATCCCTTTTATCACAATAAGCAATGTGTAAGCAATACAAACATGTTGCCATCCCCAGAATAGCTTGGCTGGGTTTCTGCAGCCCTGTTCTTCATCCTGGGTTAGATGCAGGCAGGGAAGTGCCTAGGCCAGCTACAGTCAAGACCCAGCTCCATTACAGCAACCTGATCCTCAGGGTTGCGCACATTTCTGCCAACCGCCAACTGCTGCAGTGGGGTCATTCTCACTGCTGAGGACAGCACGTATTTACCTATTTAATTTACAATAGCTTTCAGACATCAGTTTTAAAAAAAATAAATAAATAAAAATAGAAAATTGAAGCAAAAGGTTATGATTAATTACATCAATCACCTCTCCCTCTAGGGTAAAGGTGCTAGTTTTGTCATGTGGACATACATTGCTAGAAGAGGTTTTTGACTACACTTGCCCTCCCATTCTCCAAGCCAAGATAAAATGTTTTTGCTGATACAGGAGAGGTTGTGCCAGCTGTTTAACTGTGAAAGGAAAGGAGCAGCTGAGGGAGGGAATGACAGAGACAATTTGGGATACAGCATCTGTTATTAGGTCACTGGGTTCCCACATGGTGTTGCTGCTCAAAGTCCCTCCAGTTTCCACAGGAAGACATTGTTGGCAAAAGCATCCCAGAGATAACAGCTTCATCTGGACCCAAACCGACCTGCCTAGTTCTGCCAAATGAATCTCAAAACACATCCTCCACCATAACTTTCTTACTTGACAGTCTGCAAGCACTTATTTCCTGGGGTTTTACTCATTTCATATACTAATGAGTTAGAACTAGAAAAACCCTAAGTTTAACCTGGAGGTAGGCTGAAAATGCATGTAGCTAGAAACAATGGCTATTTTAAAGGTACATGTCAGTGTAACATCCAGTTAAAAATACAGCAATGATCTCTATGCTGTCAGAATGATTAATTATATGCACTACTGCTTATTTAAACAGATAATTATATAAACTATTTAACATTCCCTAAAGTTATTCAAAACCCACACATTTCTTTCTATCATACAATCATTCTTTTAGAACTTGTTAGATAAGAGTTTTATGAAACAGAGTTGATGCATCCTTCTCCCTACTCTGCATATGAGCAAAGCTCCTTTCTCAATGGCAGGTGCCACAGTGATTTGCAGTAGGCACTGCCCACGCTCCTGATCTAATGCCAGGCAGTCACACACAGGAAGCTACATAGGACCAGTTCAAGCAGAGATTTTGCACACAAGAACACAGACAATTAAAACATGGTAACAAAATGTAGATTCATTACAGTTTGCCATAAAAGGTTTTAACCAGGTACTAGCTGAATGAAGATGCTATCGGTTATAGAAGTATAGACCTCTATATGGTATCACTGACTCATACCTTTTAGTTAGATGTTTAAAAGCCTAACTGCCACATACATAGAAGGTGAATGCTGCCCCTGGAAGGAACCTAAGACAATATTAAGTATAACTGTGAATGCTGGGGAACAAATGTTATTTGTGTCCTCCCTGAAAGGCACAAGCCCAAATTATGCAACAAGAAGTATTTCAACTAAGTCAGAAGTTAAGTTCTGCTTGCCAATGCTGTTCCACAAATCAGTACACAAACTAAGGAGAAATGCATCAAGTTCCTAGGAATAGTCATTTTGAACAGTTCATGTGGCATGATACTCTTCTGTGTTTCTTTAGCTCTTTTTAAATTCAAGTTATGTGTTTTCAGTTTGGAACTTTAGGCTTTTCAGCTTCTGTCCCTCTTTCTGAACTAAATAACATTTTCTTCTACATGCTCCTAACGACAAAAGTCTGCTTCCAGAGTAATGAAGCCCCCAGAATATGAAGACATAAAAGTCACGAGAGATGAACTTTTTAAAAAGCACCCACCCAGCAGCACCTACAGTTTGCAGTTTTTGTCAACAACTTCATTCACATTAAATCTAATCTAAAGCCTGAACTGTCAGGTGTTTCCCTGTACTGCCCTCACTACAAAGAAGGACATGCAGCACAGGATTGTGTTCAAAATTGAAATTTTTTCTCCCAATACCAGTGAAGCCATGCAGTCAGAATTCAGATGCCACAGTTCCCACTGAGATTGGTGGAATTTCTCATGTTATCAAAGGTTTAAAGCATCTAAAACATTTGAAAATGCTGATGAACCACCTCATGTTCATTTTTAATCCATCACGTGCAAGTGCACAGAACAGGGGGAAAAAAAAAAGCCAATTTTAGTTGCCATTCAGTAATTCTGCTTTTAAGTAACTGAAGCTGTGGTAGCATTTCATTACTTTGCCTAGTATTTTGCAAGGTGGCTTTATTTAAGCCACAGACTTCAAGCATCTCTCATTTCACGGTTGCATTGTTCACACTGTCCATGGTGGAGCTCATCTCCCCCAGAATGCTCCCTTATTTTTGACATTCATAACTTGACACAGTACATGTGTTAGGCGAGTAACCTTTAAGGCTAGGCTTTCTGCAGTACACACACACGGCAGACTCCTCCAGTCCCTACAGAAAGCCGCACGCTAGTGTCTGGTGCTGATTAATACTGCCTGTGAGTAATGCCACATGTTAACAAATCTGTCCTGCTCATGACTCAGTTTGCAGCTGACTTAAGTGTGCAAAGAGAAGACGAAGCCAGCATGTCAGAGTTCAGCTAACAGGTTATCAAGTGCTACAGGTTTGGTTCAGAGCTAGCGGCAGCACTCTGCTTTGCCACATGGGCAAGGGGGAAGGTTAGAAAGTCTTTTTCCTCACCTTTCTGCAACAGCTGTCTGCTTAAAGACGTCTGTACTTCCCCCCCCCCCTCTTTTTTTTTTTTATAAATAAAGAGACTGCATTTGAGGCAAAGGTTGATATGCAGCCATTAAACCTCCTTCAGATGTCCCTGTGAGGGCATCACAACAATTTCTGGATTAATAATCTTATTACAGGACAGAAGTAGAAGTCTAATCTCCACAAAGCGATTTATTTGTACTGGGTAATAGGTCAGCCAACTAGAGACAAGAAATTGGTGTGCAGGAAGACATAAAGAATGCCTTCTCCTGCAGACAGGGTTCTGGCTACTCATTGACAAGTTTACAGAATAATAAACTGATCGCCAATAAAACATTTACTGTCATGTTAAAAGAGTTAAAGACATTTGTACCCTTCTATTTTAAGGGAGCTTGAGTAAGTGTTGTTCTGCAGTTGCTACACACAGAACAAACACACAGTTTCTGTAGCTGCGTGCTGAACCACAGCAATTTTTATTTAACTGCTGAACCAGGACTGACACAAGCTCTGGATTTAAAGCATTTCGAAGTGGCATGCAGAGAATGGATTTGATTTCCACTGTTACACCTCTTCCCCAGCAGAAGGCTGCTAGGAGGGAAGCTCACACACTCAAAACCCTGAGACAGGTAAGGTTCATAGCTGCATGTTCAGAAACTCTCCACACAAGCTCCTTCACATGGATTCAAAAAAACATGCCACAGACAACAACAGAGAGCATTATACATTCCACATGAAGTTACTAACTTCAAATAAAGAGTTCTTGACTTTCTTTGCCAAAGGCTGCATTCTCCCCCCCCCCCGCCCCAAAATCCTAGCAGGTTAAACAAATGAGGTCCTGAAGTCCACGCTGTTTGGCATATCTTCTATTATATAGTGTTCAACTAAAGATCACCTCAGTATTACAGCAAAGGGGGGGTGGGGGGGGTGTAGCCAAGACACACATAAGTTTTAATTAACTGATGTACGGTTATATAAGGTTAATTATTAACTCCTTTCCTTCAATCTATACCACTTCCCCAGGCTGCAGCACGTGGGCTCTCCTTACACACACGTGACAGAGGTAGAAGTCCAGACAGATTCAAATCCCTGCCAAATGACTGTAATCCAGTCAGTATAAATTATAAGCCATACACATTGCCACACACCTGGCAAGTTTTTTCTTGTGCTTCTGAGAGATGGTAATGTCACACTCTCATGTTACTCAACAAAACCATGCACACAGAAATTAGATCAGAAAGAGTATGGCTGAACCCAATCGAGCAAATCATTATTAGGTTGCTGTATAGCAGTAACTGTTCCACTGTACTGTGGAAATAGTGGTTTTGGTATCATATCACCAGTGCACCTATGTAATTTTGGAGATTGCCAGTCATAATGAGCAAGTAAAGACACTTTAGTTTTTAAAAATAAAACAAAAACAAATGACAGGAAGTTGCACTATGTTCTAGTCAAACCTAGGACATTACACATTTGTGAACTCAGATAAAGACTGGAACTGAATCAGTTTTGCCATAAACAAACGTCAAGGATCAATCAAAACTAAACACTGAGCTTCTGAAAAGCTTTATTTTAAAATAAAGTTTAAAAAAACTTATGTCATACTGCAGGGACATCCTTTTCTGCATGTGGTTCTAGGCTTTTTAGCTTGGTTTGAATAATCTATTCACTCTGTAGATATTACACTATTGCCAAGAGACAGCAAAAAAATATAAAATGAAATCAAGTTGAGAAGGCAAACTGAATCTGAACTCTGAGAAAAGCCGGCATGTATGTATTATGTTGTCTGTTTATGTCCAGGACTGAAGCTTTATTTTACAACTACATTAAAAACAAAATTCAGAGAATCACAGAATCATTAAGGTTAGAAAAGACCTCCAAGAAGACCAACCATCTACCTAACATTATCACGACCACTAAACTACATCCTGAAGTGCCATGTCTACCTGTTTTTTGAACACCACCACCTCCCCAGGCACTCTGTTCCAATGTTTCACCCCTCTTTCAGTAGAGAAATTTTTCCTAATATCCAATCCAAACCTCTCCAGGCACAACTTAATCCCATTTTCTCTCATCCTATTGCTAGTTACTTCTGAGAAAAGACCAACACCCACCTCACTACAACCTCCTTTCAGGCAGCTGTAGAGAGCAATAAGGTCTCCCCCCAGCCTCTTCTCCAGACTAAAGAACCCCAGCTCCTCCATGTCTCCTCAGAAGACACGTTCTCCAGACCCCTCATCAGATATGTTCCTTACAACTCCTACCAAAAAGGGTTCGATTATCTCAGACAAGCAGCCTACTAAACAATGTCCCTTGCACAAAGCAGCCAAGTAAATATTTTTATATTAAGTAACTAACAGACTTCTTGTTGCCATTTAGATGGAAAGATCATACTTACTGCTAGGAAGAGCATGCAGTACATGGAGAACGAAGAATGGCCAGAGTAAAATGATAGTCTGGAAGAGAAAAGAGCAGACATCTCATTATTTTTCTTTGCAATACTCAGCCAATAGTTATACTAATTTATCTTACACTGGTGAACTAGTAAAATGCAAACATCTCCATGCTTTTTTCAGGGAGACTATCAGGGCAAAACAGAATGTCTGAGAACAACTTTTAACAGAGAGCACACACTTCACTACTCAGCATCTCTCATATTCCAGCATTAAAATGATCTCAAAATCAGGTAGTAACCACTAGTGCTTTGAAGACTGAACAGCAAGTGAACACGTCCTCAAAGCTAGAGATCGAGTGTCTTTTAAAGCAGTGTATCTGTTTCACCTACTTGATAAACACCAGAATACTGTAAATATTATCAAACTTTTAAATTACTTATCTAATAGTCACAGTACCTGTATGAAAACAAAAGACACATTAATTACCCAAACTTATTAGTGGCATTTGGTCACCATGAAGAGGTAGTAGTTAACAACTTATACCATACATACATATGTATACCTTTATTAAGTGTATCAACTCATATAGACCACAACCATAGAACCACAGAATCACAGAATGGTGATTGGTAGGGGTTGGAAGGGACCTCTGAACATCATCGAGTCCAATCCCCCTGCCAGTGCATGAACACCTGGGGCAGGCCACACAGGAACAGATCCAGGCGGGTCTTGAAAGTCTTCAGAGAAGGAGACTCCACAACCTCTCTGGGCAGCCTGTTCCAGTGCTCTGTCACTCTCACAGTGAAGAAGTTTTTCCTGATGTTGAGGCGGAACTTCCTGTGTTTCACCTTGTGACCATTACCTCTTGTCCTACCACAGGGCACCACTGAAGAGAGACTAGCCCTTCACTTTTCCAGGCTAAATAGGTCTCTCAGCCTTTCCTCATAAGAGAGTCCCTTCAGCATCCTCGTAGCCTCCGTTGGACTCTCTCTATTCTCTTGAACTGGGGAGACCAGAACTGAACACGATACTCTAGACATGGTCTCACCAGTGCAGAGTAGAGGGGGAGAAGAACCTCATTCCGACCTGCAGGCCACACTCTTCTTTATGCACCCCAGGATACCATTGGCCTTCTTAGCCACAAGAGCACATTGCTGTTCCACTGATAAGTTATTATCGATCAGGATGCCAAGGTCCCTCTCCATGGGGCTGCTTTCCAGAAGGTCTATCCCTAACCTGTAATGGTGACTGGTGGTGTTCCTCCCCAGCTGTAGGACTCTACAGTTACGCTTGTTGAACTTCATTAGGTTTGCCTTTGCCCAGCTCTCCAGTCTGTCCGGGTCTCACTGGATGGCAGCACAGCCTTCTGGTGTATCGGGCACTCCTCCCAGTTTAGTATCATCAGCAAACTTGCTGAGGGTACACTCCATCCCTTCATCCAGATCACTGATGAAGACAAATAAGACAGGATCCATAACTGTGACCAGGTGACCCCTGGGGAACACCACTACCTCTAGGTTGCCAGATGGACTCTGCACCACTGATCACAATCCTCTGAGCTCTACTGTTCAACCAGTTCCAACCCATTTCACTGTCTGTTCTTCTAACCCACACTTCCCGAGCTTACCCACGAGGATGTTAAGGGAGACAGTATCAAAAGCCTTGCTGAAGTCAAGGTAGACAACATCCACTGCTCTCCCTGCATCTACCCATTCAGTCACACCATCATAGAAGGCTATCAGATCAGTCAGATGTGACTTCCCTTTAGGAAATCCATGCTGGCTACTGTTGATAACTTTCTTTTCTTCCATGTGCTGAGATATGATCTCCAGAATGAGAAGCTCCATCATCTTTCCAGAGATGGAGGTGAGGCTGAATGATCTGTAATTACCAGAGTCTTCCTTCTTGCCCTTTTTGAAGACTGGAGTGACCGTGGCTTTCCTCCAGTCCTCAAGCAGCTCACCCATTCTCCTTGATCTTTCAAAAATAATGGATAGCGGCAGAGCAACAACATTAGCCAGCTCCCTCAGCACTCATGGGTACAGCCCATCAGGGCCCAGGGATTGTGTTTAGTTTATGCAAGTGATTTCTAACCCAATCCTCCTCAAGCAGTGGAAGGACTTCCTCTCTCCAGGCTTTCTCCCTTACTTCCAGGTTCTGGGATTCCTGATGGCTGGTCTTAGCAGTGAAGACTGAAGCAAAGAAGGCATACAGTATCATTGAAGGAGAATGGGAAAGGCAGGAAGGTGGTTCATTAGCCTGACAACCACAAAAGATGACACCTCATCTAGCATTTGTAGAAATAACTTTTAAAGAGTGTCAACATTGCCTTCAACTTATAAAGGCTTCTCGTGCGTGCAGACTGAAGGGAATCAGTTCAGGGGCCTTCAGCAAGGTTCTCCCTTGCACAGATGGTTTCTGAAAGGAGGTATGACATCTGTAAAACAAATCCCACCATCTCTTCATCAAGAACAGAGGTCAAAATGGAAAGACTTTTCTAAATCAGTCTTAAGTAGAGAGATGAAAGAAATTGTAAACCATTTTTTCTATTTTATTCTCAGAGCCTTTTCATGGTGCTGCTTAACATGCTGTCAGACAGGTCTCAGTCAGGCACCTGTGCAAAACAAGGATTGTGAAAACCTCTCTCTTTCAGACAAACATGTGAACTGAGCCATGAAAGCAAACCATGCCATTCTACAGAACAAAAGATACAGAATAAGGAATTCCAGGCTTCTATGCCAGTATTTTATGTACTGACTTTGAAGCTATTCATGTTGTCCATAAGATGTTTTCTGCAATTCCTGAAGGCAACCTGTTGCCAACTGAAGAAATTCTGAAGGTTAATCAGTGAGAGAGAAAATAAATACAAGTTTATTTTGGAATTGCTATACCACTGTAAAGGTGTTTTTGACTACTGGCATTCTTGGGCTTAGGAATCTATTAGCCTAAAGTAACATTAAGAATGCCTTGTTTCAAGTGCCTGATTACAAATTTGAATGCATGCTTATGAAGCATAGATAAGTGTGCTGTACGTGACTGAAAATGTAGTGCTTAGCACACAAAGTATTGCCAGAAATACAACTGGGAAAAAGTATTAATCTAACTTGTACATTGTGCAATCCCAGTGAAATTTCTTTGGCTATAATGCTATCTCTAGACTTCTTTAAAAACTAAATTTTTTTTTTTTTTTTTTCAAAAACAGCCTTAAAACCCTTTCAAACAGTAAGTCTGACAAAGGAAAAGTTCCCCAGTGATTCCTGAGCATGCAAACATCATCTTCCCAAAGCCAGAAGAACATCCTGTTTATCGAAACGGCCAAGCAGCTGCACAGCCCAGGCTTTGTGATTGTACTGCAAGTGTGGGCTTGCATTTCAAAAATGAATACATTTTCAATTAAAAACCCAACCAATATTTACTAGACCCAAGAATGCACAAGTGTTATAAGAAAATAAATTTGAAAATAATATGGTACAAAAAACCCTCTAAACCCCTACCTTTTGCTTATGAAGGAAAGGCTAAATAACATCAGATTTCAGGACATCTTTTTAAAATTAATATTAGAACAGTATCCAGGGAAACTGTAGTGCCATGAAATAAGGGCTGGTAAATGCAAAGTCTTGCTCTGAGTCTTTCCAAAATGGCAGAGTCTGACATCAAAAGAACAGCTTTTCAGAGATCACTGCCTTTTACTCCATCAATACCTACCTCACAGATCACTTCTGATGTGAGGAACAAGGCTTCATTTTAAGAGAAAAAGCATATGCTTTAATTATTTCCACTTGGGCAATATATTACTAACAAGTTAGAAGAATGACTGAAGTAGTACACGCAACCAGTTTGAGGTCACACCTGAGGTCTAAAGTATACTCTTAGTTTCCAATGTATACAGTATTGCTGGACATCTTAAAAAGGTCTTAAAACCAGGTAACTTAAGGGCTGTTTAGCTTTCTTGAAACTAATTTTGCCACATATTTCACATGGCTTATAACAAAAGACAAAAGTAAAGACACCATACTTTCTTTAACAAGTTGGCATAAGACTGATTACAATTAATCACTACACTTTGTCATTGTTAGTCTGCATTTTTAAAGAATACCTGGAAAAATAATCCAAGTGCAAACGATTCCAACAAGAAATAATTGAACTGAACCACTCAGTACTTAGAGCCAGGAGTTCTAATCCCAGGTAAGCAAGTCTAAAACAGATTGTCTTGCAGGACCAACAACCATTCCATTTTGTTCTACTCCTTTCCATGCAAAAAGCCCAGGGAGCAGAACCTGTCTTACAGAAGGTAGGTACCCTTTCCTCAGTTATTAAAAATACAGAATGTAACACACAGAAAATAACGGGATTTGCATGGAAATGCCTTGCACTGTCACTTGGAAGAAAGAGCATGTTTTAAGTAGCATGTTCTGCTTGGCAGTTAAGGGTATTATTGTCTGACAGGGAAATTAATAGCCTTAGTGATAACACAAGACTAGGAAATAGCTAAATACATATGGCACAGTGGAGCATTTAACAGTGAAAAATCGAAGTGTTAGAAGTTACAGTAGAAAGGGATAAATCAGAAGGAAGTGTATTGTGCAGTGCCACAATAAACCTGGCAGAGGCTGAATGATAAGGGTATCTTCCCAATGTAACTACTGGGTTATGGAATAATCCCTTAGAGAAAAAACAGGAGACCCAGCAAAAGACTATACACACAGCAAAGAAAATAAAAACACCCACTGGATGAGCCAGTAAGTCCTTTCCATCCTCATGTTCTCTGAATTCTCTAAGTCTGACTGAAAGCTTCCCCTGATGTTCGTGTTACCCTTTCTGTTGACTGGGAGGGGAATAAGTGCCAGAGCGAGCTGCAGCTCAGCATGTCTGTGTAAAGTAACCTGGAGAGCTCCACACGCTTCTCAGGGAAATATTCTTAGAATTTCAGTGTCATGAAGACATGATTTCACAAAATGCTAGTCCTATACTTAAGCTAAAACACCATATTCTTTAAAGACAATTTTCAATATTTAGCAATCAATGTGTTTTCATAGCACCCACTCTTTTCTCAAGTACTAGACTTGCAGGAATAGGATCTTAAAGATCAGTGGGGGCTGAAAGCTTTAAAGACTCTGAGATTAAGCATTTATGTAATCATTGCAAAGAAATGACTAAGTAAACGCACAAGCAGTTCATTTGTTTAACAATATCACCAATGACTCAGAAATAATTTTTCAAGAGATAATATTCCAAATTTCTCCCCCTTATTCCTTCTCCGATAGTAGATAAACTTACATGAAAGTACAAAGTCTTACATTTGCAGAAAAGAAAACACTGCCAGAGTCCAATTCAGTAATACTCATCTGGACAATTTTATTGAGAGAGCTGGTTCAACATGAGACTTACTATTAGGAAGTGTCTTGCACAATTCCCTAATCATATCTGTGGTGAGGAGTAGATACACTCAGCTCTACTTCAGGCGATGGCACACAGTGAGAAAACTTCACTAATGAGACACTTAATACACACAGAATTATAGAATGGTTTAGGTTGCAAGGGACCTTAAAGATCATGTAGTTCCAATACCCCTGCCATTGTAGGGACACTTCCCCCTTGACCAGGTTGCTCAAAGCCCCACCCAACCTGGCACTGCACACATCCAGTGATGGAGCATCCACAGCTTCCCTGGGCAACCTGTTCCAGTGTCTCACTATCGTCAGTGAAGAACTTCTTCACAATTTCTAACCTGAATCTACCCTCTTCCAGTTTGAAGCCATTACCTCTCATTCTATCACTACAAGCCCTTGTAAACAGTTCCTCCCCAGCTTTCCTGTAGGGCCCCTTAAGACACTGGAAGGCAATTATAAGGTCTCCCCAGAGCCTTCTCTTCTCCAGGCTCAACAACCCCAACTCTCTCATCCTGTCCTCATAGGAGAGGTGTTTCAACCCCCCGATCTCACCAGAGTGGAGTAGAAGAGAATGACCTCCCCCAACCTGCTGACCACACTTCCCCTGATGCAGACCAAGATATGTTGGCTTTCTGAGCTGCTCTCACACATTGTTGGCTCATGTTGACATGAGACTATGCCCTTTTTTTTTTTATTCCAGACAGTTACATATTTTTCCTTTTACGCTTATCATAGACAAATGTTCCCTGCTTATCCTACTGACAAAAACAAATATATCTGTTAGGAGAAAGAAATAGGCAGTCATCTTCTAATTTCTAACCACCTTCACCACCACCCTTTTGAAACAAGCCTGACAGACAGTACAAGAAATAGGTATATGAAGTAACCTTTTCCTAAGCTCAGGATCAACATAGAGTGGTTTTACTCAATCTGGGGTACTACAAGGCTGGTCTTCAATGCAATGCTGACCAGATTTTAAAGTTTGATAAAAACTTCTGCTGGGATAATTTGGGGTTTTTTCCCTCATATCTGGGAATTGAGGAAGTATCTCACAATGCATCCAAGTATGCAGACATAATGTAAACTTTTTTTATTTAAATAGAATAATTGCACGTTGATGGAACATTCTAACTGGGCAATGACTACTTAGCTAGCTATAATGCATCTTTCAACAGTAGTTTATATCAGCAGCTATTAGAGGAATAAACTTCACTGTAAAATAATTGGGGTAAAAAAAACAAAACAAAACAAAACAAAAAAACCTCATTGTCTCCTTGCTTTTTATTTCCAAATGATCAGCAGTCAATCTGCATCTTGAACTTACAACTATTCTAAAGTTTTATCTTGGGAACAAGAAGTTACCAACTCCTGGAATTCAGAACAGGAGTGTATGAGTTCAGAACAAATGTGTATGTTCTGAGCTCTTGGAATTACAAAAGTCCAACCAACTGTCGTGCTGCACTGTCATTCCACATGCACAGTGCAAAACCACTACAAAGCAATCTCTCTTTTCATCAGTTTTGACTTTGTTGCTTAATTCAACATACAAATTAGAAGTTTAACTTTTCACTACATTTCTAGTTAGCCTTCTTCCATAGAAAATAAAAATAAAAAAGTTAAAATAATAATACTTCAAAAATACCAAGCAAGCAAACAAAAAAAAACAAACCCAAACCTAAACCAACCAACCAAAACCGACAATACACACACACACACACACAGAGAACCACACCAGCTCCCCTCCCGTGCCAAAAAACCCCAAACACACAAAAGCAACAAAAAAAACCTTCAACCAATCCAAACAAACCACCCCTGAGATTTGTTTACTTCTCTTTCCCAGTAATCCCCTCTCAGGAAAGAGTAAAAGTGAAAAACCAGCAAGATGACTCAAACCAACATTTCTAAAGATTAATAGCTTAGCTCTCACATGCATCAGATTATAGACTTCTGTTCTATTAAACATGTATGCACAAGTTACCCACATAATACTGTTCTGACTCACAGAAGTGTTATTATCATTTTACATAAAGGGAGTAAAACAAAAAAGATAATCCCTGTTAAATCAAGGATTTGACTGTTATTCCCTCTTTAAGAAACTGCTTTGGGCATGAAGCACTTGGCAAATGTGCAGAACCCTTCCCCCAGATTTCTGTAATCTTTTAAGTGGAAAAGGGAAGGGAGGCAGCAGGAAAACCATCAGCATTAAGGGTATTTCAGTTCCTATGGTACTGTTTGGGCAATACAGTTATAGGCATGTCCAAAGTTTTATCTAAGAGACTTTTCCCTTATATTAACTTGGACATAAATTTTGTAAATCAGTGAAATTCTACCAAGAATGAGAAGATGCATCTACTTGCTTGATTAGCCATAGCTACCTTCCAAATCATTTTCAGGGAATGCTAAACACGGTTAGAAATTCTGATTTCTGCTGAACTTAAGCATGATGATCCACTGAAACGGTGGACAGACTGCAAGCACAACTTTTTCTGAAAACCATTAAAGGGTGCAAAGTGTGTTTTTTCAGTTATGAAAATTAATGCTATCCATTACCACTGAGAAGGGCCAGTTCAGAAGGGCAAAGGAGATGCAAAATCAGAAAGGTGATCCGGGTTGCAAAACTGTATTTCAGCTGATTACAGCACGTTCACCTTTCAGATTTGATTCTCCCTAATACCAGTTAATTTCTATTGCAAAGATAGACCTTTTTGCTTCTACATGAAGTACAGCCCCCAGCCCCATATCGTCATCTACTGTACTCAGAAGTTTCCAGCATTTAAATATTTAAAGACTCTTATTCGTTAGCTTTTTCCTTTCATGTAAAATTAAGTGTAAGTGCCCTGACTAAGCTCCAGCTCTCAGTAGTGGTGAATAGTATCATTAGGACTAGAAGTGTTCCCCAATCAGCCACATTACATCTTGAATAACAGTAATGTCAGAAGAGAGAGAAGCAGCCTTTAAGGAAGAAGTTGCACATCTGAACAATAGTACACATATGTGACCTTCTATTTGTTTCTTTCAACTGCTTTGGTATCCAAGCTCATTGAGATTTTTTTGCATGTATCTTTTCAGAAGTGGAAACTACTAAATTACCCTCTGATGAATATGTATATATTCATGTATATACTGAAATATATACATTTCAGTACTGTAGAGCACTTCACAGGTTTAAAGTTCTGGAACAGAAATAATCAGAATGCTACACACAACACACCAGTATGCCACTAGCAAACACATAGTTACTAAGTCTGAAGCAGCTTTAGAGTAATTTCTGATTCACGATGCTGCTAGAAAGCAAGATTAGATAAAGAATCCATTTAGTTATGCTTGAATGGTTAAGTGCAGTATGATTTTTGACAAAGCTTTAAGAAGTTTCAAAACAAAATACTGGAACATTTCATAGAAGCCAAGTTATTTTAATGTGAAATAATGTTTAATCACAGAAATAGTCCCAGTACTGAGAAACAGGCAGGAAAGTAGGGAGAGGGGGAAGGAGAGAGAAAGACAGGAACAGTTGTTTAACAGAGATGGGTTAACTTGAAACAGATGTCCAGTCTCTTGGCCTAGGTTTAAAAATTCCAAAGCAAACCAACTGCAAAGTCTATCTAATGAAACAGGAGAAAACAGAAGTATTCATTAAAATGAAAGTAAGTAATGTATGAAGTTCAGGTTTTGGGTTTTTTTAGAACACAGTTACAGTTTTGAAGGTGTACACAGAACAAATAATATAAAAGAATTTCCAAAGTTTGGCTGAACTTCAGGACAAAGTTATGCAGGTTAGCCCCATACCAGCCACCTGGCACGGGTGCTTAGCTACTGGGAACTGCTCTGGGTGATTTAACTGCACTCACTAGCATGCCTGAGTACAGCCTGCCAAAGAGCTCTAAACAAAGCTGAAATCAAATTCCTGGTGAGTGACTGGTAAAGGGCATCACCTTGGCAATTGTGCTGAAATAAGTTTTCAAGGTCAAAACAGTCAGCTCCAATTTCCTAAAGAAATCTTTAAAGACTACACTGAGTTTGTGATGGCAGACTACACACGGCTTGTTTTGAGTGCAAGCCAGCATGGGAGCAATGTATCAACTGAAGCAGGGAACTCGTCTTTTTTCTTTAAACAATTGAGTTGTAATATGAATCTGTACATTAGTAATACAATTACAATTATCAGCCCTAACAGTTGTGTTATCTGTTAACACAAGGAGAACACAGTGACAGACTAAAATTAGAACAACCACAACTATACAAAATTAAACTTCAGAGAAAATGTTTAACACACACATATCCCCACTAGCTGCACAAGCCTGTTCTGGAACCTAACAGAGTTCAGGCTGCACAGCCTGCCCCGACTGCCCCTGAGGTAGCTAGACTTGTACAACACGGCACAGTATTTACCACTTCAGGTTCAAATGTTTCAGTGTTGTGTATGTGGTTACCGAGCTGACAAATAAACCAGAAACAACACCTTCTTGGATCTCCCTACTCACCAGGTTTTCAGTGTTCCTTCAAAGCCAGCACTCTGACATTTCAGGTCCCACCCCAACATCCATACTCAGTAAAAAAAGATAAACAATGGTATTTCACAAAAATATTTATAAGGCAGCTATTGCATTATTGTGACCAACTTACACTGCTCAGTTAAAATGCAATACATACTGCATCCAAGAAAAAACTGTAGTAAACTCCGTAACCTTGACCAGATAGATTAAGAGCCATTCAGAGCACACACCCAACACTATTACACATGAGGGAAAAAAAAACATACTTCACACGCTGTATGTGTGCTGACAGGAGTTAATTTAACCAGTATTAAAGCAATAGCATAAATCAGCAAACTGTATTGCACAGCACAACCAAATTTAGCGTGACTACAAGAAGAGCACATTAGTAGCCTAAATAGAAATGCTGGCATCCAATACATCTTCTGAATACCCATACCACATCTCTGTTCCTCCTCCTTTAACTGCCCCATCAAGGGAGAACACAGGTTTTGTAAACAACTGATAAAAATTACGTTGTTCTAGTATTATTCTAAAGCCCTGAAGAATTAAAGCACGTCCTCAGAACCGATTTACAACGTGACTCAAGCTTCAGCTACAAAAAGTTTTAACAGAAAATTCCTTTTAATACATACTACAGAAGAGAATTAAAGCAATCACTTCAAGTACACTTAGTGTCAGTACTCATTTGCTGATCACGCACACCACTTTCTGTTTGCTCAGAAACAGAGGTTACACAAGACAAGAAATGTATGCATATGTGTAACACCCATGCAGTCTTAAATGCCTAGATAGAAAACTCCTATCATAGCTAAAATTGTTTGCTTAAAGGACTAAACTGCCAAGACTTAGATATACTCTCGCATCCTTCTCTGGAAAAAAATCCGAACCCCTACTTTCTACTTCCAACGTTGCGGTGTGTTAATAAAGGTCTTCCTTATTATGCATAGGTCTTCCTATCTGCAACTGTGGCGTGTCTCATAGAATCAGAATGATAATTAAACACTTTACATCCCTGAAATAAACAAAAAAACAAAACAAGAAAACTCAGCACACTGCTTGCTTTATCTGAACAGTATAGAACATTGTTACACGTGTGTAATACCTCTGTTTTCTGCATTTTAGCGACCATGAAAAAAGCAGGGGATGAGATGTTTGAATTATGCATTTTTTTTCCTCTAATGCAAACTGCCCACTCCACTTTCAGGAGTAGAAACCTGTACTGTCTCCTTGTACAACACAAACTGTGCTGTTGTGGGAGGTCCCAATGGACTGGAGGTTAGCAAATGTGATGCCCATCTACAAGAAAGGCAGAAAGGAGGATCCAAGTAACTATAGACCTGTCAGTCTGACCTCAGTCCCTGGGAAGGTCATGGAGCAGATCATCTTAAGTGCTCTTACAAGCCATATAGAGGACAACCAGCAGATCAGGGCCAGTCAGCATGGGTTTAGGAAAGGCAGATCTTGCCTGATGAGCCTGATCTCCTTCTATGACAAGATGACCCAGCTGCTGGACAAGGGAAAGGCTGTGAATGTGGTCTCTCTGGAATTCTGAAAAGCATTTGACACTGTTCCCCATAGATTTCTAATGGAAAAACTGTCTGCCCATGACCTAGATGAGAATACAATCTGCTGGATCAAGCACTGGCTAGGTGTACAGGCCCAGAGAGTAGTGGCCAATGGTACTAAATCCAGCTGGTGGCAGGTCACAAGTGGTGTTCCTCTGCGCTCAGTGTTGGGACCATTTCTATTTGACATCTTTATTGATGATCTTGATGAGGACATAGAGTCTACCATCAGTAAATTTGCAGATGACACCAAGTTAGGCAGGTGTGTCGATCTGTGTGAGGATGGGGAGGCTCTTCAGAGAGACTGGGATAGACTGGATCGCTGGGCCACTGTTAATAGTGTGAGGTTCAACAAGGCCACGTGCCAGGTCCTGCACTTGGGCCACAGCAACCCCATGCAATGCTACAGGCTTGGGGCAGTGTGGTTGGAGAGCTGCCTGGCTGAGAGGGACCTGGGGGTTATAACAGACAGGCAACTGAACACGAGCCATCAGTGTGCCCAGGTGGCAAATAAGGCCAACGGCATCCTGGCCTGGATCAGAAACAGTGTGACCAGCAGAAGCAGGGAGGTGATTGTCCCCCTGTACTCAGCACTGGTGAGGCCTCACCTTGAGTACTGTGTCCAGTTTTGGGCACCTCAGTACAAGAGAGATCTTGAGGGGCTGGAGCGGGTGCAGAGGAGGGCAATGAAGCTGGTCAAGGGACTAGAGAATAGATCACATGAGGACCATTTGAAGGAGCTGGGTCTGTTTAGTTTGAGGAAGAGGAGGCTGAGGGGAGACCTCATCACTCTCTACAACTACCTGACAGGACATTGTAGAGAGGCTGGTGCTGGTCTCTTCTCTCAGGTAATTAGTGACAGAACCAGAGGGAATGGCCTCAAGCTGAAACACGGTAGGTTTCAACTAGACACTAGGAAAAAATTCTTCACAGAAAGAGTGGTTGAGATATTGGAATGGGCTGCCCAGGGAGGTGGTTGAGTCACCATCCCTGGATGTGTTTAAGCATCGCTTGGATGTGTTATTGCGGGATATGGTCTAAGGGTGAACTTGTAGAGTAGGGTTAATGGTTGGACACAATGATCCCAAGGGTCTTTTCCAACCTAAATGATTCTGTGATTCTGTTGTGGAACTAGTGACAATATTTGTTCAAAAAATGTGAAAGAAAGTTTTTAAATTCATTCA
The DNA here is from genome assembly GCA_025345505.1 of Todiramphus chloris collaris. Lineage (NCBI taxonomy): Eukaryota > Metazoa > Chordata > Aves > Coraciiformes > Alcedinidae > Todiramphus > Todiramphus chloris. The sequence goes on from JANVCC010010204.1 coordinate 8,051,775, forward strand.
GGAGGACTTCCAAATTTTGTTCTATTGTTTTGATAAAACAAAAGCTGGAACCAGCAATTACCTAGATTTGAAATTCAACCCAGAGTTTTCAGTTGCAGTCCAAAAGGACAATAAAATCATATCACAAAGGGACACATCTGGCATTTGTTAAATCCCATTTAGAGTAATTTTGTATATGGGGGCTTTTTGTCTTGTTTATGTTTCAATAAAAGAACAGAAACAAGCCAACGATACCTTAACAGTAGATGTTTTAAGAAACAGGAAGACTGGAATGCCCCCAAACCTGCACCTTAAACGAGAGCTCAATAAATAAACTCCAGAGTAAAAGTTATTGAAGTGTTCAAGAAATTAATCCGTATGTTGCCTATTTCTAATGCGCCCGAAGGTATACCTGGAGATGCAGAAAAAGGAAATACAAAGTAATTAAAGATGTTCAGCAAGGAGGAAGCTCACTTACATGTTTGGATGCTAGGGTTCAAGTCTTGCCCAAGGCTGAAGAATACAGAAGAACTGATAAATCCTCCGTTCAGGCTTAGTAATCAATTTAGGTACACAGAAAAGAGAGGGGCAGGGACAGGACAACCCCAAAATATGTTAGAATACATGAGTTAGACTGAGCATCTTTAACACTGAAGTACAGATTAAAATTTCTGGAGACTGGAGGCATGGGAACTTGGGCATCTCTTCTGTAGAAAGGTTTCTCCTAGGGAAATTCAGCTGCCTCAAAATCTGCTGGAAGGGCAACGTAGCAGGATGTAAGCAATTCAACAGCTTTCTTTTTCGACACTGCTGTTGGACAGGCTTAACAAGAAAAGTGCTCTCTGCTAATCTGTTTGTCACTCAGGAGCAAAGGTGAACTAGGTGGATGTGTCAGCAACAGCCTTAGTTACAGTAATCACAAGATGGCAGGATTTCAGGGACAACCTCTGCGGCATAAAGACATTAATTACACCCCACTGTGGAAGAAACAAGGACTAAAAAGTGGCCATCTCAGTTCAGAGATCAGCATCAGACTGAACTTAGACACAAAAGAAAATGAGAGGTAGAAAAACTGCCTACCAAGGGCAAGTATTGAAGCATCACCAAACATGCAGACAAGGAATCAGAAGGGGCAAGGCTGGAGCTAGTGAAGGACAAGGGCAATGTGAAGTTTTTCAACTGGTAGGTCAGTACCAAAATGAAGACATGAATAACATGGGCCCATCACTTAACAGATGAGCTTTGCAGTGACTAGAATAGAAAAGTACTTAATACCTCCTTTGCCTCAGGTTTTGACGTCTTTTCCAACAAGATCTTTCCAGCCTCCCAGGTCTCCATGCTTAGTAGTGAAGTTTAGAGAAGAGAGTTACTACTGAGCCAATGAAAATCTAATCATGATTACTTGAAGCTGGACTTGCAAGTTTTGAGACTGGATGGCTTGCATTCAGTGATGGTGAATAATGTAGATGATGCCATGATAAGGCTGTTCAGAAATCTTTAAGAAGCCATGCTAAGGAGGCAGGAGGTTCCCCTGATGGTTAAAAAAAGGGGCAAAGACAAGTGAAGGAACAGATTTTCACAAACAGCTATGGAATCTCCACCTCCAGAGCTCCTGAACAAATCAGAATGCACAACACTGTCAAAACTCTACAGCTACCTCTACTTTAAGCTGGAGGTTGGACTAGAGGACCTCCAAAGTTTTCCTCCTACATACACACAAAGGCTTCCTAAGCATCCCAACATATAACAGAAGCATTTAAGCCATTCTTGTTAGACATTGTAACAGGGTCTCCAGTGTCTTCAAGATGATGTAGGCAATAACAATACTAGTGTGGAAAGCAATCAATTCAGCAGTAAGAAAATGTTCACTGAAAATTTCAGAAGATTCAGAATTTTCTAAGATAGGTCTAAGGTATACTCAAAAGGGTAGAAAACTTAAACTTTTAAGAGAAGCCAGCATGTTTATTTTCTGAAATGTTTTAATACTTTTTCTGGTGACATTTTAGAAAGTTGGGAGTTTTTAAATAGTTTTCACCATCATCTGAAGGTAACAATTATCCTGAAATACAGTATTAAAAATGCATTTATGTTTGAATTCAAACTATGAAGAATAACTTTGTAACAGAACTGCTAGGTTTCTGAATTGATTCTTTAACTTCTATCCACTAAATTGATTGGTCTGAATTACGTCTCTGTTTCACAGCTTTGTGACCACTATGGCAAACTGAACATGCAAGAAGAGGAACACATTAATTAAAAGCCTTTTAATTTCAAAGGTTTTAAGTTCAACACAGCATTACCAACAGTTGTGCTCCACATCCTTTATTTAGTACTGATATCACAAACCTATCTTTTTCCTACATTGCTACTGCAGCAATAAATTTTCTAAAACGAGAAAATTTAAGGAATTATGCTTTAAATTTTTTGAGTTCTAGGGAGGCATCATTTGCACCAGCAGTAGAGCTTATTTCCACCCTTGTATACTACCATCTCTGTGAAATTTTTCAGCAGACACAGAGTAATAATATTGCATACTCTACGCTACAATATTTATTACCATTTTGTAGATGAAATATATATTTAAATAGTATCAGATTCAATATAGCTGACCTTTAACACAAGGCTTTAATGTGTTGTTTGGGCTGCCAAGTTTATAACATGATATATAAATGAAAGTGACAGCACAATCCTAAAGTAAGTTCTAAAAATACTGCAAGGTGTATACAGCTCCTGCTACATTGTTTGAGAATTTAAAAATACTCTTATTCAAATGTTCTTTCAGTTACATACAACTCTTCAATACCAGAAGCTTGGTTTCTGGGGGTTCTTAATTGTTGTCTTGAGGAAGTTTTTGTTCTGTTTGGGATGTTTTTTGCTGGGGAGGCTTGGGGTTTCTTTGTTTTTTACTTTTTACATGCTTGCAGAAAGAATTTTACAGAACTGGAGAGAAAAGCTGACTGATATCATTCTCAAAAAAAAAAAAAAAAAAAAACCCAGCCCAAACCTTTACTTAAGCTGTATTTACTGTCTTTGAGAATAAGAAATACCCATTCTTTGCTTCACATGGCACTCCAAGTTTACAGACACAGTTAAGACTGACATTTTCCAGATTCAGGCTGGCCTGGTCAAAGATATGTCCTGGATTCCATATCTGACTACCTAGGGATTACTAATCCTTGTGTGGAAAAAAAAATCAAGGCAATCAAGGTAGAATTAGAAACTCCTGACTGACAAAATGAGTTGGGAGCAATGAGTTAACATTGCCACACAATTTGTTAGTACAGTCTAACAACACACTTAAAAGGCGTCCCCCATCACAATCTTGGGAGTCATGACATACAGTACATTTCAGTGGAACTAAAGAAATAGCTTTTCAAGTTGCCTTTTTTCCCCCTACTAGAAGCCAAAAAATTTTTTCCAGACCAGTCAGGTGTTAAGATACACTAACAACAAAGGCTTTTTTGAGAGCATTGAAGACTTATCCCACAATTCGTATGCTGTTGGTTTTCTTGATGCTCTTGTTGCTCTACTTTGTTAACTCTACTAGACATTTAAGCCTCACCGTATACAAACTCAGACAGATAACAGCAACTACAACAAAGTACACACACTGAAGTAACAGTAAAATATTAATTCACAGTTCCTGCTGCTAATCATCTGTCATCTATTAACTCTTTCAGATGCAAGAAAGCTACCAAACAGGATGCATGAACAATCTGCCATGGACTTGCTAGAGCTGACAGGTTTGGGAAGATTACCTTAGCTACCAAAAAAATGGAGAAATCATCATCTGTCCTTTCTGTGCCCTCACTGCCTACTCCTCTTTGCCTGGCTTTGACCATGTTGGCGAGACACACAAATTCCTCAAAGGTAAGCCAAAATAAAAGGAAGAATTGAACAAGAATGGGAGTGGCAAAAGCCAAAGAGATCTGAGATTAATTAGTAGAGACTGCTCACTCACATCCCTACACAGTCAGGGTTATATCCTATCACACCAATCTATTTCACTGAGCCCTGCTTTTCTTATTTGAAAAAGGAAACAGCCATTTGGCAAGTCATTATTTCTATAGGTGCTAAAGAAAGTACCTTAAAAGCAGGCCAGTAGCATTACAATATACACTGATATACTGTATGTGACATGACTAATTGCTGGCACAAGTGACAGAAGGACTCCTTGGCTTTAATCCCTCTTCATTCAGACAGTAAACCTTGTGCTTCTATATTGAACTTACTTTTCTAAAACACTAAAACAAGCCACTCAGTAAAACAATTATCTCTGTAAAGAAACTACATTATATGAAGTTCTGTACCCTTCTGCACAGTGCAACTATATTTTCAAAAGATATATTTTACTGTGTACTTTAAGGAGAATTCTGCAATTTTGATAATAGAAAAGTCACTTTCACAGAGTACATACCTTTACCGAGTTACTACTCTTAATGTTTATTTAAGTGGAATATTACAAATATTACACAACTAGTTGGCATCAAACCTAGCAGCACCTTCATAAACGCTTGAGAACAGTTTTGTATAAGTCCTTCACCCTCTGAGAACTGCTATGAAGTATAGCGTACCAAGCTTCTGTGTCTAGCTTAAATTAAATGTCAAAGACTGCATAAATAAATAAATAACGTGGTTGTCTTACAAAAAGACATGGAAGTATATAGTATCTAATGTTAATACTTAATTTTAACTAGCATAGTGATAGCCATGCATATTTTAGAGATCTGCAAGTGCTACATACTTTCAAATAATATATGCCAACACCTACATTTGTCTTTCAACAAATATGAATGAGCTTTACTAAGTACACAACTGTGATTGTGATCCTCTGCTTAGTTTAACCACCAGTAGTACTGAAATGAAAACACACTATAGAAGTTGTCAAGGAGAACCTAAGCTATTTAAAACAGAACCGGACTCCATTTTCAGCAAGAGCAAACAAGACACTTAAGTCAGCCAGAATTAATTCATCAAGCTCAGGTTAGAGAGTAAAACCTTACGGAAACTAACCAAAACCCACAGGCACTCTAATAATTGAGACAACCAAGCATAAACCTATTGGTTTATATTAATGACAAAACATATATGTATTTTAGCATGTGTTTTCATACTACTGCTACTGATGAACAAAAAGACTAATGAATATCTTTCCCCCATGTCCCATCTAGTAACACAACAGACATATGCAAAAAGTTGCAAACATCAGATATGCATAGAACAGATTGGAGCACAATATGCAATGATGCTTGTCCAGTATGCTCTCAGCCTCCAATCATAACTGACAGGCTTCCAGAAACTCATGTTGTTTTCTCGGGTTTAGTCTTATAGAAGTTTATTCACATAGTTTTTTTTTAACCCACCTATAAACTTGCAAATCCCAGCACTGCAAAGTGTTCCACAGTTTACTTCCTTGTCTTAATCTTCAAGTAGGAAAAAATAAAAATAAGAAATGACTTCAAATGTTTCACCTTCCAGTTTCACCATTAGGAGGAAATGGGAACAACTGTTGACTACCTGACTTCTGCGCCACTTCTAAAGTATCCTTTAGAGACTCAATCCTACCCTTATCTCTTCAACACACTCGCATTTACTCTTTCAGTCAGTGAGCTCTGATCTATTCAGGCATGACACATATCAAAACTATTTTGTAGTTTTGATAAGTGTAAAATAATGAAATGAACAAATAAAACTCAAGAGTAAGATCTATACAGTGGAAGCCAACAATGGATGTTTACACTGGAACCATTGTTTTCCCGATATGAATTAAGAAAGAGTAAACTAAGATTAGTCTTTTTGATTGTGTAACTGAGCATGAACCTCTGAAAATATTCAAAGACCATCTCAAGTTCTACTACTACATAGGAATAACAGGCTCAATTAAGAACATATGATTTTGTATGCAACACTGATTGTCCTGTCTTCACTCTTTCTTAGTAATTCTACCTGCATATGTATTTTATTCATATGAGGACACATAAGGACAAATAAGATTGCTGCTAAATAATTTTTGTCTTAACTGATCCAGAAATTACCTCTGGGTTACAATTTGAGAACCTAACAGCTTCCTCTAATGTGCTGTAAAACCATTTGCAATCAAACTCTCATCTCTTAGTGGCTTATTAACTGTAAGGTATGTAAGCACATGACCTAAGATCTCTGAAACCACCCTTCCGGATGCAAGACCCTATTTCCATAAGAAACCCAGAATGATTTACTGGGTCACTGCAACCATGACATCCACCTGTATAGGACAATGTCCCACTTTAATCTACTCTTCTTTAACCATTCACCTACTTTTGTTTACAGCTTACTGTGTGTGGAAAAGCCTCATCAGAGAGTAGAAGCACCAGAGGTGAGCCCACACTGAAACATCACTTCAAGGGAAGCTTTGGCCATAAAAAGGATACTGACCTCTTACATAATTTTCTTATGCTGACAAGATGGAAAGACAATTTGTTATCTTGGAGGCAGTAGCATCTCCTTTATTTCAATTAAGGTTGTTTCACTACAGGTCAGATCTTCAAAAAGTCAAGAACATTTATAAGTCTGACAGATATGGTGTTTAGAAATTGGTTTGGTTTCTACATTTCATGAAAATCTTCCTTTGTTTACCCTGCCTTTTTCCAAACTGAAACTGCAGTCATATAAAAAGTGACCATTACAGCTCTTGAGAAGTAAATCATGTATTTCCTGGAAGAGAGATAAAAATTATACCCTGCAAGTGGATAGCCTGACTCTACAGGGCTACTCACAGGCGAGGAAAGTCCATCCAATAGTCAGTCCTTAGAATAGCTTGGGGGGGGGAGAAGAAAGAAAAAAAAAAAAAAAAACAAAAAACCGGAAAAAAGCTGCACATGAAGCATGCTTCTCTACCTCAATCCCTCAAACTACAAACTCCCATTTGTCTATTTACCACCTGCACAAAGTTCTCCTCATTTTAGGATCATCTGCTGTACTGCACATCTACCAACATGGTCTTCCTCTTTTACTACCAACAGCCATTCAAAATACAAACCAGTCCTGGCACCTTTGAACAGGTGCTGTGCATGACTTGGAACAGTACCTAGGCCCCACCAAATCAATATGCAACATCTTCCTGTGGCTACTGAGGAAAACAATTCACACTCACTGGAAAATCCACAGGGGACACATGCTAGAAGAGCAAATGAGCACAAAGTACAGTGAGGAAAACCTAGACACGTGTATTTAAAAACCATACACACAGAGAAAGTTCTAAGAGGGTATATAGGCCTTCTACAGAAAAAAGAATGGCAAGGAGTTTCTCTAAATCTAAGCTTCCAGGGAGCTCAAGCAAGTCTAATAGAAATTATTCTGAACATACTTTTTTTGAACATGTTCAATAGCATTCAAACACAGTTGTTTATAACACAGTGACAAAACTCCAGTGTGACAGACACATTTCTGTTTCCTTGCTGTCTTGCTGCAATTGAACTGTCAGGTAAGTATTTTAAGGTAAGAAAAGGCCTAATAATGAGAAACTTGGGTAGAATGATTATCTTCACAGTTCTCCAGATTTTTATATGGATACATCCAGGTTTTGTTTGTTTTCATTCTAAATCTGAACTGTTTTTCTTGCTATTCCACATCAAATTTTGAAGGCAGATTTCAAATTCTTCTCTTCATTGGTATGTGCAAACATTTTAGAAACATAAATAGAAGCCAGTAAAAACTGAACAACACCCATATTTTGTAAAACACACACAAAAAAAAAGAAGAAACAAAACAAAACAAAAACCACAAAACAAAAC
>JANVCC010010204.1:8059625-8099708 GCA_025345505.1 Todiramphus chloris collaris
ACCCCACAAAACAAAACAAAAAAAAAACCCACCAGAAATGAATAAACAATAATGTCTGCATTCTTCTATACATTAGTAAAACAAGTTTCCAGAATCCAATGTCTTGATAGGGCTCAAAGCTTAAAATTCATTACAATAAATTTTTTCTGGGAGAAGCACCAAAAAATGCAGCAGCGATAGCAAACTCATTATCTCAAGTTAAGAAACAGGTCTTACAAGTATACAGGATTAGTCAGACTCACCTTCCTTCATTGATTTTTGCTTTGTCTCCTTGACAGGAGAAGTTCTCAATGTAACCTAGACTGCAGTTGATTCGCGTCCAGTCAGGCTGGCACACAGCAAGGAAGTGAGGACGCAGTCTACCTATGGAGTACTTGGCAATGTCCGTCAGTGACTGGCTAGCAGCTGCTCCAAAAATGAAGGTCCCAATGGCTTTGTAAATAGTGGCTATGTAGTTATTTCTGACAAATGAATTTGAGTGCAAATTATTATAAAAGACAGAAAGAGTCTCTCCTAGGATTATCTGAAAGAGAAATAAGGACAACAGTTAAAGAGAGGTAATTGCTTAAAAATTTGCTCTATTGTTGTTAATACTCAGATGTAGTTTCAGAAAAAATTTTATATACACATAAAACTGCATATTTGCATTTTCCAAGAGTCAGCAGTAACCATGCCCAAACTTTACACACTTCTATGCAGAAGAAAAAGAATCTTTTACCTTACCCTGCTTCATGTTGAACTTAACATTACTGATTTCCAGAATATTTTTTACAATTAAGCCTACTTTAAGTAACATTTATACATATTACTTGGCATGGCCCTAATTAGACACATTTTCTGCAGTGTTACATTTTATTATACAGAGTCCTCTTCAGCTAGACTTCCACTGCAAAAAATGTTTCTATTTCATCATAAAGTTGTATTTTGTGAAAACACAGACTATTCTGAAGGGTGTAGACTTCCATTTCAGGATGGGAAAGGTCACTTATTGGGGGGGAGGTGGGGAGGGGGGGAAATTCCTATTCCTCAGGAATAATAAATCCTTACAGGAGAAAACTAATGAGAGAACAAAAGAACTCATTACTGCGGCCTTCCCAAGGACTTTCACTCTGCATGTCCAAGTTATATGCATCAACTGTGTATTAAGAATGCAGATTTAATTTTGTTTTCCTGTGACTTGCTTTTCCTCAAACCAAGTTCAAAACTTCACCCTGGACAGACTGGATATTGAACTAGGTAGTTTCATCTTATACAGAAAGGCTTGACTCATACAGCTGATTGATGGGTGCAGGACTGTATGCATATATGTAAACTGATCTTTAAAGAAGTCCTATGAAGATTAAACGATGGCTCCATTAATCACTTGAGAGTTACAAGTCCAGGATCCCAGCAAAGGAATGCTCCAGTAAGTGAAGCTGACACTCTGATACCTGGGCAGATGAAGTAACTGTGAGCAGCTTTGCACATTACAGACAATCCCATCAGATACCTGACAGTGAGGTTTTACACCCTGCACCACATTCAAACATGGATGTGCTCTGCTCCAGCAGAGAAACACAAGAACATCGACTAAAGCTGTAAGGTTAAGTAGATGTTGGTAAGCTCTTACATAGAATCTACCTATCCCAAATAGTAACATCTTAATGAAGATAGCTGAGCAGAAATATCACAGCCATGACTGGTAAATAATTAATCCCTTTTTAAAGAATACTGCTGCAAAACCTGCAAGAAGGTCACTTATTTCAGTTGAGGTGACAAAAATTTAGGTAAAGTCAATGAAGCTACTTCACTGGACAAAGACATCAAAGAGTGTCTGTCTTCAATAATCTGACTTAGCACTGAGTAAAAGACACCAACACTGTTTTAAAGTCAGATGGTAAAAGCAAATCTTTGACAGAAAAGCTTGATTTCACAACTGAAAGATGGTCCTTGGTGTTACAAAGGTACTTTGTTAGCTAAATGTTCATACAGGCTCATATGGAGATTAGATAGATTCAAAGGAGGTGCATCCATCAAAAATTACTGTATTTACTAAAGCCTTTTCAGACTCAGGAAGTCCCAGAGCTGCAAATCACTGGTAGCAAAGTTCTGAGGGCAAAACCTCAGTCTTCTCTTGTTCTATTCTTCTGCTCTTCCACATTCATTGATGCTAGCAATAAGGTAACAAGCTAGATGGACTTCGGTTGTGACCAAGTACTAGCTGCTCTTAGGTAATACTGTCTAACGAAAGTACTAACAGAATAAAAAATGTAGCTCTATCTTAAGAGGCAGGATCTTTCAGCATAAACCACTTACCAGTTAAGAGACAAAGAAAACAAAAAAAAAAGTTCTATATGCTCCAGAAGTACTTCTGAGCTTTTTGAAGCAGTTCTTCCAAACAAAAGGAAAACTAGGTAAGTCAGTTTTCATTCTCAGCACCATTTTTAGTTATGAAAAAAAAATTCCACCCAAGAACAAAAACAAGGCACAAAATGACCTTTATGTTGGAACCCAGATAAAAATCCATGCAGTCCTTATGCAAAAAAATAGTTAAGACTGTCATAATATCCCTCCTGATTTTAACCTGTTAGCCCAGAGAAACAGATGAACAATTTGAATCTTATTTGGCATAAAAGAGTTTTAACTCTCTTCAAAGCATAGCTGTAATGAGCTTGGGTATCACCCAACACAGAGCCATGAATGGAGTCTGAAGGTTTTTAACATATCTGAACAGGGATCCTGAAGCCCCTATTGAAAAGCCAATTTTCGGGAATTAAAGCACAGTCCCATGAGACACAGGACACAAAATGGTTAACTGATGAGGTCCAGCTCTCCCTCTGCCCATGCCAAAGGACATGCCTGTACTATTTTTTTGTCCCAGCACTGATACTGCATTCTTCCAGGAGCCATTTCACTCAACCTAGCTCAGAGAAAGCTGCCATTTTCTCCCAGTTTAAGGAATTTCAGCAGGTGATCCTGGTTCAGAGAAGCCACCAGAGGCAGCAAAGACAGATTAATAGTGGGATCTCACCTTTTGTGCATGGTAAGCTATTTAGGTTAGTTAACATGTAATTAAATCTTAACGGTACAGAGTCGCTATATCCTTGAGCAAGTCAACTGAGCTAGGAGCTGTGGTTAAAGAGGAAGACAACAAACTGTCAGTTGCAGAGGCAACCTCTCCACACTGATCTGGTGTGAAGAGGAGGGAAGGAGAAAAGCAGGCCACCTTCAATCAGGCTATGTGCTGCATGAAAAGTGAGCATTAACTCAAACACATAGGGGCCCAGTGTTTTATCCTGACCTTTGGGGAAATGTCCAGGGTAAAACTCCCTGGCTATTTACTCTTTTTAATCCAGTTATGCTTTTGGATTGGAAGCCATAGTAGTTTTCCATTAAACTTAGTATCTGTTGTTATGCTTCCACACACATATTTCCAAGGAATCTGTCAATGACTTACTAGGTCATGCAAACTCTATTCGGAAAGTAATAGCTCCAAAAATAGAAAAACTTGAGTTAGTAATTTAAAATACTTTAATGTTACTCTCAACAGGTGTGGTCAGGGAGGATGTTTTTGTATCTCAGACTGTAGAATTAAGCCACCATAAGTATTCTTTTCCTGTTTTATCATTTTAGTTGTTTGACCTCAATTAAAGAAAATCTTTTTGTTACCCTTGCCAGAACACCATTTCTACTTCTTTAGCACCTAAGCACATAATCTAGCTGGAGGTGTCCCTGGCCATGGCAGCAGGGTTGAAACTAGATGATCTTTAAGGTCCCTTCCAACCCAAACCATTCTATGATTCTATGACATTATTTTCAAGTCAAGAAATCTTACAGAATACCATTAGAAGTCTGTATTAATAGATTGCCCCTCCTCCCTCTTCCCCACCCCCACTGAAATCGAATGCAATGAAGAAAAGTTTAACTTACAACAATTATACTGAAAGGAATAATTATTCCTGATAACAACTTATAAGAAATGGTGTCCTCTTTGTATGGATACCGGATGGATTCATCACTACAGAAAACTCCTCTCTGGAAGGGGATACGTCTTGAATTGAGAATTGCAAAAGGCAAGCCAGCTAGCAAAAAGGAATAAAAAATACATTACAAAAGCAACACAAACTCTGGTGATGATTATACCCCCACATTTCCAAAGAAGTGCATAAAGAGGAATGGCATGCCGCAAGTTAGAAGGTTATGCACTTCCTTTGGCCAGTGACTACTGCCTTGTCTTTGCAGCTCCCAGGAAGGACTGTTGAATGAAGGAAAGCAGGACAGGATTCCTCTCACCTTCACATTTGTGGCATATCAATCATGAAAGCATGCTGAAACCATGACTGAGTAAACGGTTCAGTGACAACCACTGAGTTGCTCAATCCATTACTACTGCCACAATTGTCAACTATTTCTTTATATTCCGGTGAGCAACAGTTGCCCCTTTATACCTTCTCTGGACTGCTTTACAAGTCAGAAGAGCATAGATCACATTTCATGAAGACAGGAAAGGGTTGCTTCTCAAGGAGTGCAAATGCAGAGGGAATTTTCAGGAAGATATGGAAAAAAGGGAAAAATGACACATGCATATGATCCCCTGATCTCCACACACACTGGATAGTACCCTGGAACAATGTGGTCACTGCACAAACCTTAGGGCATGGAGATTTTATTCCCTTCTCTTCCACAAAAGAGCATCATCCTAAACATTTGGCTCATCCTAAACTCAACAGAACATAAGATTAAGGTGCACAACACTTTGTGCTACTTCACCTCAAGAGACCTGCAACTCTCACCAAACCAGTCATCTGCACAGCAAAGTTTTTTTAAAAAAGCTAAAAAGATCAAAATAGGATACCATTTACTAAAAACTAATAGAATCATATTTTTAAAACCTGATCACTGACACACATACAGCATATGCACAATCTGTTTGTGTACAGGGAGGAATATCCTCAGAAATAAATAACTGTATGGAAAAAAGAAGTGAGGGGGCTACCAAGAATGACTGTTAAACAAAACAATAAATAATCTTCTTTAACTTAAAGATGTACAGCCCAGTAGCATCCAAGGGATTCAAAGTCCTTGATTTTGTGCTCAAAATTCAGCAGTATTGCACATCAAATGCACATCAATTTAGACAACAAAATTATCTGAGGGGAGACACTCCCAATCTACCAGTAAGGTAGACCAGGAGGATGAAAAACAGCCTCCTTCCTGCCTGCCTGCCAGAGAAAGATGTTGCCGTAGTCTCAGTCCTCTCCTCAGGACCCCTGTGTCAAGACATAGCCCACCTCTTCTTTTCCACAGCTGCACCCGAGTAAGCGTGTATTAAGAGAAGTAAACATGGAAAGAATGGGAGAAGAAGAAAGGATTAAAAAAAAAAAAATTATATATTTATATCAACCAACCAGCAAGAGAGCTGTTAGGGAAGAGAATAAAAGCATTAAGCTACGAAGTCAGGATTTACAAGCTACAAAGTCAGGATTTACAAGAATTAAAAAAAAAAAAACAAAACAACTACAAAACCAACCACAACAAAACAACAAAACCACACACCCAAAAATCCACAAAAACAAAACAAAACAAAAAACCCACAAAACAAAACAAACTCTCTTAGGATTCTTTTCAACCCTCATCTCCCTTTAAACTCCACCTAGGAAGTCCTCCAAAGTAAGCCTGACTCCTGAGCCCATCATAAGTGAGACACACTGTGGTTTCACCAATGATTTGCTATGGATTTTGTTCTTCACAACATAACGTGACTGCTTAAAAGAATGCCTTGGTTTGAGAGCAGACACATAAGAGCAAATAAACTAATGGCTCATAAGGTGAAAATATCCTTGAAGTGAGCTCTGATGAATAACACACAGCTTTGTTCCATGACCAATGGCCTTATCATAGTGCCCTTCTATTCCAGCTAAGCCCATCACAAAGAATCAAGTATCTTCTGTACTGTCATAACATCAGTAGCATGCAAACCTTCCCCTCTGAAAGTGGTGGGAAAAAAAAAACCTCACTGACATTGTGAAGAGGGGTTGTGTCCAGTTCCACACCAGCAGGGCTACAACTCACCTAGCTGTGGGAATCTGTTCAAAGACACCAACAAAGAGAAGGACAGCAGGGCAGGCTAAGGGCCAAGCCAGAGTGTCACCAAAACACTGAAGCATTCAGACACCAGCCAGTACGGAGCCCTGGAGCTGAACTCTGCAGTACAATGCAATAACATGGCCTTTCCTAGTAGGAAAAAAAATCCCTCTCCCTTTCTCCCAGTAGTAAGTATAGCAAGGGTTTGAAAAACACTGTAGCCCAGACCTCATTTCCACCCTTCCCATCTGTTGGCTTTGTGACAGCTTGTCACACGGTGTCATCAATTGTTTAGTATTTAGCTAACTCGTGCAAGAGAAGAGGCAGAAGCACTGTGAAATCATGGTGAAGGAAGGTGAGTTATTAATATAATGCCGTGGTGTGTTTGCAACAGCATTTACCCTATGAAATATGTATGGAATGAAGACTTCATCCTTTGCCACGCACAGATACTAACACCAAGATTCATGACCTGTACTTGAGAAAAGTGGATTTTTTAGATGTCCAGAATTGGAGAATGAGGCATATACAAGTAAGATTCTCTTATTTACAGGTTTAATTCTTTCAAGTAGATTGGTTTAATCATCATGGTTGCTCACAAAATTAAAGGCAGCCTAAAAAAAAAAATCTTTTCATAGCTTCAGCACACTGTCACAAATACTTGCAATAGCAGCTAGGTGGTGTCACTGACATCACATCACTGACTCTGTATCATCATTTTTAAAGGTCTGCTCTATGAATAATGGTGTCACAGTGGCTTACTCCCCATTTCCTCCTACCTATACCTGAACATTTCAGCTTCCCAAGGTGGCAGATAAAATACTCCAGAGTGCTGGGGTTACTCAGGTGTTTTGAGGAGCTTTTATGTGATTACCTGCTGCTAAATCAGAAATGGAAAGCAACTGTATGTCGATCAGGGGAATGAAGCCCCTCATGCAGTGAGGACATCTGTTTTTCCATACAAAGAGAACCTGCTTGAAACATGTGCTCACTGTTCAGCAATACTGAGATTATGATGTAATTAGTCTGTAATTGTTTTCAGCACCTTCCTGTATCAAGATTATACAAACAAAATACCATGCACCTCTTTTTGATTTGGTTTTGTTTTGCTTTAAGTCAGTAAGAACCAACTAAAAGCAAGTTATTTAAATGCCTTGTCTTTCATAATTTATTTCCACCTGTTTTATTCTATCTGAAAGCAATCCCACTTTGTTGATTAGGAAAGAACTTTACAATAGTTTCCTGAAGTCATGACCACCAAAATTTAGGCAAGACAGTACAAGTCTTAAAGTTCTAAATATCTACTTGATTTGAAGGAACAATTAATTGGAAGAGATATGCACAGAAATATAATATAGCTAAAAAAGCTTATACAGTAGAGTTCACTGAACGTTTCTTCAGTTTCTCCCAATTGTGTAACAGATTTAAAAAGTAAACCCACGAGTCATGTGTCTTATTGCTGTTTTCAGAACATTTCAATGCTGAATGGAAATGTGCTTTGTGAAAGCTTACGATAAAAATTTCAATTTCTAAAAACCAGATTACAGTAAAATTATCAGATTGACTTAACACTGTTAAACAGAAAACTAAAGTCACAAAACTAAAACTTTACCTTTTGCTCAGTCCAAGGTACTTTCTAGCCTAAAAGCCATGTACCAGCTTTTGATGTCTTTTTTGGTTACTTTCCAATGTCAATACCTACACTCTCAGAACACATTCCATATAGCAGGTTTAATTTACTTCTTTTAAGCACACATGGATTGGTTTAACTATTAGCTGGTGGGAGAGAGGAGAAAAGTAAAAGTCAAACAAGAGCAGAGGCAGCTCTACTGTTTCTGGCAAGTGAAGTCATTAGGAAAAACTTCTCACAATACCTAGGGATTTTGCTGTGTTTTAAATGAATCAGTCTGGTTTTGTGGGATTGTAAGGGTGGGCTGTTTTTTTCTTTATTTCTAAAAATCAAATCAAAGCTATTTCAAATATATAGCCTAAGTACTTTCTGCAGTGCAAGTCCTGCACTCTGCAGATAATGCAGAGACAAGGAAAAATACAGTTTGAATTTTTTAATGGTACTAACAGGACAAACAAGGAGAAGAACTGGTGTAAGTGATCAAAGAGGCAAAGCCTCTTACTATAGCAAGTACAACAGCAGAGTTTCCCTGTCATTGTGATAGACCTGTTACTTTTTCACCCTGAGAGATAAATTAATTTCAGAAGACAGGAATAAATTTTTGCATCACTGTAGCAATTTCCTAGTATGAAACCTCCCGGCACAAGAGGACTGGATATGACTGAAGATACCGAATAGTATTTGTCTTCATAATGCTACAACTATCATTAGTGTCAAGGTCTTCAATTTCCCAGGCACAACTGAGTAACAAATTTTAATAGTAGCCTAGGACTTCCTTGCCAGATTACTCCACATTAAGTCTAAAGTAGTTTCTCAAGGAAAAGTAGCAAAGATTCAATAGTAGATCACTGGCAAAGAAAAAAAAAGAAGAAAGAAAAAAAAAATTCATGTTCACCTGCCATAGTCACATGCTGCCACAGTAAGTTAAAAGAAAGGCCCTGCTTCTTCTACGAATACCCATTTTTTTCCCCCTAAAACAAGATACAATTTCTAAAGGCAGAATATGGCACATCAGAAAGGAAAATCAGTAAAAATTATTTGGTCTCAGTTTTGCAGGAAAATAAAAGAAACTGAAGAGTTTAAGTACTCCTACAGTTAGGAGTGGAGATGGTAAAGGGTGATTAAAGGCTCTCTACTGAGTATTTCCCATATAACAATACCAAAAAGCTTCCCTGATGTATACTTCATTTTCCAAGTCAGTTGTAACATAGTGAAAAAAATCGCCTAAAGGGAACATGACAACAGAGTGTTAAGAGGAATTACAAGGTTTGAAAGAGGTTACCAGTAGGGTAATCTCAAGGATAAAGCCAACAAGCTAGTGTTATGCAGTGCATATGCCAGCATTATTAATGAACAACTAGTAGATGTATTGCTGACAGAGCTGTCAGCATTTTGCTACAGTGGAAGATCAAGGTCAGCCAGTTCTGCCTGCAAAACAACTCCTAAAGACTGAAGCAAGAGAACAGATGGAGATTTGTTCAGGAATGAGTTCAGAGTTGTACACTTGGAGGCTGAACAACTCTGATGAGCTGGGAGTTTGTCAGTTCAAAATATGAGGGGAAAACAATGTCTGTTTCCTGTGGTTGTTTTACCTCAATATAATACTGTGACCATCAGATAAGTCTTTCAAATGCATTAACACTTCTAGCTACCCAACAACATTTTTTTCTCAAATAGCATTCAATCAGAATTTGCCAAAATATTTGGTTTTAATTAATCGGTGTTACATGCAGAGAGAAAAGGGTTGCTAAGGAATATTCCTCATTATCTCAAAAGCTAGAAAAGATTTAGTCTGCACAGTTGAGCAGAATGTAAGGGTTGTAAATCAGCTAATTGCATAGGCAGTAGATAACAGAAAAAGACCAATACTGATCCAATAATCAAGAATTACAGAGCCACAAATACAGTTGGCAATAAAGATAATCATAGTGAGGGAGATATATAGGCCTCTGGAACAGCCTTTCAGTCAGAATACAAGAGGTAGAAACGCAAGTAGCTCAGATAAGACAACTAAGTATTTTAAACAATTATAGTACACTTGGTCCAATAGTCTTGACTCATACAGTAAACAGATTAGATTTCCTCAAAAGGTGAAGTGATTTCTGACTTGATTATGCTCAGGGGTTTTCCGTAAATATCCTATACAACACATGTCTATTTCTTTATAAGTATCCAATCTTGATTGGTTTTCTTTACTGTTATTTGGCTTGATGTTGTTCTCTCCACAGAACTGAAAGCTGATTATTACCACTCTAGTGAAGCAAGAATACCACACTGTTACAAGAACATAAGATGTCCTTCTCAGTTTCCTCAGGAAGGACATCACTTGACATTTATCCACACTGTATTTCACCAGGCATGTTATTGCCATCTTTTGTATCTACTTAGTCTGAGTACCCTACTTTGCTGCTGCCTCACTGCACACACTCTCCCCTCCAAGGCATTTATGACTATACTGAAAAGGTTAGACTTCTGGAGAAGTTCCCTTTGGAAAGCCAGGGAGCACTTAGTCCTACTGGACACTTCTCACATTTCAGTGAATTATTTATAAATTTAAGGATTCTTCACTTAATCCCATGACTACTTTCTTAAGATTTTGTTGAGGTAATCATTTGAAGGTACAGATATAAATAATGAGGGTTTGTTTTTTTTTTTTTTTTTAAATGCTGCCTTTAGACTGAGTACTCCAACCTCCTGGTGTATTAAACGGATTAGGAAGAGAATAGATGTGAATGACACCAGGAAGCTGCAGGTATGTTTTTAAATTGAATTTTAAAATATTTTTTATTCAATATTTTATTTTATTATATAATTTATAATTATGATTTATAATATATTATTTTTATTTAATATTTTAATAATAAATATTTTCTTTTTAAAATATCTTTAGACATCTGTATTTAAGCAGTGATTAGCAACAATCTTTCTCCAGAGTCTAAAAACAACACAAACTCAGATTTTGCTCTCTTCTCTCACCACCTCAAGAAAAGCCACTACCACTTTCATGCTATTATGTAATGCCAATTTCATTTGTGCAGCTTTAAAGCAGAAGTGACACCTAGGCTTCTTATTTTTAAAAAAGCACTAGTAAGTATTTTGAGGTTTAACTCATCTTACATCAGACGTTAAAACAACACAAGGAAACGTTTCCCCTAAGTATGCTGTAGAGATTTCATTATTAATTGCATCAGTGAAAACATCCATAGTATTCATCTGCACAACACTAGAAATCCTGCCTGGAAAAATATGCATTTGGTGAAAGCTTGGTTAGAACTCCCGAGCTGAGCATTACTCTGTATAACTGCTCACAATTTGTGGGGGTTGGTTATAGTATCATATAGCTCTTTGCATACTAAGTTGTATCTTGGGTTTTTCCTCAGAGACTAGCATTGTTCTAGTACTATTTCTTAAAAGGAACTTGAGAGTTCAGGAGGGCACCTAGCAAGAAATACGGTTATATCATCACTCTGAAGTTCACCAAGATCAACTGCTGCATTTTGTCATTCATTTTCTCCAGAAAAGATGGGTAAAACTATCCCTCTGCATGAGCATTTCACTGCTCAAGGCAGAACAGAAACAGGTACAATAGGGTGATCCAGAGGAAGGGAAACAGAACAGGCAGCAAAGAAAGGAACTTTCCCACTCTTTCACTTATTTTCCCCATTGCTCATCTCTAGTTTCTGGTACAGTCCCTTCCCTTTTTCACCATGCGCCTGGATTTCTGTTCCAAGTCGTGAATATCAACAGCATGTTATCAGTAACTAGGTATGAGACTTAAGGAAAAATCCATGCCATACTTTTTTTTTTCCTTAAATAACAAGATTTTAAATATTCAAGTTTCAGCTCCCTCTCTCTACATGTCTCCCTATTCCATTTAACCTTTTTGTGTACTCTACTAAATAACAACTCCAAACCACTATGATTGCTTGGCCTTCTCATAGTTACGACCAAGCATAGCTCAGCATTTTAAAAGTCCTTATCTGAAGATCCTTCCTCTGTCAGGCTGCCAGCTGTTTTAATCAGTTGCATATACTGTGTGTGCCTTCACTGTATTAACAAATACACCTGAAGAATGAGAAAAGTACAATATCAAGTCCACAGACTTAACAAGCAAGTCACCACAATTTTCTTATTTTTAAAAGAACTGTGTCTGGTAAGAGCGATTCGTACAATCAACAACTTGGGAGTGGAGCCCCTCAGATCTCTCCTCATCTGATTTTCAACTGAGCCCACCAGTGTTCTTACTGTGTCCTGTGTTCTCACACAAGAATTACTCACCAATTAAACCAAAGCACATCATTAACCCTTCACAAAGGATAAACATGGGTTGTTATTATTATGTTGGCTTTAAACGGAGTTTGAACAAACACAAATTAGCAGTTTATTCCTCAGATGAAGCTTGGGTTCAGAGATGATCCTTATCTGTAGTAGTACAAGATGAACAGCTAGTACCAATAAGAACTCATGCCAGTATACGAAGTCTAACAGAATTTCCCGAAAAGGTTTCCAATACCACAAACAAAACAAAAGATAAAACATTACTCTCCTTTTCAAAAGGTTTAGCAGATAAGAGGCATAAATCTTGTTCAGAGCATAATAAAATTACTAATATGTAACCTGAAACCTGAAAGCGAAAGGATGCAAAAGTCCACTCTACTGTCAAATGGCAGGTTTAATTTCAATTAGTTGAAAACTGTCAACAGCGGGCCATAAAGCTTTGACACTGCTGTAAAACATCTATCAATGTAACAGTCTTTGGTAGGTTTCACAGTCCACTGGTTTATCAGTCTCTACCACAGCAGTAGCTACAGCTGTCCCTCAAGAAACACAGAAATCAGCCCTGGAAATGCTTATGTTGTTAATCAAATAGTTGTTTTCAATAAAAGTTTCCCTGCAACATGTATCCCTTTTGCAAAGGGAATATAAAAGATTAGCTTTTTTTGACAGAAAATAAATCAGTAGATTGGCTCCAAAGTATGACTGTGCTCATCTGTAAGAAGGAAAAGTTACAGTCAGGACATAGATATACATGGTAAAAGGAGAAATTTCTGAAAGTATTAAGCCTAAGGCTGAATAGGTTAAAGCTGGCACAGGAACAAAGCTAGAGAAGTCCCTTTTGAGAACGCATCATGATACTGAAGACACAGGTGTTTGCCAAAACAAATCAATAACATTTTGGTTTTGTTTTCTGAAGTAAAAAACA
The DNA here is from genome assembly GCA_025345505.1 of Todiramphus chloris collaris. Lineage (NCBI taxonomy): Eukaryota > Metazoa > Chordata > Aves > Coraciiformes > Alcedinidae > Todiramphus > Todiramphus chloris. Next base: position 8,072,522 of record JANVCC010010204.1, read on the forward strand.
TGACCTGACCACCCAAATATCTTTTGGGTGTGTTCAAGGTGGAGAAATTAAGTCCTGCAGGCCCATAACATTGCATTCTCTCAAAGAAGTCCCCCATAGCAGAGTTCATCCCAAAGAAGTGACTTATTCTAAACTCTGTTCACTATGGAACACGTCACCTGTCACAAACATCAGCATTTGCATTACCTGTTTTGTAGTAGCATCAGCTGTGGTGAACTGCTTTGTTTCCCAGAAAACTCAGAGTGGGACTCTGGCCAAGTTAAAAGAACTGAACTCTTGTCCTCTCACAAATTAGTCCATTATATAGAAACTGACCCATAGGTGCTGAACTGAATAGCCAGTCAAGGCTTTGACAAGGAACTACGGAATCACTGCTCAAAACCTAGCACAGAAAGCAGATGAAGTTCAGCAGCTCTGGAGTTGCTCTGTTCTCCTCCTTTAGTGAGATGCTTCAGAGAGGCCTCCTTTGCCCTGTGTTTCTTCTTCCCCCAGTCACACCTACCCTTATATCTAAGAGATGTACATGTATCACTGATGGCAATGGTTGTAAGAAGCAAGCTAGCTGAAGGGACAGAATACTCATCTGGACGTTAAGTCAGCAGAAAGACAAACAGAATAAGATACATGTAAATAGGGATGGTGGGACCTTGTTGCAAAAGAAAGACCTTGACATTAATTTGTCACTTACACTTGGAAGAGCTGATCTCATACAGACAGCTAAAGACCAAAAACCCAATACCTTCTTAAGAGATTAATTTCAAAATTATTGTCTAGAGTTACACTCTATAGACAGTAGTCCCTAACTAGTCATGGCTTTTAGAGTATTCAGAATTATTTCCTTAATATCTGTAAAAAGATTTGGGAAGGTAGAAGTATTGGAAAGATCCTCTGGCATTCTTGAAATGTCAGCCATCACGGATATGTGCTACTTTGGACACCACCCTGGACATCTAAAGAGATTAGTTTTTCCAAAGAACTACCAAGGGCTGTTTTACCCTAAGTCTCAAAAACTTCTAATACAAAATTGTTATTTCCCATCCAGACGCAGAAAGCAATTTGCAAAAATGAGATGAAATGAGAAACTTGAAAAAGAATAAACATGAGTTTCTTTCCCATACATTTTATTTCCCAATAAAAGGTGGCAATGGGAACAGAATGCTTTCAGAGCTATAAATGGAACAATGAATTCTAAGATAATTCTTTTAATATTTTTATTTTATTTTTTCATTAAAGAAGACCCCTGAGAGTTTCTAACACATCTTATAAATCTTAATTAAATATTCTGAAGACAAATGTTCAGGCAGCCTAGTTTCTTTTATAGAATCATAGAATGGTATGAGTTAGAAGGGACCTTAAAGATCATGTAGTTTCAACCCCTCTGCCATGGGCAGGGACACCTCCCCCTCCACCAGGTTGCTCAAAGCCCCATCCAGCCTGTCACTGAACACATCTAGTCATGGAGCATCCACAACTTCCCTGGGCAACCTGTTCCAGTGTCTCTATGCCTTGCTTCTTACTGCAAGTATTGTGATTTTTTTTTTTTTTCTTTGAAGTTGTTTGATATTCCATTATGGGCCTAATCCAACAACTGAATCAGACAAGACCTTCTATTATTATACAGAAAAATGTTCAGGCCATTTCACACCACACTCTGAAGACAAGCAAACTGCTAGCGCAGCAAGGGGCACAGGCATAATAACATTTTGAGCATTTCTGCTTAGATTTTCTGAGGCTTTAGTGACTAAGGATGAAATAACTGGATAAGCAATACCTGTACATTGTTGAATGGTAACAGGAAAGGCTATAACCACTCTACTATTCAATTAACTTTTTTGGTTTTCTCTTTTCAAGTTGCAGATATGATTCCTTTTGCTTCTCTTAGTTTCCTCCAAATTCTTCTATTTTGTAACATGACAAATCTGAGGTGTAAGTCCTACTTCAGAACTCGCATTTCTACCATCTATTCCTTCACTGATCAGCCTGTTTTTTTCAGGAAAACCTCATGTCAGGATAACATTTTTGACTAGATGTGGGACAATCAGCATTACTGCCCAGTAGGTTTTCATGAGCCAGCTGTGTCCCTGCTGGGGATATTGAACCTGGAACACACTACTTCATAATAATTTGCTTCCTTGGGAAAAAGAAAAATCTCAAGCATCTATTGAGTCAGTGCAGAACAAAAACCAGTCTGAATGTCAGATTCTCCTGTTCCCACACTGACCAACTTTCCCCATCCATTTTGATTAAAGACAACCTTGAAGCTAGCAAGCATTCAACTAGAAACCGCTTTCAACTCAATAGGGTGTAACAACCCAGATCTCATACTCCGTAGCTCTACAGCTCACCCTAGCTCTACGTTTTCAGCAGCCATAAATTATTTTTCACCCCTTGCATACAGATAAAGACCTCCCTAAATTTAAAATTGAGACTAAGAAAGTCAGTTTGGTTATTATGTTAACTACACAAAGCAGTAACATCCACATTACAGTGATTGCTTTATCACTAAATTCCAGAATACCTGCATTGCTTTAAGGTTTGTAAAACATTTAGACTGAAGAACTGACCTAGGTAACCTGTATTGCTATTGAAGTTTTTTATTATTTTTTAAACCTCTCTCAGCATGGAGGCCAGAAGTTATTGTTCCAATTATACACTCCTATCTCCTGCACAAAGACAGGCAATAAAATCTCACTTTGTAAACCCTACTAAAGTATTATAGAAGAAGAGTATCAGAATAGACTGTAATCACTGACAAGTCTAATTCCCAACTACAATTTAGATACCTTGGCAGTTACAATATCTGTCCATACCACTCCTTAGATGTTTACAATTTTAAATAAGTTAGCTGTTAAGTCAGATGTTTCTCCACTGCTTTAAAGCCAGGAGAAAAAAAACGCACTCAATTGTCTTTCTATTACAAGAACAACCTCTTCAAATCTAAAAATGGAAGATAAAAAAAAAAAAAAAATTACCTAATTACAACTGAAATGCCTCTTTAGAAGTCACAAATACCACGCTAGATCACGTGTGCACATATCAATGAAGGTACACATGAAGCCTACTGGAAAAGAATTTTTTGCTGAAGTTGTGCTGCAGATATGTGTCAGTACATGTCAAAATTATGAACTTCAGACTATTTTCCTCAAAACTGAAACTGTACTAATGGTAACAACTGTTGTGTCTACCTTCTGTTTACTGCATAGGACTAGGACTAATGCAAGCTTTTAATAAATAAGCACTTAAGTGAAAACTAGAGTAATACATGTAGAGGTTCTGCAGATTTTAAGTGTCTGCTTCTATCTTTAAACCAGTTTAATATATACTTTTTCCTGATTAATTTAACATATAATTTATCAGAAGATCAATGACCATCATATGGTGTGGGTCAACCACTGCAGGCAGAAACAAGATATAGTTTCAGGTTCAACACTGTTCTGAATAGTTAAATTTTGTTTTTCCAAACAGCTCAAACCTCACTTAAAATTGGACACAATCAGGCTTAAAATTCCCATTTTTAAGAGGCTGCAGGGTCATCACTTTTTTTTTTTTAACCTAAGAAAATCCACTGAGTCTAAATCAGATTTATTTCTGTAGAAAGTATATGGATACAACAGTCACTAGTTATAGGTTCATGCACTCCACTACAGTGCAAGTCTTAACACCACAAACATTTAAATTATAAGACTAACCCGTTCTCAACATGACAATTATTCTACAGCATTTTGGAAGCCTGCAGTATTTTTCTCCAGAGCTATAAAAGCCTAGACTAACTGATACAGTTGAAACGCTCACTGCCATTTTTTTTCTGCTCCTAAAACAAATGAGATCAGTGATAATAGTATTTAGAGATTAGTTCTAGATTTTTTTATGCAAACAAAAGTAGCAATGGTACCTTTCACATGCATATGACTATACATATATGGGATTTTGCCTATATAGACTATCCTCAACTCACAGTTGCAATGCTCAACTCTTGGAAAACATACATTTTATTCCCATCACCAAAGCTCCCTATATATTAGCTACTTACAGATAAAATGGGCAGGGTGAACCCCACTGTGTAGAGGACAGTGGATGTGATGGTACTGTCATGGAACGGATACTTGATGCTGTCATCATTACAGAAAAAGCCTCTCTGATACGGTTTTATTTTGGCCAAGTTTAGAACACCAAGGGGTAAGCCAGCTGTTGGGGGAAGGAAAACAAAAAACAAAAACAAGAAATACATGTGTTAAATAAAAAAAAAAATGGGGGGAAAAAAAAAAACCCACACACATTTTTAAACATGCATGGAGGAAGCTACCGAACATGCAAAACTTAAATTTCCTAAGTATCATGCAATGCACACACTTAAACTTCTACAAACAGAATTTCCTATCTCTTCTAGAAGTCTACTTCAGAAGGAATCTGAGGTGGCCCACCAGATACAGAAGTTAAGAAAGTACAGAGTTCAAAGTCCTTTCATCAGTAAAGTTCACGCACTGAACCAAGATTATGACTAAGAAAAGCACTTGCCACTCACATGACCGAACAGTTGTTGAGGGCAGGCTATAACCTGGTCAGTGTTTGCAGAGAACAAGGCAAAAATACATACAGATGCTGTCATAGTTAGGGAATTTAAAGTTTTTATGCAAGTAATTTTCATGCAGGTAAGGGGAACAAGAGAAGAGATACCAATGGGAAACAGACACCCTGAATGGACTGCATATCTCAAGGTAATGAGATTTATACTTTAAGAGATATATTTACATAGCTTTTATATACTTTGGGAAATTTCTGCATGAAAATAAGTTCTTAACATGGCAACTGAGACTTGGGTACAAATGATAACTCTCTGAACTGTGTGAAATATTATCAAGTCCCTCTTTTACAAGTTCACTTCCACTATACTGGCAGTGATGCCAAAAGAAGCCATCGAGACACCTGACAATTACATTCAGGTCTGTAACTGATTTTTGACAAGAAGAATCAGCTAGGGAATAGACATTTGCAGGAGGAATCGTCTCAGAAAACCCAATTTTGTGATTTTACTCTACCTTCTCACCCCACACCAACCCCCCTTCTTTTGGTCCCCTGAGCAAGCAAAGGATCAATAGTAGATAAATTAGACAGCACTATAAGAATTGCAAAATCCCTCTGCTTATCCCTCCAAAACCAAAAAACAACAAAAAACAACAAAACAAAACAAACTAGTGGAGCCTGTTTAAAATACGGTTTAAAAAGGCAAGGTAATCTTTGTATCTTCCCCAACATCCATCAACACCAAGATTTTTTTTTCCTTCCCCCCCCCCCCCCATTACATTTGCAGCCTTTCAGCTCAACCAGTTTATACAATAAGATATTGATGTCTTTTGCTTTGGTTTAGTTTCTAGGTTTAACTGTTAAGACAGGCTATTTCATTTTTACTAGCTGCTGAAATATGTTCTCTAAGTGCTCCAGAAAGGTCTACTGAAGAAAAGTAAGAGAAGTATTGAAAAAAGATAACTTGAGGAGAGCTAGTACATGAGTATATGCGAAAAAGAGAAAGTATCCTAAGTCTGACAAGCAGTGTTCTAAGACTACCAGCAAAACAATCAGTTTGAACATGAAGGCTTTTCTATGTTTATTGTATAACTGCATCAGAAGAGAATTACTCACTGTGTAACCTAGTTAAGACAGGAGCTACAGATCTTTTTCTTTTTTTTTTTTTTTTTTTTTTTTAATTAGGAAGAATTTCTGTCAGTGTTACATGCTCAGTTTTCATTAAACAAAGAGGAAAGGAACTCAAATATTTAAGCTTTATTTTCTTCCCATTAAATAGTCTTCTTGATGTGAAGTTTGTTCATAAAAACTAGTTTGAGAACTTTCACATAGACAGCAGTTATCCAAATTTTTCTGGTGCCTATACATTCAAATATTTCATTGTACATTTTTGCTTCTTTATACATCTGTTTCATTTAGTGAAAAGGTGCATCATTTTCTTTCAATCACACCTATTTGACTACATCATGCAGTACTTAGAAAGTATTCTGAAAGCATGTAATCTAGAGTTGGAATTAAGAAACATGATTTACTTTCAACCATAAAATTTAGGTAAGAGAGGGAAGAGGAAAAGCAGCAAATATACAGATCAGATGAGGACAGTTTGTCCAAAATGACTCCAAAATTAATTTGCACAAGTCAAAGAAAATGGAAGTTGGTCACATATCTCGTAACTGGCCGTTTCCATTTTTTACATTACTGTTAGAATTCCTACGGCAATCCATATGATGCACAGCTTTCTAGCTATGAAATGGTGCAGGCTGACTGCATGCTGAACTTCTGAGGAATGAATGTATGTTCAGTTTTATTAGCTTCTACAAACTTCAGCAAAGGGTGACCAATAGTGACTAAAAAAATCATAAGGCTGAAGGGCGATCTTACAGATCAACTCTAATGCCTCATGCTCTTAGCACAGCCAGTACCAGCAGTAACCTCTGAGGGTGCTCTTCTGATCTCAGTAACTTTGTATCTTAAGGGATCATAATGGTTCAGTTGGTATTTGTATCCTTTAAAGTATGACCATCAGCTGTAAGAAAAGACTGTTCTTTGAAGTTCCCCAAGATAACTGGAGTTAAAATTTGTCTACTTGATCTTGCCAAGGACTAGTGATCAACAGGTTCTGGGATGTTTTGGTAGGTAGTAGCGAGAAACAGGCAGTATTCCTCTTCTCTGGCTTCTCCCCCCTTTAATTATACAAAGAAAACAACCTGATTACTCAAGTGCTCTGGAACTGACCCATCCTAGACGTTGCAAAAGACTGAGGGGAACTTCTGTAATGCCCACATAAGGAGACACTGGCTAACCCTGGAAGCTTCAGCTCTAGTAACAAAATTGAGTACAAAAAACAGACTGCAGAAATCTGGAACCTTTACCTATGGAAAGAAAGGTGAAAAAGCTACATACACATGGACAAGAACAAAAGCACACATGATGGAGAGGGAGAGAGAGAGAAGACTGAAATTTGATTTACCAAGCAGGGGTTACAGGGAAGAAACAGCCTTAAGCTTTTGACTAGAACTATAAATACAGGGCAACATATATTTCTTCAGAATGAAACTAGGCTAGCTGTAATAGTTGCATAGGGCTATGCTGAGTTCAGGAGTTTCCAACTCCATCTTGTAGCACAGCTTTCACTGAAAACCTGCGGGTAATTTATAGTAATATTAATAGCCTTCACAGAACTCCTATTTAACCACATCTGTCTGGACAACGTGGAATGATGCAAAAGCCTGTAAGGAAGAAAGGAAGGAAAGTCCCAGCTGGGAGACTAGGGAAGAAGTCACTGTGAGAATGGTTCTCCTCCCCAGAAAGGGAATGTCAAGAAAAAGCAATATCCAAGACAAGAAGAAAGTCTTCCTTTGGAGAAAGAAAGAGCAAACCAAACAAACACAAACAAACAAACAAAACAAACAAACAAACAAACCCCCACAACTTGTTTAATGAAAAAATATGTTGATTTGTTACATTTTAAGTTGTGGGGTTTTGTTTTTTTTTTTAAGATGAAACAAGTCATTTCAGTTCCACAATATATCCTACAAATGGAAGTAATGGATACCAAATTGTGCATAACACTGCACTGTTATTCTGATTTATGGCATCTATCACATCTGTAGCTTTAGAGTTAGGTACTTAAGTTCAGACGCATAAAGAGTTGGATTCTGATACTCATGTGTCCATTTGGCTTTGCCAGCAAGCTGCATGGGATACGTTTCCCTAAACAGGGTAAAAGTACCATTTATAGAATCACAGAATCATAGAATCATAGAATTATTATGGTTGGAAAGGACCTCTAGGATCACCAAGTCCAACCTTCACCCCAACATCTCCTTAACCAGCAGCTGCCATAAATATTTAAGAGCAGCAGAACAAAAGGCCTATCTTCAGGATCTCAAAACAATGTCTGTGTTCTACTTAAAATTTAGGAATACCTTCCTAATTAAGTCTATGGACAGTTTTAGATAGGAAAATTAAATAGCCTTAAAATGGAAGACCTATCTGAAAGGAAAGAGACTCCTGCAGTTTCTAATCATTTCAGTTATACTGTACCATCTCATTCAGAACCAAGTAATGGTGCTTATAAAACTTGGCTATGCTTTCAGGACAGAAGCATAGCCAAAGACAACCTATCCTGTCCTCCCTTCTCCCAGTTCTGGCCATCCACTGCTATCCCCCCATCCTTGCCACGGCATGAGTTTTTCACACCCACCTGTGCAAAAGAAAAAGCATATGCCCACACAACACAGGTTTTTCAGAAGCACCTGCTCATCTGGCTGAGCGTGTAACTGTTAGAGGAGGTGTAAAGGACAGAACAGGAACATCCAGCCAAGGGTGTGGAAGAAGAGCGAACAAGGACAGCATAGACACACTCTCAAGTAAGCTTGAACACCTCATGAAATTGTTTCCTGGTCGGTGATGTTTTTCCTCTGCAGCTCGAAGTAGTTCAAAGGAATACACTATATTTTTTTGTAAACATCCTTTAATTAGCCCAACTGGTCTCCTTATCTGAAGAACAACCAAATCTTCACTTGAGGCTCTGCACCATCTTAAAAACTTGTGCTGAATTGGTGTTTCGTGTTCTCAAAGACACATAGGACTCCAACCTGGTGCTCAGTCAGAAGTCGTTTTTTAAACACCCTGCTATCTTGAAACCAGGTGAAAGGCACTTACCCTTAAAGGATACTGTGGCAGATGAGAATATTCTAGCTTGGTTATTAACCAAGTTTTTTGATGCTATACTGAACTCGCAAGTAAATTCCAGGCTAACATAAGACTGAGAAGAATTTTTACATTTCTCTACACTTACCCTGAAAAATAGGATAAATGCATTCTGCGTTTGATGTGCAGAAACAAAGCTCTGGCTTGTGTAAAGAAATCCACAATTTACAGTTAAGTTGGGCAGTGTCAAACAGAAATTCTGGTTGTATCAAAGAAATAATCTCCATAACACACAGTAAATAACAGTCTCAAAACAGATCAGTTACTCAGCTAAAGGCTTCTAATTTTAGAAAAAGATGTAATTTTCATAGCTTACATTCTTATTAGGGAGATGATGCTGTTAAATAACCCTACAGACAGATAAATGCCATCATTCTGAGCTGAACCTATCCATCTTGTAATTACTATTGACATTTTAAATTCTTCCACTCTTACATATGTATTTTTGTTTTTATTTTTGGCCAGGACAACCACTTTTGCTTTGCTGCTCATTTTGCAATGTACAGGAAGCGTGCAAGAAATTTAAAGAAACTGAGACAAGTCAGGCTCATGGTGCTAGAGAGAGTTTGGGAGCATCTAGAAATGAGACTGCTCTTGAAAAAATGCAGCTGTGCAGAGGGTGTTTTTTCCCACAAGCAGCCAAGAGAAAGAATTACCACCTCTTAGACAGGTGGTTCTGGGAATACAGAAAACTAATAAAATTAAGAGATTAAAAAAATTGAGAAAGCATTTAGACTTTTGTCACCTAGAGATGAGGGATGTACAACAGAAAAAGCTATGAAAATCAATTTATTTTCAGTAACCAAGACAAGTGAGTAGCACACAACTCAGCTCCTAGCCACTTTAAAGGACTTCATCTTACTTTTCTACAGGAAGGAATGCAAAATATTTCTAATGCCAGTGCATGAATTTTTCTGATAATGCCAGAAGCTATGCTAAGTTTCAGTAAATGGGATATATGTATTTAAATATCTGCTATTATTCTACTTGCAACTACATGCTACTTACTTTTCTTTTTTATTTGCTTTCTGATCTATGATTTACCTAACAGAGATGCTTCATAAGCAGCCTGGGCCAGCTAACAACATCTTCACTAAACAACTCCCTCAGCAAGCCTTACACTTTTGGTTTGAGCCAAGCCAAGGGTGGTGGACACAGGAAGCAAATGAAACCTTCCTGTGAGCTGAACCAGCTTCAACACAGAGAGCAGAATTTCCCATCTAGTCATTTACTAGCAGAACTACATCATAATCTAGTTTCTCCACATTCGACAGTTTAGTAATACATGGGAGTACTAGTTCAGTTATCCACATTACCAATCCATTAACGGAAGTCGCAACACATTTAAAAGTATTCACATAGACAAGTAGATTGTCCCTTATATCTACATTTCAATTTTAAAAAGACTTGTAGAAGAACCAATGACCTGTTAGTCTAAAAACCATGTAGTGATCTCTCTTGTGAGCAATTACAGAAGTAGAAATACAAAATCAAAAAAAAATGTGGAAAGACAAGACAGTAATACATCCTAAGCTGCTCTATTACTCAGAGAAAAATATGCAGCTCAAGCAAGCCAGCTGCAGGTCACAAGCAAGGGCTATACCTTGGGCTCTGCCCTCTACAGGGGACAGAGAAGTTTGAAGTTGGACCAGATGATGGACAACCACCTGGAATTCATTAGCAGTTCACCCAGTGGGGCAGAGGCCAATTGCCCTGATTACTAACATCCCTTGACATAACTATTTTAAGACCCTCAGATAGCTAAATCCAGAGATAGCCAATAGCTCAAAGACACTAGTAGGGGGGAGGATGTAAAGGGTGAGGTCAGCAGCTTCTTGTGTTGCAGTGCTTCTCCTGGGGTGGGGAGGAATCCAACTGGCTGCAGCAAGAACAAATGAGAGCAACTTCTTCCACTCTAACCCTCCCTGCTTAGGAGAGATTAAGTATTTAATCACTGCTTGCATTGTGTGCTCAGTATTACGTTCACTGTTAAAGGGTTTGACTGTATTGTCTAGAGGATTAAAAATCCCACATATACAAAACCCTGTCCATGTCCTCGTAGAGCACAATCTTGCCCAAACAACCTACCTAAAGCACTGGGCTTACAGACAGGAAAAACAGTATAGCAAATGAAACTGAATTATCAGGGTCAGCCATTGGCAAGGCAGGGAGGGTTTTTTTTCTCTTTTTTTACCGCAGGTGACACGAAGTCTGAATGCTATTTAAGACCACTCCTCTTTTAAACTCCAGAAGTTATAAAAGGAATAAAATGGAAAAATACTTGTTTTGTGGGGGTGCACAGCCAGAGGCTTTCAAATACAGCTACCCACCACAATGTGAAATACCATTCAGTCTCTAGAAATAGAATAGGTCATTAGCTGTTAGGAGCATGAATGCTTTTCCCAACGAGTCTTACAAGGACAACAATACTTTATTTAAACAGTCTTTAACAAAGTCAGGCCTTACATGGCAGTGCTACAGAGGGATGCAGAACTTCCACAAGATGGTCTACCTCGGTCATCCACCAGAAGGTCATTTCATACTGTACACACTGCTGCATACCACCATGGCTTTTTAGTTACCTGAATCACTATTTTTCACAGTACACAAAAGTTTGTAGAGTCTAACAGCGTATCTTAAGGACACAAGCTCTGTATTAAGCTAGACCTAAATACATTTTTTAAAGGAAAAATAAGAATACCCTATATATTTTAGAGCTCTCAAAGCAATTGTTTTGTACTGATTCAGAAGACTTCCTGAGAGGTTCACTGAACCAGAGTTTGTTAAAAAAAAAAAATAATAATTTTACAACATTGCCTTTCTTATTTGAGTATAATGAATAATGCCACAGCATCAGAAGTCTTCCACTACTCAAATAATAAAATGTGTCGCTTTACAGTTTCAGTAGAAGTTATCAGCATTAGATTTGTAAGTTAGTTTCTATATATTGAAGATTAAACATTCCATTCTCTAGTGTCAATGACTGGAGTCTTAAAATTTGAGAAGAGATGTGAAGAACAAAAAGAGACAGTGCAAGCAGAAACCTTTATATCCATTCCCAGAACTGCCATTAGCATTCGACATAAGACACCATACTGGCTTGGAGTATTTTAACTGAATATTAGTACTGCAGTACAGGCTCATCTAATGATATAAAATAAAACCATTAATTTGCATGAGTCAGCAAAATGCTACAGAACTTAAGATGACACCAAGAAAAGGAAACCCTGCCTAAGAAGATGTTTTTTGTAATTTAATGGGGAACAGTTTGTTACTGGAGCTATTTGCAGGGTTTGATCTCAGTGCCTCCCTTGTGTATCTCACCATTAAATGCCCTGTTGACCCCTTAAGGGCCATATATGTTCCCCATTAGTTTGCTGCACATCAGAATCTTATTCTCTCAGGTCTCTCCACTACTGGCTTCCAAACCAGCCCCCCTTCAGCTTAAGGTAAGCACAGTCCATAGCCTTTTGGATACCTTAAAATATGGCAGATACATGTTTCTTATCATCCCAGTACTCCAGTTTCAGAGAATACTGCACCTACTGTTAAGTTTCAGTGGCTCAGTCAGCGCAGGCTTACAATTATCATCAGAAGTTTAAAAGGACAAAAATGCACTAACATTAATTTCAGGGGAAAAAAAATACACCTTATTCTTAGAAGGCTACCAGAGATGTTGAAATTTGATACATAATGCCTTCCACACTTAAAGCAAAATCTGAGCAAAGCTGGCAGAAGCCATTGAGAACTTCAGTCTTCTCAGCATCACTTGTCACCAGTTCTCCTGTTTCCTTTCTGAGGGGGCCCACACCTTCCCTAGTCTTTTTCTTGCCATTAATATACCTATAGAAACTTCCGTCATTTCCCTTGATCTCCCTGGATAGATTTAATTCTAGCTGAGCTTTAGCTCTCCTGACCAGGTCTCTTGCTGCTCAGGCAGCTTCCTTGTATGCCCCTCATTCTAGCTGTCCTTCCTTCCACTCCTTGTAGAATTTGTTTTTGCAGGACAGCATGTCCAGGAGCTACTTGTTCATCCAGTCAGGTCTCCTAGCGTTCTTTCCTGCCTTTCTCTTTGCCAGTATAGTTTGCTCCTGGGCACTGAGAAGGTGATCCTTGAATGTCAACCAGCTGTCCTGGGCACCCCTTCCCTCTAGGGCTTTGTCGAATGGCACTTTGGCCAGTAGATCCCTGAAGCGATCAAAGTCTGCTGCCTAAAGCTGTAAGCTTGGAATACATCCTCCTAGCTGCCCTGAGGATCTTAAATTCTATTGCTTTGTGGTCACTGCAGCCAAGGTTGTCTCCAAGTTTTACATCAGTCACCAGCCCTTCCCTGTTGGTCAGAACAAGGTCCAACATAGCCCCTTTTCTTGTCAGTTCCTCTACCACTTGGAGGAGGAAGTTCTCATTTACACACTCCAGGAACATCCTGGATTGCTGGTGCCTTGCTGTGCTATCCCTCCAGCAGATGTCAGAGTGGTTAAAATACCCTACAAGGACCAAGGCCTGTAAACATGAAGCCATTTCTGTCTGCCTATGGAGGGCCTCATCCGCTTGGCTCTGCTGGTCAGGTGGCCTGTAGCAGACCCCCACCATAACATCACCTTCCACGGACTTCCCTTGAATCGTAACCCATACGCTCTCAAATGGCTCATCGTCCTTCCCCATGTGTAACTCCATGGATTCCGGCCGGTCACTGATGTAGAGGGCAACACCTCCTCCCTTCCTACCCTGCCTGTCCTTCCTGAACAGGTTGTGACCATCTACCCCTATGTTCTAGTCATGGGAATCATCCCACCAAGTTTCAGTAATAGCCACTATGCCATGGCTTTCCAGCCATAGCAGGCTCTTAATGCCTCCTGTTTATTGCCCAAGCCGCGTGCATTTGTGCAGAGGCCCTTCAGCTGGGCTGGCTGGATCACCTTCTTGTGCGAAGCCCCTTTGACTCCTCTGGGGTGTCCCAGGGCATTGTCACTGGCTTTCCTCAGGGCAGCGAGTTGAGAGCCCTTACTAGGATTCCGTCCCACAGCTCCTGATGTGCTGCCCCACTGTTTGTCACAAGCAAATGTAAATGTGAGATTACTGACCCCTTCCCCCTTCAGATCTCGTTTAAAGCCCTATCAATGAGCCCTGCCAACTACTGCCCCAGAATCCTTTTCCCCCTCTGGGACAAGCGCATCCCATTAGCTGCTTGCAGCTCCGGTGCCTCGTATACCAAGCAGTGATCATAAAATCCAACGTCCTGTATCATGTCCTGCTAAAGCAGCTTACTTGGGGTTTTGGCTTCTATATAAACAAGCAGTCTTGATTATAAAGGTAGATCTGACCATGATAGAAGGATACATGTACCACAGAAAGTATTTTGAACAACATAACGGCAAAAATATTTTTGAAGACACAATGCAAGTTTATCAATAGAGCTTTTACTTCTGTGTGTCTGAGACTACTGTCATAACTTGGAAAGGAAAAATCCTCACAGAAAGCAGGTCTACTCATTATCATCTGATTGTTAAATAAGAGATGAGCAGAAACTCCTTAATATAAGCAGCACAGTTTTTAAACTGCAGGACTACACCAGTCTGGCTGGAAAATTGCTTGTCGGTTTACTCACAGGTGGGACTGAGAGGTCTACTGCTGCAGCTGAACTAATTATTTCCTGATACAGTGGCAACTATAATGTTCCAACAAAACAGTCTAAGTATCTTACAGAAATTTCAGTCACCCTGATATTTGCTGGAAAGACAACACAGAGAGGCATGCACAATCCAGGAGGTTCCTGCAGTGCACTGACAATAAATTCCTGACATAGATGGTGGAGGAGCAAGTGAGGAGAGGTGTGCTGCTGCACCTCATACTAACAAACAAAGACAGACTGTTTGGGGGCAGCCTTGGCTGCAGTGACCATGAGTGGACCATCATAGAATTCAGGATTCTGTGTGGAATAAGCAGGGCAATAAGTAGTATTAAAACCTTGGACTTCAGGAGAGCTTCTTCAAAGACCTACTTGGAGAAATCCCATGAGTTAGGGCTCTGGAAGGCAAGGGGACCAAGAGAGCTGGTTAATATTCAAGCATGACTTCCTCCAAGATCAAGATCAGTGTATCCCTATGAGTAAGAAATCAAGCAAAGGAAGCAGGAGACCTGCATGGATTAGCAAGCTGCTGCTGGGAAAACAAGTGGAAGAAGGAAGTTTACAGTACATGGAAAAAGGGACTGGCCACTTGGGAGGAATACAGGAATGTTGTCAGACTATGCAGGGATGCAACGAGGAAGGCTAAGGCCCTCTTCTCATTAAATGTTTGTAAAAGACAACAAGAAGGGTTTCTTAGGCACATCAGTGGTAAAAGAAAGACATGGGAAAATGTGGTCCGACTGCTGAATGAGGTGCGTGACCTGGTGACAGAGGATGCAGAGAAGGCAGTTACTGAATGCTGCCTTTGCTTCAGTCTTTACTGCTAAGGCTGGCAATCAGGAATCCCAGACCCTGGAAGCAAGAAAGAAAGTCTAGAGAAAGGAAGACTCTCCACTGGTTGAGAAGGATCAGGTTAGAGATTGTTATAGACAAACTGGACACCCACAAATCCATGGACCTTGATGAGATGCACCCACAAGTGCTGAGGGAGCTGGTTGATGTGATATTGCTGTGCCACTCTTCACCACCATTGAAAGATCACAGAGAACAGAAGAGGTGCCTGAAGACTGGAGGAAAGCCAGTCTTTAAAAAGGGCAAGGAGGATGACTCGGGGAAACTACAGGTCAGTGAGCATCACCTCCATCCCTGGAACGGTGATAGAACAGCTCATTTCTGGAGGACATCTTAAGCATGTAGAAGAAAAGAAGGTTATCAGGAGTGGTCAGCATGGAATTGCCAAAGGGAAATCATGCTTGACCATTTTGATAGCTTCTGTGATGGCATGACTGACTGGAGAGATGAGGGGAAAGCAGTGGGTGTTTTTTACCTCAACTCAGCAAGGCTTTTAACACCGTCTCCCACAACATCCTCATAGGGAAGCTCAGGATCTGTGAGTTCGACGAGTGGACAGTGGGGTAGATTGAGAACTGGCTGAATGACAGAGCTCAGAGGGTTGAGATCAGCAGCACAAAGTCCAGTTGGAGGCCTGTAGCTAGTGGTGTTCCCCAGAGGGCTATACTGCATCCAGTCTTGTTACAAGTATTCATCAGTGGCCTGGAAGAAGGGGTGGACTGTACCACCAGCAAGTTCGCTGATGATGCAAAACTGGGAGGAGTCGCTGACACACCAGAAGGCTGTGCTGCCATCCAGCGAGACATGTGCAGGCTGGAGAGATGGGTGCAGGGGAACCTACTGAAGTTCAACAAGGACAAGAGTAGATTCCTGCACCTGGGGAGAAATAACCCCATGCACCAGTACCGGTTAGGGTAGACCTGCTGGAAAGGAAAAGGACCAGGGAGTCCTGATGGACATTCTCCATGATAGTTATCCACGAGCCACCAGTGTGCTCTTATGGGCAAGAAGGCCAGTGGTATCCTGGGGTGCAATAAGAAGAGTGTGACCAGCAGGTCGAGGGAGGTTCTCCTCCCCCTCTATTCTGCCCTAGTGAGGACACTCCTGGAATACTGTGTCAGTTCTGAGCTCTCCAGTTCCAAGAGGGACACAGAACTATTGGAGGGAGTGCAGCAGAAGGCTACAAGGATGAGGAGAGGACTGGAGCACCTCTCTTAGGAGGAAAGGCTGAGAGACCTGCTGCTGGTTAGCCTGGAGAAGAAAAGGCTGAGAGGGGATCTTATCAATGCTTATAAATATGTGAAGGGTGGGTGTCGAGAGGATGGGGCTAGACTCTTTATCAGTGGTGCCCAGCAAGAGGACAAGGGGTAATGGGCACAAACTGGAACACAGGAACTTCCACCTGAACACAAGGAAAAACTTCTTTCCTTTTCAGGGTGACGGAGCACTGGAACAGGCTGCTCAGAGATGTTGTGGAGTCTCCTTCCTTGAAGGTACTCAATACCCACCTGGATCTGTTCCTGTGCAACCTCTCAAGGTGAACCTGCTTTGGCAGAGGAGTTGGACTACATGATCTCCAGAGGTTTCTTCCAACCTCTACCATTCTGTGATTCTGTGAAACCTTGCTTCTACAGGATAGCTTTAAATGGTTCAAAATTTTGTCATAAAACTGGACTAAAACTATTTACTGTCTAGTCATCCACTAGCTGAACTTCTAGTGTTTGTGGATTTTTCAGTTGTGAACCGCTTTATCTGATTCAACCCCAAGAATGAGGAGCTTCCTTTGCAGGATAGGGAAAAGAACAAATCTTTAGCACCACCATCACATCTCTGAGTAGACAGAGCAATAATGACTCTGACTTTTTTTAGACCCGTATTTCTGTGGGTGGTATATCTTGCCAATAAAGTTTTATGCAACTCTGTTCAGAATTTTTTTTTTTTCCTCCCTGTCATCCAAAGTGACACTGTGGAGTCCAGTTCTCCTGGAGTAATTCTGGGAAGAGCATTTCAGCTTTGAGGGATAAATGCAATTCATTTGGAAGGCTATAAAGCTCAAGTACCTCTCACCATCAGGTACCTTCCAGAGTTGGATCACCTCTTTGTGCTACATGATTCCATAGCTCCAACAGTGACAGAGGACTGTCACAGCTTGACCCTGTCATCAGCACCTGTTCAGTACAATAGTGTTCCTACATACAACTAAGCAGTAGCAGGCAACTGGTAGTCAACTCTTCACTCTCTCTCCCACTAGAGCTGTGATTGGGCAGGTTTCAAACCAAGCTGGTTTTAGACAATACGAGTTCATGCTATCCAACTCTTTAAAACCAGGTCAGTGTAATTAATCAGCCCAGCATAGGCTCAACAAGCATCCAAGCAGCTATAAAGGTTAGGCAGCACCTTCTAAGCTACGAGAAGCTATTTTATCATTTAGTTGTAGTGTCATACTTCATTTTCTACAGAAGATATGTCAGAAGCCTGTTCCCTCCCATTCCCTTAAGCAAAGGTCACCACGTTCACGTAAGCATGCTGCAAGAGCCCTGCTGCCTGTTTCAAGGTTAACAAGTCACTAGGACTGCTAAGAAAGCTCACTGCTGGCAAGCATCTTCCGCTCATGCCAAGAGGATATAGTGCTGAGTTTAAGATCTGTCTCTCGGAAGGCACTGGAATGTGAATTCGGATTTACCTGTTGCTGTAAAAAGCAAGTGCAAGAAATTATCTTTTTGAGGCAGAGGTTAGCCAAAGTACAAGATACACTTTAACAGCAGTACAGTGTAATTTGAAGACAAGCTACTCTTTTACATGAAGTTGTTACAGCTTAATGTATTCATGCACTAGAAAAAGATTTAGCATCCACATAATATGGAAAATAAGGATGGTGACACATATGTCAGTGAGTCATAAGTAACAGGGGAGGAGGTTTTGTTTGAACCAGGGCAATCAGGAAGTGCTAACCTACATAGGAGGCCTTCTTCGATTGAACAGCAATAACTTAAATCATCACAGAGAGACAGCTGCCTTCAGTGAAGGCATGAGTACACACTCCCAAAAAGGGATGAATGGCACCCTAAGCAACAACATTGTACAGTGTGTGCTGCAAGTCCCAAACACCTAACTCTCCCAGGTCACACAGTGCAAAAGCAAACTGATCTGTACATATGCATCTGCTGTTTAGCATGTTGCCCCGTATCACACAAAACTTCATCTGTGTTTAAGTAGTATGTGTAAAAAAAAAGTGATGTATCCATTTAGCATTTCTGTGTTTAGTCCACATGTTCTTCTGTCTGGAAGACTACAACTTCTCCTCCCCTTGACTTAGAAGTGGTTTCATGACAAAAAAAAAAAAAAAAAAAAAAAAAAAAAACCCACAGTAAATGAGATTGTCACAGTGTCACCTTCCTCACCACCAGCCACCCAGCAACCTACTTTTTTTTTCCATGGGTACTGCTTGCAGCTCAGGGTGCCTCAACAGCCAAGTAACAGATAGCCCCACTGCTAGAGAATGGCTGAGCAGCAGCCAGAAGTTTTCATCTGGTTTCTTGAACCAGCACAGGGTAGGACATGGAGAGGAAGAAAACAAAAAAAAAAAGCCTGTCGTGGTTTAGGGTCAGGGCAGCCCCTTAAACCTATAACAGATGCTCTCTGTTAACCCCCCTCCCTCCCCAGAGGGGAAAGAGAAAGGGAATAAGGGAGAGAGACTTAGCGATTAGAAAAAGAAACTAGAACAGCTTTAATGAAAAGGAAAATAATAATTATAAAAATGGAATATATACAAATATATACAAAACCAGTATGGAACCCAACCCCCCTGATGGTAATTACATCACCGTCACCACTGATGCTGTGGAGAAGGCACCGGGGGAGTCCCAGCCTGGGCCCCGCAGCAGACGGGAGCTGTGTTCAGGAGCTGGATTCTGGTACTGGGTTCAGGAACACGCAGATCGGATCGAAGGCAGGACGGATAGAGTCCTCCTTGGGTGCTCCGAGGAAGGAGCCGAGAGAGGACCCGAGCCAAGCCAAGCAAAAGCTGGCAAAGCAGTCCAAGAGGGGAGAGAAGAGCCCAGAGACCCTTCGGGTCCCTCAGCTCTAGACCAAATATGGCGTATATGGGATGGAATCCCTCGCTGGTCAGTTTAGAGTCACCCGTCCTGTCCGCTCCTCCCTGAAGGTGCGGCCCTTCACTTTCTGCACCCCCCAGTGTGGTACACAAGACCCAGCAGTGGCCTTGGTCTGCATACCAATCCTTGGTAGTAACTCTAAACATAAGGTGTTATCACTGCTAGAAGCAGGCACTGTCTGTGAAAACAGGCTGCTAACTTCAAAGTGCAGTTAATTAGAAGAACTGAGCTGAAAAGTAAAATTACTGAACAGAATTAGTTCTGTTTTCACTCAAACCAGGACAAAGCCCTACACATACACCAAACACAACTAGATTTTACAGTAGTTTTAAATTTAGCTAAGAAATTCCTTACTATTTCTAAACACATTGCAGAAGAGTGGATCAGAACAGCAAAGGGACAAATTCTTTAGAAGTCATCAATCTTAGGTTGGACATATTGCATTACAGCAGCAATCACATATTCACAAGTACACTCCCTAATTAGTTACAACAGCTTGTCAAGAATTGTATCATCAGACAAGGCACTAAAGAAACACAGTTCTGTTGCATTGCATCCCTGCACTCAAGTTATACATGAACTGCAACAAGCGCAGACCAGAAGCCAATTGTCCTAGAGTCTAGTATCACAGAGAATATTTTCCTTACTGCTCCAGCCACTCTGCAGAATTTACTTTAATATGACTCGGTGTCAGTGAGAGTTTGGCCTAAAGGTAAATGTATTTAGTAGCTCTTCTATGGTAATATTCCTGTAACCAGTGGGCTTCCCAACTTTGTTCTTTAAGTGTTGTTTACCTGCCTTAATGAAGAATGAGTCTGATTTGCTGTCAAGCAACAGACCTGTAAGAGCGGCACAGAGCACATGTATAGTGCCTGATGAAAAGATTAGTCACAAGCTACCCAACTAACTTATTCTAATGAGCTGTTACTTTTTGCATGACAAAATGAAAGTGTAATAAACTGCAAGAATGAAGTCTTGGTATGAGTGAAACATGGGTTTACTATTGTCTATAAAAGTCATTCCATTTACACATGTGTGCCATGCAATATAAAATGTCTCTCCATCAGAAAAACAAGGAGAGACAAATAACAAGTGTGCAGAAGAAGGAAGCCCTGCACTCCAGGCCATTCATGCTTCCCAGTGATGGAAGAAGTGACCACTGTCTACTGGACTGCACAGAGTAAGGGAGTTGTTGCCTGCAGCACTGCAGAGCTGCATACAGACACGCAGCACACACACCCAGCACTGCAGATCAGCACACTCACAAAATGCAGATACAGCCTCGTTGCACTATTTCAGGACATATACTGCAGAAATCTGTAGCTTTCTTTTTTTAGACTACAAAACATGAAGCTAGTTTAATGATGAAACAGTAGTATTATTTAGAAGGAAAGAAATATCCTGATAAGACAGAGAGTTATTTATTTTCTCAGGGCATGAAAGACTGCTTTTCCTGACCTGAATTCTATCTCTCTTACTGGGTAGAGAGGTGGATGAGGGAGGAAGTTTCTTTAAGGCAAATTAAAAGCAACCTTAAGACTTGCTTCAGGCAACAAACTGACCTAATATCTTAATGCCACATAGAGGGGAAGACGTTCCTGACTCCTGTGCTGCCTGCTCTTTCTTGATCTCTTAGTCTCTTACCTCTGCTCCATCTTGGGCACTTATCAGACCTGTCAGTAATCCACTTGAAACACCAAAAATCACAGTAAAGCTCTTTTTCCCTTCCTTTCCTTTTGGAAAAGTTGTGCAAGTTGAACCTGCACAAAGAATGGTTTGACTAAAACAGGAGTAAGTCACAGACATACAGAGTCAGAGTCATCCACTTCCACCATGGTGAGCTTATGGGTAGCTCAGGTCACCATAAGTTGAAGTGATATCCTTGGTATCTTCCTTTCCAGGATTGCTGAGATAATGGAGTTAATTTCTCTTCCTTATCTTCTCTTTACTATGGGGAACGTGCAGGTAGGAGAAGGAGCACATAAAAGGCAAGATCTACATCAGGTAAGAGTTACCATGGAGATTGAGAGTATGCTATGGGTAGCCCTTCTTGTGGTAGAATGGGCTACCACATACAGAGTTCAGTCTGCAGCTGAAGGTGGACTATGTAGTTCTAAACTTTCAATATGACACAGTTAAAGAAGTTTTCTCTTGGAGGCTACATGGTCTCCTTAGCAGTGGTGCTAGGTACCAGGTTATCAATATCCACGAGTCATTTTATCTGGGCAGCTACCACAGTCATTTGAGCAGATATCAAAGTGCTGTGGGGAGAGGTGAGGGGTGGGGAGGGGGCAGGGGCAGTGCAGGGAGAAAGCGAGAGTTAAGAATAAAAAGTCCACAATCAACAGTAACTATTCTTCTTACAGAACACAAATTAAAACAGATTCCCCCTCTAAACACACAAGCCCAAGATCTGTGTTGGAAGAAGAGCCTGTCTTAATTACATGGGAGCCAGAGGGAAGAGGAAGATAATTTGCTCCTATATCCATCATCTTTCCCACTTATATATTTTTGTCTCAGCTAGTGTTTCACTGAAACCTGTAACTCAATGTTTTCAAAGCTGCAGGTGTCAAGAGACTTCATGTTCTGCATTGCTTGCATTTTCCCCCATACTAGTAGGAAGCCCATGGGAAAAAAAGGTCTGTCAACTCTCCAGCACACTGAGGAATCAGATTAGGGCATCTGTGATCCAAATGCTACAGGAGGGCAGGGGAAGGTGTGTAAACTGATATCACACTGCATGGCAAAGTCAAGAATCTACCTCCCAGGTAGTAAACACGACAGGAGCAGAGGGAAACTCTCATTCTTCCAGCTGGATAACCCTAATATACCATATGCCTTCTCCTGTAGCCTTAAATCTTCCTTTTTTTTTTTTTTAATCTTGATTATGCAGAATTATTTTAGGATATGCATATGTGCTTCAAATACACTAAAGTATATGCATAGTGCAAACTTTTGCCTGATTGTAAAGATTCTGTAAGGACAATTACAAGGACAGGCAAAACTGCTTTACTGGCCATAAAGATAGCATGGAAGTTTATGCCTTGCTACAGTGAAGCTTTGTAAAACTTCTGACCTGAATAAAGATTGCTCCTACTGGACTATATAGATCCTCATGCTCCGAAAGTTCTTACATAACATTTATTTAGAGCAATGCATCACTCACCATAATTTTATTCTTTAACGTCATTTAACTACAGGTACCATTGCCATTTGAAGCATCTAGCAAAATAAAGTGTTGCTCATTATGTTCATACTGATGTTAGACACATGTTCAGCCAAGAAGGACTTCATGAACAAGACCTGTTTTACTAAACACCACCCACTGAACATACAGAAGTACTTACATTTATTGCTGAAGTAGTAGATTACTAATAATAAATATTAGTAATAATAAATATAATAGTAAGTATCATTAACTATTTAATACTAATAACAAACAGTATAACTACTAATAATACTAACTAATAAATCCTTTGCTTATAAAGCAAATATTCAGAATTAACACTTCTCAAGACTGACCAAGAAGTACATCTTCAGATAGTGAAGATACTTCCCAGGCTTTCAATACGCAGAGGTCCAGGAGTCACAGCTCTTTACTGAGTGAAACTTTCCCTCCAGTGACAGACAGCTAACATAGTTAGCTCTTACACCGTGTCATTACATAAAAGGATAAAATCAATGCAAACTGACGGGCCATGACGCAGTTTCAACAGAGCTAGAGATTGAAACGAAAGAAAGATACATTAGGAAGGTGCTGCTATTACACTGGATTGTCTGAGACAAGCGTTTGGCAGTGCTGTGGCAGAGCGCTGCGCCCGCCGCGCTCCAACATCACACCGAGCATCGCTACACGTGTCCCTCTCACTCTTGCGCAGAGACAAGGACGCAGACACCACTTTCTAATACATACCCCATGTCACTTTCAGCTTCGACAGCATTAGTTTAGATTCACCGAGACCGCATACAACTTAGGGCCGATCTCTAACGCACACCACCTATCGTGCTGCCTCTGATGGACACTGGGATGAGGCGTGTTTCCCTTTCAGGGCAACTTTAGGACCCACCATGGGTAACAAACCCACCCCAGGCCACAGGCACCTACCTTCCCAGCGCAGGGCTTTGCCACAACCGGTTTATAGCAGAGAGAGGTTAGGGAAGGTAAAGACGTCAGAGAAGAGGGAGCTCCAGATGTCAGCGGGTAAATGGCAGCAGGCCCCCCGGGTCCTAGCGCTCTCTCCTTACCAGCCCGCGGCCCCAGCAGGCGGGTGGGCGGCAGTGACCAGATGCCTCCGGGAGAGGGGCGGGAGAGCGCGAGGCCGCCGCCGTCTTCCCGGGGCGGCGGCGGAGGGAAAGGGAAGGCACGGGAGGGGGGTGAAGGGGCGGCAGGCAGCAGTGGAAGCGGCAGACAGGCACGGCCAAGGCGCAGGCTGACAGACCCGGTCCGGGGTGGTGCCTGACGCCCCGCAGAGCGGGCAGCAAGCATGCGGTCAGCGGGGTGCCGTGAGCGTAACAAACCGAGCGCTTCGGGGACGGCTTCCCTCGCCCCCTCCGCGGCCCGCCGACCTACCCAACACCACGCAGACCACGTCCAGCGCCACGAAGGGCAGCCGCGTCCTGTCAAACATGCTGGCAGCGCCGGGCGCCCGGCGTCAGGCGCGGCGGCGGCGCCTCCTCGCGCGGCGCGGTGACAGCCTCGGCCCGAGGGGCGGGAGCGGAGGCGGCAGGGAGGGGCTCGCGGCGGCGAGGCACTGCGCTACCACCAGCCGATGGTGTGTGTGTGTCCGTCCGCCCGCCCCCCGCGATCCCGGCGGCACCACCGCAGCCGCCGCCCGCACTGCACCACTGCTACCGCTGCGGCGCCCACCAGGACTTTAAAACGAGGGGGGAGGAGGGGGGAGGAGGAAGGGAAGGGAGGGAAGAGGAGGGGAGGGAAGGGAAGGGAAGGGAAGGAAAGGAAATGAAGGGTAGGAAAGGAGGGGCGGGCGGGCTGCCAGCGGTGCCTTCGCCCGCCCCTACCCGCCGCGGCGCTCTGCGGCCGCTGTTCCAACGGCAGGACGGGTCCGGCCAATCGCGCCGCGGCCCGCCCCCACAGGGCCCGCCCCACGGCGCGAGCTCGGCCGCCTCAGGGCTCACGCGGGCTTTGGGGCGGGGGGCACCCTGCCTGCGCGAGGTGATGGGGGCGCCGGGGGGGGGGGGGACTGTGGTGCTGCCCCAGGGAGCGCTCTACCTCCGCTTGCCGGCCCGGCCCGGCCCCTCCCGGAGGTGGCACGGGCCGCGCGGCGCAGCGTGGCTAGCCCGGCCTCCTGCTGGCGCTTGCCGGGGAGACGAGCGACCGAGACGGGTGTTGGTGGCGCCCGACCCCGCACGGTGAGAGGGACTTCCGCTGCCGCGGCTCCCTGGCCAGCCCGCGACAGCGCTGGGGAGGGGTCCTCTGCTGCTAAGACGCGGGCGCTGGTGTTCTGTTTTCTCTAACAAGGAAAAAGCTGTTTCCGCTTCTGGAAGAGTGTTGGGAAATTGCAGAAGAGCTGAGAAGTTGAATTTCAGCCCAACCCAAAACAATCTTTTTCCTTGTTGAAAAGGAAAAAATCCTTTTTTTATTGGAAAGAAAATAGTGACCAACACGAATGTTTTCCGCATAACCACATTTTTTATTTTAACACCATTTTTCACAGAACAGACAACTTTATTTGCCCATGGTGTTAGTGCTGTTGGGCACAAAGTTATCATGCCGCTGAGCACATCTATTGTTTTGTTCCAGGTAACTGCAGGTGGAATGAGCGGCACTTCCCACGAAGTATCAGGCATAAACTTTTCCACAATTTCTCAAGTATTCCACCCTCTAATTCTGTAAACAGCTTCACTTTCTGCTGTATCCTAAAGGCTGAATAACAGGTTTGGCAGATGAATAAGGGAAACAAGTTCTTGTGGAAATGCCTTGCTAAATATGCTGTATCTTCAATTCAGGCATGCTGCCTAAAAAGGTACAAGAAACAGTTCTATACAGAATATATAAAGGTCTACAGAGCAGCCTATACAGGAGCTCCCAATTTTATCTCAATGCCTAAGAGGCATCCTAGCTACAAATGAAAACGGACAGTTCTAGAGATTAAAACTACCCTTGATAGCTGAAATCTAGTGTAATTTACAGAGTGCATTTTCCTGTGCAAGTATTCTGGGATGGTATCCTGGAGGTACAAACTCCAGTGTTGTCTTAAAATGCAGGAAATAATGGAACAAATCGAAGCACAACCTGGCAGTGATGAAAACTGGGCTTGTCTTTGAAAGAACTGCTGAAAGAGTGTGCAATCTGCTCTGCTCCTCACAAAGCAGGGGATTGTTCACGAGGTCGTACATCAGGAGTAGATAACATCCCTAAAATTGCAAGATAGTTAGGAAAAACAGAATACAGGCAATGCAAACATTCCGTGCACAATTGCCTTAATTACTTTCTTCAACCCAAAAGCACCAAGTTAATCTTGTGGGCTAAGTAGCAAACAGTTCTCCTGATCCACACCCCTATTCAGTAAATTAGAGACAGGCAGATTGCACTGATTTAAATGGGTCTCTTCCCAGAAGAATGTAAGCAAGATAGTGATTACACTTAAAAAAAAAAAAACACCTGGAAATTGGGCTGCAGCAACACTGCATTCACCAACGAGAGAAATTAATCATGCTTTATTGTCTTGCAGTTTCTACATCGCTGCTTCACCCCTGAGACATAGCTTGCCTGAGGGAAGAGGCATCTCTGCAATCTTCTGTCAGAACTCAGGGAAGAAAGCAGTCATCCAGTTCCCCTCCAAACTTTCCGTTGCACAAGGGATATGAGCCTCGCTGTTGCAACCTTATTCCCACTACGAGGTTTGCTGTGCTTTCGAAACCCCCCGCTGAGCACAGATCCAGGGATTGGGTTAGCACTGAGTTAGAGTTTTAGGCTCTCAGAAGACTTTTCTGGGCCTTCCAGTGCATACAAGTATTAACCATAGAAGCACACCAACCCAAGCACTTTCAGCCTGGATTACTACTCAGGTTAGTAAATCCATACATTACTCCAGGGCTGTGTTAGTGCAAGTATTGCATATTCAAATATGTTGTTATTTCACACAAAAAGGATGTTTTTCTGGAAAACTGAGGAGGAAAAAAAAAACCCTCAAAACAACAAAAACTGCATGCTTAAGCACCTTTAACAAATAATACAGCATTTGTGGCAGCAACAATTCCCAGGGTAGCAGAAATGGCAGACCGATGATGCTTGGTCAGAGACGTCTGGGGCAGCACGCTTTGGAGAGGATGTAGGATGTTTGATTATGAACAAATAAAAATCATGTTTGGCAGCAATTGGAGATTTGGGGTTTTTTAAGTATACAGCATAAGTATCAGAACTTCTCAATGTAATTTTGACCTGTGAGAGTTTTGTAGTATCTTTTGACTTCTTGGCTTTTTTCCTGTCTGTGCTTTGCTTGGTGCCTTGTTTCTCACAGCAAGGTGAGGGATGTCCATTATTCTTAACCACCATAGTGACTCAGTGATGTTAAGTCAGATCCACTCATATGCTTAGCAAGGTCTCTGATAAAGAACAGTTTTGAACCAGGACTAGAGTAAATGAAGGCAACAGACAAAGCTCACAAGTTACACTTTGTACCTTCATGAAATTTACATTTTAAAATAGTCTGATATTACTGTTTAGAATTTAGACTTCCCTGAATATCTTCCCCTCTCAACTGTTCTCTTGTTTGGTACAGTTATTAGTTCTTCTCTTCTCTCTCCTCTCCTCTCCTCTCCTCTCCTCTCCTCTCCTCTCCTCTCCTCTCCTCTCCTCTCCTCTCCTCTCCTCTCCTCTCCTCTCCTCTCCTCT
>JANVCC010010204.1:8099808-8177530 GCA_025345505.1 Todiramphus chloris collaris
CTCCCTCTCCTCTCCCTCTCTTCTCTTTTTTCTCTCTTTTTTTCTTCCCTTTTTTTTTTTTTTCCTCTCTTGTTCTCTTTCTTGTATCTTTTTGTTTGTTTGAGAGCAGTGAACATGAGCAGCAGAGAGTGTGAAGTTAAAGCCCTGTTCCATGTCTTTCTTTTCTTCTGGTTCTTCTAGAAATCATGATCTTCAGTGTTTTGCCCAACTTCCTTAAAAGTATTGTGTGTACTAGGATTAAACTCTCAGGAAGTTTATCGTCAATGTGAAGTGGTACTTGTATGATAAATTAGTACTGACCCAACAGGACTCTTAACTGCAATTAACATTCATATAGACCATCAGCTTTAGTAAATGACCGGACTTTCCCAGGCTTGTTTCTCTGCATCTCGATCTCGATTGATGGGAGTCAATAGCTCTGAATGAGCCTTTACAACTCGGGCAAGAAATGAGAGGGTCACAGTGGATAGTTCTGGGAAGCATCCTCAACCAGAGCACTAGGAATGCCATTAGGAAAGAAATCAAGAGCAATCCATCAGATAATCATTATGACACATTCCTGAATGCAGGCAATGCCACATCAAAACAGGTAAGTAGCAGAGAAGGCTCAAAGAAAGACAAAAGGGATTTTTAGAACTTGTTCAGCAGCTCCAATGCAAAAGAAACAGAAGTAGAATAGGATTTTTCAACATGTAAAGGAAATGATGGAAGAGGCAGAGGCTTTATAAAGTCCCTATCTACAAAAACATGAAATGTGTGGAGAAGGTTAAGTGTGTAACAAATACTCACTTCTTTGTATTAGATAAGAACTGGGGAGAACAGATACAAGGCAGACAACAGGGCTCCTTCTTTACATGAGAATATCAAGGAATTCATTGCCTCAGGGTGCTCTGGGGTGGAAAAATTACAAAGGACTAGTGCCAAAAGGCACTAAGTAAATTCATAGGGGATGAGTCCACAGTGGATCCTTGTAGTTTAAGAAGTACCAGAACAGCTGATTTCCGACATTTAGAAATGTCTGCTGGGAAAGGGTCATAGGGCCTCGTTGTTAAACTCCCTCTAAACATACACTGCTGGGCACTGCTGCATGGTATTGGACTGTGTGGACTTGATCCGAATCAGTTCTTCATACATTCAAAGACAGCCAATGGCCATAGTGTAACACTGCAAAATACATTAGTAATAATTAGTAGAGATTCAGACTTGTTTGTAATGTTCTGTCAAATTCAGACTCCTTAATACTATTGTGTGGTCATTTAGAATTTATCTGTCAAAACTCCACTCCTGTAATAAGACATACAGAAGAGGACCAAGGAGGAAAGCGTCAAGATGGCCTTCCTGAATTTCTCTTACATCATTTGTGCAGGGCACAGGATTTGCTCTCTGTGAAATGACAGATGTTCTTATAGGTTCTAATAGTGTTGAGACCTGGACCTCTGAAGTCAGTTGACACCCCTTGCAGAGAATGTTTCAAGAAGCAGAATTTAGATTCCACCAAAATATCTTAGCCTCATATCTCTTCTTCTGTTTGATCTGGCCATTTAGTTGTTTTCTCTCTTCTGCTCCTATGTCTCTCATATTTGTTTGGTTTCTAAATGGGACCAGTGAGCAATAACAAACATTTATATTTCTAATAAACAAAGCATGAGATGTTCCCTCTCTTCTCTCCTTTAATTCTTTTCCCTTTAAATATAGTTGATGCTTGTTTGGGTACTACACCACCACATCTCTACCGAACTGTATTGTCTAGTCACCAGAAAGCTCCTGCTGTAAGGACAACTCACCTCTGGTGCTCCTATGTAAGTTCAGATTCACAGAGGGTTCTGCTCCCCAGGTTTTAGGTCAAAGTTACAAAAGCATTTCCACAAGAGTAATGAGACCTGTTCTATTAGGAAAGACAGGTTATTTCTAAATACTAGCCACAGAAATAAAGGATCAAGCAGACATCAGCAAACAGCAAAAATAACACAAATTTAATATTTATGTCCATGTAATAAATGAAAATGCACTGAACCCCAATTATATAGATTTGTTTATATATATTTAATAGCATGTATCATACAGCTTCAGAAGATCATATAGTATATTATAGAAAAAAACCACTTCAGACTACATCTACACAAGTTACTTAAGTAGGGCCAGCACTCATGAAACAGGTATTGGCATGCAATTTGTCCGTGATATTTATGTGTTAGCTCACAAATGGTGTTGTTCATAACTAAATAGCACAGGCCATGGAGCATTCTCTGAGGCAATTTTTCATTCAGCCATGCTATTTTAACAAGAAGAAAATGCAGCTGTGTGGCCATCAGCTATGCCCTCCCAGTTGGCCTTCAGGCTAATGAACTGTCCCTGATTGCTCTTTATTGGATTTTATTATTTCTTTCAATTACAGATATTGTTTCAAAGCAGTAATAGATGCTGAAAGAAAAACTGTCTCATGGACACTCACAAAATGTTAATGGCTGGGTGAAACTTTAGTTAAAAAGACTTATGATGATTATTATGATTGCAGTTTGGAATGATTTAGGGGTTGCATGATTTGTGTCCTCTGGCTTTCCATTTCCCCTCTCTGTTCTTCCATTCTTCATCATGCTTTCCAGTCAAACCAGCTGGCAAAACGGAGGAGACTCTTGCAGCTGTAGGAATCTCAAGAAATGAACTTCAACAGAGTAAACCAGTTGCACAGCAAACACTTCGCCAATGATGTATCAAAGGCACCCAGTTTTGACCCGCCACACACCTAAAGCAATAACTCAGCCTACCTATGCCTGGGACTATACATTTGGATATCTACTTATCCACTTGAACAGATAGAAGAAGATAAACTTAAGGAACATGTATGTCATTCCACTTTTTCCAGACACATCTCCATGTGCTTCACGGGCTGATCAAAGGCAGCACCTTCAAGTCATGTAATGGTTCAGGATGGCTTGGATACCAGTAGAAGTACCAATAAAAGTACAACATGAGAGCAGACAGAAGCAGAGAGACCCAGCAAGGTCTGATATTTTTTCCTGGCCCAATTCTTATGTTCCTGCTAGGTGGATGAACAGCCTGAATGGTGCCTCTTCAGTTCAACACATCCCGCTCATTTAGGTTGGCAAATCTTCAGAACAGGGTCCCTGTGCATTTCCTAACATAGTGAGTTGAGCCTCCAGACATTACTGTAATACTCATGAGTCATAGTCATCCAAAGCTACAAACCCAAGCTAAGGTCAAGCTGATCTAACCAGAATGGCTATGGAATTAGGTCTGTAGAGGGCCTTTTACAACATTTTTAGTAATGATATTATGCTGTTACAGTTGTCAATTTTGATTTGGTTTGAACTGCACAAATTTTCAATTTATTTTTTTCCAGTGCCACAGATCCAAAGGAGTTTATTCACAAGCGCACAGAACTTTTTTGTTGCTGTTTTCTTAAGACACTATAAATAAATTGAATAAAATTCAATCTTGGATACATCTCCATGCACTGATATAATGCAATTACAATAGCCTAACATATAAATAATTGCAACTACAGAAATAAATTATGAGGAGGCTTTGAAAGTGAAATAACAATAGGCAAAATGTCACCGAAATCCTCAAGCTGGCAGAATCAAGTAAGGCAAAAAGAAACCCACTGCAGTATTGATAGTGGATCACATTTATTGCCTGCATCTCTGAATTACTCTTCACTGATCATGATCAGGGTCAGTTCCTGGTCAAAACAAAATTAAGGGTGAAGGAGAATAAATCAACAGATAATTGCATCATTTAGAATTCCTCTTAAAAGAGTTATATGAGGATTTTAGTCTTAGTACAAACATTATCTAATGAAAGCTTTTCCATCTCCGTCCTCTATAAAATATTTGACTCCTTGACAGTCATCAGAGTTAAACAGAAAAAGCTACATCTGAAGCTGCTCCAACACACAGAACACTGAGTTACTGAAACATCTTCCTCTTAGTTTGTGTCCTACATGCTGAGCAGGAAATGTGGAATTTCACTTTGCTGTCTTTTCTTTTTACGTGGATTCCCCCTTGTGCCAATAGTAGATTCAGTGTCTTAAGGTGCAAGTCAATGGCTCCTGTAATCTATTGCCAGAACACAGAATGTCCAGATTATAATTAATCCCTGATCACTCAGTATTTACTTTTATTACACTAGTATTGAGAGGCCCCATTAAGATTGGAGCCAATTGTGCTATGTCCTGTACAAATTCACAGCCATTCCCTCAAAGACCTCACAGAGCAGAGTAAAAGAATTCTTCTCTACAGCAACAAAAAGGGCCTTAATTTTGCTGCTGTTCTCCTTGAGGCGTTAATCCCGAGAGAGACAAGGAATAAACCTGTCCCATATGAGTCATCAGTGCAGATTAAGGCATAAAAATATCCTCTTATCTCCTGTTTTATCACTCCCTTCCACACTGCTGCTTCTTTCCCAACTAGAATAACGACAATAAAAATAAGAGTGAAGTCAGCACTGGGCAGGGATGTTGTCGTGTCTGGAGCACCACAAGCAGTGGAAGCAGGCAGGAGTCTCGCTTGATGTGCTCTGGCTCCTGTAGCAAGTGTTTGGCAAAGGAGAGGAAAAGGATTACATCTGTCAGAATAACTTTCATGGGACCCAACTCTTACAGGGATTGCTTAAAATCCACATAATGCTCTTGAGTGTTAATGCTTGCATTGGGACATTTGCATTAGCAGATAAATGTGCAAAAACACACTTCCAGACATCTGCTTTGCAACTGCCTATCTGAGCAGTTCGCTGAAACTTAGTTCAATGTCCATGAGGTCCTTGGGCTCTTGAAATGACTTCCAAGGTCTGTAATAACTTGTGCTGCTAAAGTGTACCACAATTAAGCAATTCTCACATGATAGAAACAATGTGTGGTGCACTGCACTAAACCCACTCCATGTTATTTTAACTTTTCAGGCTTTGAAAGCTCTCAGAAGGGAACACAAACACTGAATAAATTCGTACCTACAGATGTGGTGAAAAAAAAAGAAGAAAACTTGGGATGATGCCCCCAAATTATCACCTGCCCTATAAAAGACTAGTGGATAGCATAATGCTGATCTTATTTGTGCTTTGTCTTGGCCAGAAGTGAGGAAAAACAGTGTAGTTGTTGAAGTACAAGTCCTCCCCCAGGTTTCCAGGGAGCCCTCGCCTAACTGCTTATATCCCTCCAGTTGGGTCCCTACTTGTTTAACCATGTCAGAGGAATGAGGACTTCAACATGCAATGCTATAGTGTAAAGTGTTAGTGTCTGGGAGGGAGGGGTTAGTTTTCAAGGCACAAAGGCATTGCAGTGTTGTTGCGTTTTTCTTTCTGGTGCACACTTGGGCTTGCATCGAGCATCAGTCAACAAACAGGTGGTGTGGGCTTTTAAGGAGCTTGGGCTGGAACTAGAATGCAAGTCATGAGCCCTGTTTGGTCTGTTCTGCCAGCTGGGGAAGATAGCACTACTGTAATGCAGATAGATACTCTGAAGATAAACATCAGAGAAATGACAAGAGACTCCTGTCATGGGTATAAATTCAGAGCACAGACTTAGTCTGTAATGCTATTACTGTAATTATTATTGTTATTATTATTAAATGCACAAATAATAATCTATTCTCTGGCTTAGACAGTTTTCATTCAGCCATACTCAGAATGAATACAGCTGCTTGCTTTCAGATGCAAACCCAAATTATTTCAGATTATTTCCGTCCATTAAGGTACCAGTGCATCAGTGTAAGCAACAAACAGCTGGGATGGTTCCTCCTACAAACAGAATCTTACACAAATGATGCAGATCCATGCAAGCATAAAAAGCCAGTGTGACAGCTATCTTGTGCAGCAGGGTTACTTTTCTGGGAAGAAATACAAGAGTAGTGCAGCCTCATAGAATTTTTGCATAAATCAATAGGGCAAAATCTGCTCACTGCATATGTACTTTGTATGACTAAAGTAATTAAGGGGCACAGAAAGGCCACTCAGTTTCTAAAAATAGGCAACTGAGTAGTATCGCATCCCAGACTCAGCAGTTGTCAGGGAGTATGTGCTGCAGACATTTACCAGGAACCAGATCTTTGTTTTGCATAAGAGCTCATGAAGCATATGATGAATTAACTTATATTAGAGCAGCCACAGCTGGTTGGCAGAGGTACCCCAGGACTGAACTTGCTTTTTATTGCCCAGTTATCTGCATTCTTAAAAAAGTGTTGTAACAGTATAGGTGACACATAAATTCTGACTGCCATTTCACCTTTGTGTTTCTCTGCTTCTAGAATAAAAGACTAAAAAAAAAAAAACACAAGCAGAAGTGTGAGGGGACATAGTAGGGGCAGATAAAAGTATATAAAATGTTAGACCCTGTTAAAAAGTGACATGTGTGTGATGCAATATAGTTTTAATGTTACATCTGCTAAGTATGTCCATGTATGTTTTGGTTTCTGTTGTTTGTAGTACTCTTGTTTAAAAAACCCGAAAACAAAACCAAAAACCTAGCTTTACAACATGACATAGTTTAAAAGTGATACATCAGTTCTATATGGCAAAGAACCTGCTTGACTTTTATCACATTTAAAGACAACTGAGAAAAATGATTCTGTAAGGCTGATGATGAGGAAGATCTCAGAGACTGTAGTTTTTGTTGTGAGTCTGCTCCATGCATATTACAGAAAAGAAGAATTTTCAAATCAGAGGAAGAGGTTTTCAGCTTTTCAAATCTCCCATCTCCCAGATGAGAGCTTTTACTGACAGACATAACCTGTCTGCTTCCTGGCTGTGTTTCAAGGGACAGTTAGGCATGCTCAGCTGGTAACAAAGACTGGAAAACCACAGGTTTTTTGCATCTCCCTTGCTCTCACCTGTGAAGTAAGATCTGAGCACGCTTGTAACTCCAGGGATGACTGTAGGTGCCTGCAGGGCTGGATCACAGACGTTGTGAATACATCTAAGTGCCAATATCTAAAAACCTTCTTAGACATTGAAGAATTTGTGAATCTGACTTAGGATGGACACGGTCACAGAGCTGTCAATCTTCAGCCTTGACCCTTCCTAAATGCATTTCTTTAATCTTGCTCATCTTTTCTGAGACTTGTTTGGTCAAATGCTCAAACCAGCACATGTATTTGTTTGCAAGATGGGAAGCTTCCCTTTCCTCTGCAGCCTGCTTCTAGCACAACCATGTTGTTCATTTTTCTTCTCTTTGATCATTTGGAATACACCTGTCTTTAAATGTCTCATAAAGAAGAGTGTATGTGCATTTGTGCATATCTGTAATTATCAGATTAAATAAAACTATTTTAATTATAATTCATTTCAGTGCCAGATTTTAGTGTAAAAAGTATAAAAAAAGCCAAGTTGTAAACAAATTACATCATTTGTTAGAGGGAGGGATGTTCTGTCATCAGTGCCATTCAGAGTGGTACCAGGACCCTAAGCCTGCAGTGACAGGAGTGCAGCTCTAAAGACAGACAACTGTCAGAAGAAGAGGAGAAAGGAAGCAGAGGAGAAGCAGAGGAGAAGCAGAGGAAAAGCAGAGGCATCCCCTGGCATGTTTGGTTACTGCAGAGCGTATATGTGATTTTATCAGTGTTGCTAGTGTTCAGTCTTGCAAGAAGCATTTTGAAATAGAAGGGTGAAGGAGTACTGTGTGCACAGTGGCATGAAGGACTAAGAACTGGGGCAGCCTCATCTGGAAGCATTGGAGAAGTCACTGAGTGCAATGGCTGAGTTCAGTGGGTTGCTTTCATAACAGAGAATATTAGCGTCAATTACAAAAGTGTTTTAAATAATATTTCACAATGGAAGAATATAGTAAATTGCATTCTGGCTTGGATTTTTTTGAAACAGGAAGAAAGATGACAGGGATGGATCAGAGTATTCCAGTGTGAAGATCCTGGATAAACTAACTCAGCATCAGTCCTTCAGGCTTTCTCAAGTGACATGACAGAATCTAGCACAAAAACATGCTGAGAGAGGCTCAGATTCCAGAAACAGTGACTCATGCATTTCCAAAACAGTGTTATAACAAGATGCTGTCCAAATTTCCTGCTGTATTACATGTACTGCACATTCAGTGGTGCTGCTGGCACACTTCCCTCTGAGTCAGTATTGAACCACTGCCCCAGTTCAGAGTTAGGCGACCACTGCACTGCTGGAGCTTCTGCTGTTACAAACAGATGTAAACCAAATGTCCCAATTTCTTGTAGTTGTTAGTATCCTCTTACAGATGGCAGAGACTAATTAATTTCTGACCTGATGACCACATATAAAGACAGACGCTTACCTTCTACATTCTGTACCTTTCCAGTTGATTACACCAGTTTTCAGTTGGATTAACATTTAGCTCTGGGCAGTTAAGGAAAGACAACAGGAAGCTAGAAGGGAACATTATTCAAAACATGCTTTCTCTTTCTTTCAGTACCTAATGCAATGATATGATGTGTTAATGCTACTGGACCTTTCCTGTGGATTCTCCTTGCACAGTTTGACAAGCTCTTTGAGGCACAGGAAACCATGGGGAGAGGTGAGGAGGAAGGTAGAGAGAATGACAAGTTCTGGCCTTACCCATACAGACATGAAGGGATTCACTGGTGCCTGGGAGCAAGATAACTTGCCTCCTCCTTACCTCCATGGGGATTTCTCTCAGTTCCCCTCTTTTTTCTGCCCTGCGTCTTACTCCTAAAGAGAGCCATTTAAGCCTTTGGGAGATCCTGACCTGTCTATGCAAACATTCACTGCAGCTTCTAATTGAACTAGAGGAAAGGTTATTAATAACAAATTAGCAGCATCGAGCTTGGACTGAAATGGTCATATCTAAATTTGAAATTGCAAAAAAGTCAGAAACCAAAAACCAGACTGCAATAAAAAAATTGTGGTCTTCTCCAATCATTAGATGCCATCACAAATATGAAGAAAGAATAGCAAAAGCCTCTTTTCTTTCCTTTTTCTTTTCTTCTTTTTCCTTTTTTTCTTTTCTTCTTTTTCCTTTTTTCTTTTATTTTTCTTTTTCTTCTTTTCTTTTTTCTTTTCCTTTTTTTCTTTTTTCTTTTTCTTTTTTTCTTTCTTTTTTTTTTTTTAATTTAATGTACTGGTGGTTTCCTTGAACAAAAGACATCATGAGAATCTATGTGCCTTTGTAGTAAAACTTATGCCCTCTGTAGATGTGACTGTTTCAAACCATGAGGAAAACTGGAAACAAGAAATTGTATCCTAAAGGCAATTTAATTGAATTGGTAGTCTGGCTTGAAGGAGTGAAGTTCGAATCTTTCCCAGAGCACATTACTTGTCTGCTGAAATAGAGTGAATTTTTCAAAGGTTAGGTGTTGCCTAACATGTGCTGGAAAACCACCTTTGTAGATTTGCACTGAGCCAAGAAGGTATTTGAATCTGCTGGAATGCTTTACATATTCATATCACCTGAAGGGTGGAAACTTTTTATCACCAGCAGATATGACAATAAAGATAGGGTTCAGGCAATGGAAAATGAGATTAGAACAGTTGTGGAGACTCAAATTTTCTTCAAAACAATTTTCTTGAAAGCAGAAGTCCAAACGTCTTTTGTGGAGATATACTGATTTGCAGAGTATGTTGTACTGGATCCCATGGACAGCTCAGGCTAAGTACAGCTTGATCCCTGAATGGACTTCAGATATAAATATGGAAAATGCAACAGCTTTTCTTGGCTATGAGGAGAGTGATGTCTCATGTCCGTGCAGCTTAGACCAAGCTGATTAACTCCCTGCAGCATTTCCTACAGCATTTCCATCTCTACAGCATTCTTGTTGGCTAGATCACAATTCATTTTTTAGCACTTATAGTTTCTACAAATCTTACTCATGGGGCTGTTAAGTCTCACCCAAAGAACCTATCCCAAATGGCAGGGCAGTCAAAATTAGACACAGTAATGAAAAGCAACCTAAATCTGGTATCTTTAACCTAGTGCTAAGAAGTCCATAAGAAACAGGTTATAGTCTGCTTTAGTCCTGTCTCAACTAATCTAGGTACACTTCTTGTAAGAGACTTTTTGCAATGACCTTTCTACTACATGACTTTCAAAAATCTGCAAAACCAGACAAGGCTATCAAGAACAGAGATGTGAGAAGGACGTGAGTGGCTACTATACTAACACTTAGTTTCTGTTTCTGCAGTTGCAAGGATCGATAAGATTTACTGATGTCTGGAGATCTCTGGGTGTGTGCAGGCACATTCCTGTGCACACAATAGCTGAAAAAAAAAACCCTGGTGCTGCAGCCTTGGAAAACATGGCTTTTCTTCACAATTACAATTCATTCATATAACTGCAAGATGCAAACCTAAGATTGCAGTTGGCAACACAGCAAATAATTAGAGATGCCTGGCCCTGGCAAAACACTCCACACTCTACCTTGTGGGATATATTAATGAGATATATTAAATAAAAAATTATGCACTCACATTAAATAAGTACTCCATTACATAACATATTTAAAAACAAACAAACAAACAAACAAACCAAAAAAAAATCTACACCAAAAAATAGAGAACAATGCAACCTACAGACATCTGGGAAAGGAAAAGAAAGAAAACCTGTTGAATAAGTAGTGCTATATAAAGCAGTAGAACCTTTGCCAGACACCTTGTAGTCTCTTTCACAGATTTACAATTGTGTTTGATCCTTGTTCTTCCATTTCTCATGGGACCCTCGTCTAACTCTGTCATTCTTTATTATGAGACTGACATCAGTCAGCTGGTTAGTAGCCAGTTGCACTAATGAACTGGCAGGAAGATCAGAAATTACTGGAACTATTTGGTCATCTTGAAACTGAAAAAGGAGGACTACTCCAAAATTCTTGAAGGCAAAAAAGAAAAGGCACACTCTCAAATGCTTTTCTATAATAGTAGTTTCACCACAGAAAAAGTCTACAAAGTTCAAATTGTTTCAGTTATTTAATGCTATGTTGGCCTTAAGAGTTGTGAGGTGGGCCAGGTAACAGCATCTAGCTCTTCTGAGAGGGATTCATTTAATATTAGCAAACAAAAATATATATTGTTGAGGACCCAAACCTTTTAAAACATAGAAATTATTAAGGAGAATGACTTCTCATATCATATTGCCTACAGCTTTATAAGTATCACACTCTGCTTGCCTCATAATCTTTATATTCTAATAGGGATCATTAAGAGACTGCATAGGCTTTTGTGTCAGCTGCACAGGCACAGTATGTGATAGAAATGGATGTTTGCTGCCCCTCTTGCACAGCTTTTTTTTTAAGAAATGGAGCTCTCCTGTGCCAAGATCATTCACTTACAGCTTTATCTTGGCTCCATGGGAGTATATAGGAACTGTCTGACTGCTTGTGTGTATGTGGCTGAAGCAAGAGCTTGGTGAAGCTTGGGAGTATCTTACTAATACTCTTGTGAATGGTAAGAAGATGGAAACAATGACACAACGCCTCTCTTTGCACCTCTAGGTTTCTGAGTGGAACTGCACATGCCTGAGGTAGCTTTTGCCATTGTATGACATTTTTCTATTAATATCCTGTTATTTCTTCTACAGCTTTGGTGTGCACAGTAAGGCACCATTTTATCCCCTTCTGAAGTTCCTGAAGGGAGAACAGCAAAGCAGTCCACAGAGCTATAGCAAGCGTAGCAGTGATGAGTGAGGTCTTTGCCAGCTGAAGGGCACTTCCCTCAGGTGTGAATGTCTGGAGCCGGATATAGCCTGGAGCAGCTGTGGCTGTACCTGTATTATACCTGCCCACCCATAATTGCTCCCTCCCCTTTACTGCCAGTGGGAACCATAACTCTTGAATTCACTCAGGACATAGTGGCTAATGCATAACATGAGACCAAAATCCTTAGAGACAGAACAATGTTCTATTCCTCCTAAGAGCCAGTCAACTGAAGTCAAACACTCAACCCCTTGGTGGACTGGGTATCAAGGTGACGGCGTGATACAACTGATCACAGCCCATCACAGGCAAACTTCATGGCAAAAGGGTGCAATGTGCACTTCAGGGGCTCAAGTAGCAGCAGATCAATGCGTGTTATTGATGTGTCAGGCACACCCAGTGATGCCTTCTCTGAACAGCTCAGCACCAGAATGTGAGTGCTTAGGTCTTTAGATCCCCAAAGATATTCCTTCTACTTGAGTTGCACAGGTCAGTGGCTCCTCTGCAGACATACTTGATGGGCTATGCAATTATTTATTCATCTGCTAAAGAACTGTCACCAGGAGTGACAGAATGGAGACATTTGGTAGTTAGGGTAAGCAAACCAGCATTAATTGCTCTATAAAGCAGTGTGATACGATGGACAAGTGGTGAGGCTGATAGAGAAGCACATGTCAGAAAACTGAGTTCTGAGTCTTCTATGACTTATATATAATTTGGCTTACCATTTTAAAATAAATGTCATAAAAAAGGTTCACAGCTCGTCTCCAGCTGTCTGCTGGCTTGAGGTTTGTGGCTCTAGTCATTAATGAAGGTAGTGAACTGCATGGAAATTCACACAGCACTTAGAAAAGGGAGGATCTTAGAAGTGTTTTTGAAGAGGACAGAGTGCCCTTAGTGCTTTTTTCTTCCCCATAAATGCATGACAGCATCTACACACAACAGATTACTCACCAAATTTAGCAGGTTCAGCTTAGTGCATACTTTCCATGTGCTTCAAGTGCTATAAAATACTCCTCAGAGGAACACTGATGACAAATAATTATCAAGCAAAAAAAAAGTACATAGGGGTGCAACAATGCAACTACACACAAGAGTACTTGCAAATTTTTGTCCAAGGAGTCAAAGAAACATCCACCCGGAAATGAAATAGACAGCTGAGGGTACTTCCAAGTTTTCACTGCACACACACACAAAAAAAAACCCCAACCAAACCAAAACACCAAAGAAACAAACAAAAACACACACACACCACACACAAAAGAACAACCCAAACCAAACCAAAAAGCAAGCAACCAAGCAACCAAAAAAAATCTGATTGTGCTTCTTACTTATATTTCGTGTTTTACTTTGGTACTCACGTTTTCAGTGCATTTTTTTAAAGGTAAATCTGTTGTATCACACTCAACAGTATAGTATGTAAAGGTGTTCCAACTGCACCTGAATAGCAGCTGCTGAAGTGTAAACAGCTTCTTGTGTGGAAAGTAGAGTCCTGCTGTTTCTGATGGAATCTTCCTTTAACTGCCAAAATATTTTCAAAAGCAGTTTCTTCAAGGCCTGAATCAGTGCCCATTGAAAGCAAAGGGAAAGATTCCTACTAATGGCAGCCATCCCAAGTAAGCCAAAGGTCTAGGCTGCCCTTGCTGGAAAAGTTTGTTTATGTGCATTTTGATGACTTTTAAAGCTTCTCTTTTTGTTGTAGTCTTTCTTATGGCTCTTTTCAGCAATTTTTTCCAGATACTTCAAATACTGGACAAAGCAGGGCTAATGTGTTTCTATCCCTGATTCAACACAGAAGATAATTTTATCAGATTAAATTTTGGGAGACTTGCTTTAGTCATGGTGCACTGGGACACATACACAATGTTAAAACATTCTGCCATCCAACAGCCTGATTTTCTGTGTATAAACACATGGGATGAAGGTAAAAGAGTCAGTCATGTGCTAAAGAAAATGGTGTGGTACCCTCACAAGAACACCACAGAAGCCAGGTTTTTAACAAGTTCACCCAATGATTGAAGTTCACTTGCAGTTTGCCCTTGGAGGTAAGTATAGACGTTCCAGTGTGGATGGTGATTGAGGGCAGATTTCACAGTGGAAATAACTGGGGCAGCCTTCTAATCTCTCAGGGAAGGTGGGGGAGCCTGTGGTGATGTACATAGTACTTTGATGCCACTAAATGGAATTTACTACCAAGGTGCAAATCAGATAACAAACCTGTCTCAAAGGGGCTCATTGGCACATCAGAGTTATCTAAGAAAACAGACAAGAAAGGAATGAAAATCTATGCACCTCCAGGTAAGAGTTTATTTCTGGAGGAGGAGCTCTAGCCCACTGTTTCTTGCAATTGCTTTGAAGCAGTTAGCTAGCTGCCTGCAGAAAATAAGTGTCATTGGTGGCATAAACAAGTGCTCTCAGAGTGCAAAGACTGTGACCTTCTGTTTTTCTTTAACTACACTTGTTTTCTTCTGCTGGAGTAGAAGCAGGAACAGTACATGCAATTGCAACTCACCATTTTCATAGACCAATATTGCTTTAGGCCAGACTTCAGTCAGTTCAAAAAAATCCAC
The DNA here is from genome assembly GCA_025345505.1 of Todiramphus chloris collaris. Lineage (NCBI taxonomy): Eukaryota > Metazoa > Chordata > Aves > Coraciiformes > Alcedinidae > Todiramphus > Todiramphus chloris. The sequence continues at coordinate 8,114,012 of JANVCC010010204.1, forward strand.
CACCTCCACCCCTCTCCCCAGAATTAATAGCAAATTTTGTTACACCTTTGATATACCAACTGATTATGCAGAGAAAAAATCACAACTATCTGGAGTTTGGCTGTCAGAGGTTACCCCTAACTTCTCACTCCTTTGGTGTACAACATAGCAAGAGGAGAGATGAGATAACACTTAAACCTGAACCACCACTGTGAAAATAGGTAAGGAGTGGGTGGCACCATAAAGAAGTGTGATTTCAAGTGCTGAATAAATCCAGTTTCAGGAGATGGCAGTTTCCTTGGCAAGAGTAAATTACTCATGGTAACTTTCACAGCGGTGGGATATGATCTTTTGCCCATTGTTGTCAACCTGTCTGTACCCAAAATAGCAGCTGTATTTCCATAACAGAGGACTTTAGTAATGCAAATCCTCTCAAGCCTAAGGATTGTAGACAAGACAGGTGAGATTCAGCCTTCTCTAAGTAAAGAGTGTTCTGTTTATAGGAGAAGAGATACAGAGTGAACATGAGCCCTCCCAAATCCCCAAAATCAGCATAAACAGGAATTATCTTCACTGTGTTTACCACTCTGTACTAGCCCAGGCCTCTTGAACCCTTACACTCGAAGGTGAAGGGATGTCCTTGAGTTTGCTTACGCTAACTTGGTATCTTGACCTGGGCTCGTAGCACACAACTGTATGCAAAAAAAAAAAAAAAATAGATACTGCAGAGATAAAAAAAAAAGCTTCAATGTAAAACACTCTCCCCTCTCCTCCTATAACCAGCCTGTAATTTGAATACCCTGTGGTAATTTTGTAATACAATCTCCATTTGCTCTAAGAGATTGTCAGCTGGGCAGCAGGTACAATGTCTCTGGTGTGGCGTTTAGTATCTAGCCTGGAACTCAATGTGTAGGCGTGTCTCCTCCCCTCATACTGCAGCTGAATGACTTTGTTGTGTTGATTTGAAATGACCTGACTAATCTCGACTTCCTCTAACAGTTTAATGAAATGTCAGAAATGAACAAGGTCCTCAGAACTGAAAAAAAGGCCATTCAAACAATGATGAAAGGAAACACATGGACAGCAGTTTTTAAACAGTCTTTGGGCTTTTGGAAATAATTCAATGAGTTTTAGCCAAGCTGCAACATAAACATACTAAGAATGGACCAAAAAATGTTTTATATAAACCCGCATTTTTCATCTGGACTGTTTGATCTACTTTGGGATTACAAAAAGGAGGTATATGAGAAAAGCTATAAATAGGTAAATATGAAAAAAAAAGTGAGAGACCCCTCCTGCCCTGCTCAGATCAGTTGGTGTTTGGAAATACAAACTGCAGACCAACAGTTACGTAGCACTGGTTCCACCATCTGAAATTACAGGAGTGAGAGGTAGAGAGGATCTGGCATATTGAGTCCTGTTCCTTTCCAAGAAAACATTAATAGTGTTCTCAACTGCAGAACAAATTAAATACGCTGATCATGGCTCCAACCTAACAGAATACCAACTCAGAAGGAAAGGCTTACACTATGCTCCCCCATCAAGCATGGTACAATGAGCTGAAACAAACATATTAGTACTTTGCACATCATTAATTTTACTTCCTATTAGGAAGGTACTGAGAGGACTGCTAGAATAGCATTTTCATTACTGAAGACAGACCTCAAATTTCATGAACTGCCCATGGAAATGAATTTCTGCTTCCGACTGAAAGGGAGAGGGACACTGTTTTACTGGTACAGTTGCTACAAGCCATTACCAAGCACTAACCATTTTCCCATTACTGTTTTTCCTCAGGTGCCTTCATATCCATTATAATTGTGACATGCTTTAGTGCAGTTGTCCTCAAGAGCAAAACATCTTGAAAGGCATCAAATGCTTTCCAGAGGCTACCATATCTCTCATCTCTCCTAATTTCACTGCCATTTTACTGGTGAACACAATCATTTCAGCATCAGTCTGGCTGTGTGTACACAGGAGTCTCTGGGACTTGCCAGAATGCAGAATGTGAAAGGTTCAACTGTCTCAATTATTCTGGCAAGTCTCTCCTCCTTCCCACAGCAGCTCCAGCATTCAGTTACACTGTTGCTGCCTTTCAGCTTTCTCCTACTATGTCTGGCTGAAGGGACATTCACTGACAAAGGAGTTTTAAGCAACCTTAGGGCTGACTGCTCATTCTTGCACGTTTATTAACGTTTGCCCAAAGTCCAGCACTCCAAGTCACAGAATCACGGAATAATTGTAGTTGGAAAGGACCTCCTAGATCACCAAGTCCAACCATACCTATGAGAACAAATAACATCTAAATACCTGACCACTAAAAGGACAAACAAACAAACAAACCCCAACCAACAAACAAGAAAACCCCAAACAAACCCCAAAACCAACACACAAGCCCCCTACATGCCTGCCCCTAGAGCATGTTGTGAAGCACCGTGTCAACTCGTTTCTTAAATACCTCCAGGGATGGTGACTCAACCACCTCCCTGGGCAGCCTGTTCCAGTGCCTCACCACTCTCTCTGTAAAGAATTTCTTACTAATATCTAATCTAAACCTCCCTTGCTGCAACTTCAGGCCATTTCCCCTGGTTCTGTAATTAGTAACTAAGGAGAAGAGGCCAACACCCACCTCTCTAAAACCTCTTTCACGTAGTTGTAGAGGGCAATGATGTCCCCCCTCAGCCTCCTTTTCTCCAAACTAAACATGCCCAGCTCCCTCAGCCTCTCCTCATACGACTTGTTCTCTAAGCCCCTCACGAGCTTGGTAGCTCTCCTCTGGAAACGTTCCAGCACCTCAATGTCTTTCCTATAATGAGGGACCCAGAACTGAACACAGTACTCAAGATAAGGCCTCACAAGGGCTGAGTACAAGGACACAATAACTTCGCTTCTTCTGCTGGCCACGCTATTCTTTATCCAAGCCAGGATCCTGTTGGCCTTCTTGGCCACCTGGGCACACTACTGGCTCATGTTCAGCCGTCTGTCTACCCGCACCCCCAGGTCCTTTTCTGATGGGCAGCTTTCCAGCCACTCATCCCCAAGCCTGTAGTGCTGCTGGGGGTTGTTGTGACTGAAATGCACGACTTGACACTTGGCCTTGTTGCACCCCATACAATTGGCCTTGGCCAAGTCAGATGCCAGGTCCAAGCAACAATAGGGAACTAATTACTCTTGCAACCTTTGCACTGTCAAGCTCACCATCTATGGAAAAAAAAGTATGCGATCACATAATCAATAGCCAATTGCTGGTGGAGGAGGGAGTAGTCTAGAGGTGGGGCAGGCAAACTATAAATCTGACGAAGTGTTCAGCATTGCAGACAGATGGCCATTGTTTTTACCTATTTTTGTACATAGTGTTCGAAAGGATGAACTTTTAAAAAATAAAAAGGAAATGTTACATTAAAATGTCCTCCATTAGCCCCTTTGTTAAAATGATGCAATGTTTGAATCCTGAGTGCTCATTTTTGCTCTGCAGATTGTTTGAGCCACAGGATTTAATACATGAACATTACATTATTAATCCAGACAGAACAGAGAAAAATTTATTTGTAGCAATAGATGCAGCTGTGAGTAACTGGAAGAGCAAGGAGAAACTGAAGGCTAAGCACAGGAGACATTTTGAAGCTTGCCAGAATCTGAAAGGAAGAATTTGGGCTTTGGTAACATTAAGAAACTGGAACAGATGACGCTAGACCATTATGGAGAAGGCAATGAAGTTAGTACAACTATGGATATGGAGAAGGTAATTCTTTGGAAGAAGACAGACATAAAAGCCCCATCAGCTGTCCTTGTCCTTAGAAAGTACAACTAATTCTATTCATCACAGATGTCCCACTGAAAAACTAACCCCTTGGTCTCAGTGTTCAGATTGTGTGTAATCACCCAGACATGCACAACTTCATCACACAGGTAAGTCCATAATTGCTCTTGGAGCTTCCTGGGAACTTCCCTAGCTACTTCTGCTTTGGCAATGTCTTAAGGTCATGCTAGGCCTTATGTACCTTGTGATCTGGATTTTAGCTTGACGGTATCAAAACAGATGATTACAGCTGCTTGAACTTAATGCAATGAAAAGTTAATTTTACAACACAGTTACCACATACTACAGAGAGATGGATTTTTAGAGTACAATGGAGTAGGGATGCTGCCAAACAAAGAGCCTGGTGCTGTTACAAAGAAAACCTTAGACTCTTACTCGATGCACAGAGCTGACAGTATTTCACCTCACAGCTCACTCCAGCAAAGCTCAAGTGTAAAGACAGAATTCAGGATTTCAAGCGTAAATTTTTCTTCTTCTAGGAGAAGGTAAATAAATGGCATTTCACAATACACCATCAGGTACATATACTACTTTTTCTGCTCTACTAAATCATGATGACTTCCTGGAACAGAGGACAACAGGAATTGGAATTAGTTGGCCATCTCTGAAGGCTGCAAGAGCAGGCAAGATGAAGAGAGAACTAATTTTTGTGCTTGCATGAAGCGACACAGCAATCTACTTCTGGTCTTTCAGACCATTTAAGTTGACATTAAATTTCAAGATATTACTTAACTTGGGAAGCTGACTGTTGACAAAGAAAAAAGCCCTAAAAATGCCACTCTACTTACACACTCCTAACTTGTTTCTGACACTTGTGAGTACGTAGTAAAATAAAAAAAATTACTTTCTTATAAGAAAATGTACTTCATGAGATGACAGTGTAACAAAATATTTGTTACCACTTTAATACCTACCAATTTCTAATTCAAATCACAGCTGTCAAAACCTGTATAAATAAGATTAATCTAACGTAAATATTAATATTAATATAATATAAATTCTGTGCAGCAAGAACTTATCTCTGTAAGCCAGAGCTAAATCAGTCTTTTAGTAAGGTACAGAGTATTTTTCTTTTAAATATTATCTCAGATATTAAGTCATTGTACACTGCACAAGTGGAAATGAGACAGAGATAGGAGATGCAATTAAGACACCTCAATGTGAGCTTTGTCTTACTTGGAAATTTCTGCTGAACTACTAGATCCTAAAAGAAATTAATTCTGTTACAATCAACGCGCATTTCACTATGTCCTTCATCGGAAAGGATTAAACTCCTGTAATCGTATCCAGATGGAGCATGGAACGACATAATCAAACTGAAGTATCTGCATTCACCAGAGTTTGTACCTAAATTAAGCACAGCGTACATATTAAATAAGCACAAAAGCTTAATGTGAATGAGTCAATGATGCTTGAAATCCTGCATCTTTTGTCCTTTTCTTTTGGTGTTCAAGTACTTCTCTACTGTACTAACTGTGGAGGGTTCAGCACCACACTACAGTTGTGGAACTGTCATTTGTAAAAATTCTCGGAAAGATGAAGTTTGTTGGAAAGTGAAAAAAAAAAAAGAAAAAAATAATTTTAATTGGTGAAATACACTGATAAAAATGTTGAAGGAATGCAGCCATCAAGTTACATGCAGTGATGACTACCTAGACATTCAAGTAAGTATTTTATAGAAGAGGTGGGACCCAGTCCCTATAAAGCATGTATGTTGGCTGGTGCTAATGGTGTCAGCAGTGCAAGATACACTTGCTGCCAGGCAGTGAAAAGGGTGGACAGGTATGCCCTAGAGAATAAGGAAATCACATGGAAGGTAAAAGTATATGCAGGAAAAGTTACCAGGATGGCATAAATAATAAAGATGATGGATGTATTATCCAGTTCTGATTTAAAAGCACAAAAAATTTCACAAGGCAAAAAAGATTAGAGAATCTGAAATAATTATTCTATTCTGCAGATAATATTGCAAACCTACATGATCTTGTATTTCAAACAAATCAGACCACATTTATGTATGTCAGTGTTCTTTACACAGTTTGGGGAGCCTAATAAACAGATGGATTTGCATCACTACTACAAAAATTCACATAATTTCACAGAGAAGAATAGCAACAATCCAGGTTATGCTATTCATTGTCTTTCTGATGAAAATGCAGACTCTTACCCTGCAATGTAATTATCTTTCCCACCTCAACTCCTACTTGACAAACATTGCATCACTCCAAGTCTTTTCGTCTTTTACTTTGGAATTTAGCATTGCTCAGAGTCTTCTTTCAATTATTCTATATTTGTTGATTATTTTAGTACACTGAAATTCTGTACAAAGAGTTTATACTCCCCAACCACAAAAGATGACATTCCACTAGTATCTAGAACTTAATTATTGCAAGTTTTATGTTAAGGTTCAGATTCACAGATGGTAGGTGAAGGAAGGTGTTTGTGTGTGCTTACATCCTCTAAGCAAGAAGTTTAAAAAAAAAAAAAAAACCACAATAAACCCCTTCCCAGATTCTCACAGCTTCTATTAGGAATTATATAGAACTCATTTGATTTAGTCCACAATTCTGAAGAGTGCTAGCTTTTTCTCTCTGCTCACATTCAAAATGACTAGAGTAATGTAGTGGAAGAGCATATTGAGAGTTGACTGGAGTAAGACCCTGCAAAGGAGGGAGCAAGCCTGTGATGAACATTGTGTCCAACATGCACCCATGAAACCAAATGCAACTCGTGACAAGTTATAGCTCAGTTAACAGAGTTGAAGTGAGGTCAAGACTGGAATTCTAATTTTAATTGTCTTGTTCTGATTTTTTTATCCTCCCGACTTTTTTCATTGTAAGATTACAAATAACTTATGCACATATTGGTTCTGAATAAAACACTGAAACATGAGTTTATTACTTCTCTTAGTTGGAATTTTCTAGAAGAAAAATATTGCCAAAACAATTTAATAGCATCTTCAGAATTAAGACCACATTTTGATCCAAATGACTATAAATTCCAACCCCACCCCCTCCTCACCCCCCCCCCCGAGAAAAGAAAGACAATAATTTCTTCATTTTCCAAACAAACCAGGAAAACAACTGCAACAAAAGAGCATTTCAAACAGTCACTGAACAACACAGCAAAAGCATGTTTGTAAGGACAGTTCCTTTGAAGGAAAGATGAGTTCTGCCTGAGGCTGAAAGCTGTGTGTTTTGAGAAGTGTGCTGTAAAAAATGAAAATATTTGAGCTTTATTTATCTTTGACATATGTTCAACAAAACCAGGAGAACTACCTCACTCAAATCTGAACTCTTTTACTTCTCAATAAGTTGTGGTTTTAGGGGAGCAAGTCAGGTTTCCTGTCAAGTGCCTGAAAGATGTGTTCTGAATTTGTTTCAAAGGTGCAGCTTTTCTCGACTATTATATTGAGGACTTGTTCGTTCTCGTGAATGAGTGTTGCTTAAGGCTGTTGCCAAATGTCACAGTAGCATTTGTGACAGCTGCTGGTAGAAGGGGGAGTTTTCACAATAGGAATTGTGCAATCAGATTAGCCAGTCCAAGGAGGATTATAAAGATGTGAATGATCAATGCTGGCCATGTCAGCTGCCCAGCACGACGCAGGGAGATCATGTAGATGAGGGACGGATACACGAATACAAAGGCCAGACCACATGTTGCTCCAGAGTATCTGAGGAAAGATGAGGGTGTGGGGGGGTGGAGGTGTTTAAGAGAAGAAAAGAAAAAGAACACTGTGTTACCTCTTATTTCTTGTTGTCTCCCCCCACCCCCAACCAATGAACAATCTCGCTGAACAAAGATTGTCTGCAGTTACTAACCACCAAATTTTGTTCCTTGCTGTCATTTACCTCCTTCACTGGCATTTAATTATCCCCTTTTGTGTTGTTCAACCTCCTGATCCCTTGTACCTCTGATATTTCAGTCATATTTCCAGACGCTTTTGGGGACTGACTCCTTATCTTTGACTTGATGTTTCTACTTACTTTAGGTAAATCAGTCAATTGGCAACAGAAAAAGACTGGACAGTGCATCCTTTGTTAGGCATCCTTTACTGTCAGAACTGCACACCTAATTGCACCCTGCCATCTGAGGACACATGTTAAAGCACATAAGCACAGTAATGCTCCTGAATCTCCAACTTTTATTTTATTTATTTAATGAGCTCCTAGCAAACCATTCTCTAGACCTGAAAAGATGAACAAGCCCTCCTGGTAACATGATTAGCTACAGCGAGTGCAACATTTAACTGTTCTTTTTCTAACTACTCCCTTACTCACCAAAACCTTCACATTATTTTCCTGCTGTGAATTTCCACCTACTAAACTATACCACAGCCAAATGTGCATTATTAACTAACAACGTATTTTATTTCAAATATTGAACATTCCTTTTAGACAGAGGAAACATCGTAATACAGAGTAACTATCTGCAACACAAAATCAACACTAGAAGGTATGTAGACAATTTATCAGCAGGAAATACACTGTTCAGAATGACTGGTTATTATGCACAGTATGAACACATTAGCTGAGGTCAAGATCAGTTTGCAAACAGAGAAATGTATTGCATGATACTTTTTTGGAATTAATATCTAGACCAACTCTATTACTGGAATACAATAATTTTCACTAAAAGGAGAGATAGGAAAAAAGTGAAATGGAAGAAACCTCAAAGATCAGCCACTGAGCTATTTTGCTACTCTGGTCATACAGAAGCCTGTCATTCTGGTTTTACAATTGAAGATTTCTGTATTTTTAAACACCTCCCTCTCCTGGTTGCTGTAGGAAAGATGCAAACTAAGAAGGAAAAACAATAATTACAAATACAGTAGTGTTAAATGTAGAAAATAAAAATCATCAGATTGTTTTCACTAATCTTTTTCAATTATAGAAATTATAGATGTTTCTTAACATGGTAAATTTAAGACATAATTTAAAGTACAACTTTTATGTCACTTCTCTCTTTGAAGTTACTTGCTTTCTTGGATCTTGATTAATCAGCTTTCAAAATAATTTCAAATGGTCTTTACACAAACCAAAAACTTGATAGAAGCCACGCAATAACTGAGCAACTTTTCTACTGGCACCATATTCTTTCATGTGTATAGTTACAAGCTCAGACACAGCTCTAATGAAATTTAGGGAATCATCCTGATCACCTCAGATACAGAGGCACAATTACAGATAGCTGCTTGTCAGAACTTTCAAAGAGCAAATCATTTATACTTCTAAATCATTATCTGCAACTTAAAAAGGTGTAAGCCTTACAAAATATAAAGACAGAAATACCTGCACTCATACCATTCCTCTTCAACATCAAGAGGCAAACATGCAGCAACACCACAGGCAAGTTCACTCCGCAAGCAACACTCACCTTATGATACCACCTATATTTGGATAAAATCTTGCCATTGCTACTCCAGCTCCTACAATTGCTACGTTCAGGACAAGCACATGGAGAATGCTACAGGAAAGTGAAGAAAATGTTAAAATCTATGCTGTATTTATTACAAAATACCACCATTACCCTCTGCTTACACTAACATTTGACTGGTACATAGATGGTGTTTCCATTTGCATGACTCACTCTATTAAAGCTAATTAATTTCACAGCAAACATAACATCTACTGAATACTCAGAGTGCCAAACTCTAAATATCTAGTGTTTTGACTCAAAAGGATTAAGTATGTGTAATTTCACAGTACTTCTGAAAAACATCATATGTGGTTCTCAGCACTCAAGTATTGCAGATGGATATTCAAATACCAAAGAGACAATACTGTATAACTTAATTCCCACAAGAAAGAATTAGCTTGTTCAGAGAATGATCTGAATTGCTCAAAGTACACTAATGGAAACCAGAAGAAATGAAAAGATACATCAAGTGGAAAACATTACATAGAATACTAGGTAGGAAAGAACACCTTAAAACTGGAACTCTAATGCATTTTGATAGAGTAGAAACATTTAGAATGTTAGACATCATTTAATATATGACCCATGTACCATCTATGCTGGACTTTTTTCTTGAATTTGTTTTCACAAATAATTTCCTGTTGCTATCTTTTTTGCATTAAGGATGAAAAAAAAAGAGATGTTCTGCTCTGAAAAGGTAGTTTTTAATGCATCAGGCAAGCAGTGTAGTTATGCACAGAGCAGAGACTCAGGAGAGTATCACTTTTCTTCAGAGAATATGAAATGTTGGCATATTTTAACATAAGGTAACATCAGAAAATATAATTTTAAAATGTAATATTTTGGTCACACAGCTGTTTCTGTGAAGGGAAAAAAAAGAATTCACACAGTGGAAACATACATACATACACTTACAGATCTTGTTTATTCTTCTGGAGGCTTTGATTTCTTAAACAAAATCTGTAAGCCAGTGTGAATTTTTTTCTTAACTGTGGAAAGTATCTGTATTATGGAGGATGTCACTAACAGACTTTTTAAAAAGTGACCATTTCTGTGATTGAAAGGCTGGCTGCCAGTTTTCAAGTGAGGAAGAAAGATTAAGAAACACAGTCTCATTAAAGTTTCTGGGAATGAAGGTAATTTAAACACAAAGGAACAATTTAAAATAGGGACTATTTCTAACATTCACTCTTAAAAATTGGAAGACAGAAATAATGTCTTTGATTTTGTACGTGACATTTTAGCAGTGGTACAAGGAGACTGAAGCCAGCAGTGGGAATACAGCACCTGAAACTTTAACAAAAACGTAGTTGCATATAAACCTGGTAACCCCCCCCCAAGAATAAAAAATAAAATTACAGGAATCAGACTTATTAGGGAAAAAAGGACTAAACATTTATTGCTTCTCTAACATTGCTAAGGAAAGACAATTAACTAAACTGTTCACTGCTATTAAAAACTACTTTCTCTTTCTCCACACTTACAGCAGGTTGCAAACCTTACTGTCAGATAGCACAACTGAAGCCCAAAATTTTTGAACACAGAAAATTATGACATTTGTTCCATTCTGGTTTGTTTTGCTGACATTAAATTTTTAACAAGAGGGATTAGAAAGAGTGTGAGGTTAGTAATTAAAAAAACTTTTCCAAATTTCTGTCAGTTCAGAATGTTTTAGCAAAAAACCGGAAAAAAGTCTGAAGTATTTTCTACTGGCATGCTTTAAAACAGAAGTTATTTTGTAGTTCAAAATTGCTGCTTTTTAAAAAATAAATTCTATCTTCTTGTAACTTCAAAAACAAAGCAGGGGGTGTGTGTGTTTGGTGTGAAGTGAAACATTTTTTAACTTCTTGATCTGGGAAAAAAAAATTTGGTTGCAGGGTGGGGAATGTGTTTTGTCTCAATTGAAAACAATGGTCTCAAAATGCTGGAGCCTCCAAAACAATTCAGTACTTGTAGAGTAGTGCTTCTCAGTTTTAATTCTTACAATTAAGCAGGATCCTCAAGAACAATACCAAAATCAGCAAGTCTGAAAAAGATTTAAATCCATCTCTTTCTGGACAAAAGGTTACACTATTTCTCAGCTGGAACATCCTTGCCCCTTTTTCTATTGGACAACAGGTGTTTTACCTGCAAACCCTTTCTTTCACCTAGACAAATTTTTGTAGTACACCTCAGCTCCAGGACAGGAAAAAGCCTCACTCTTAATGGAGAGAAAGGCATTATCATTTAGAATAAAACTATCCTGAATAAAGAAGACTCTGATGTCTAGAGCTACTAGTAGCTGTATTATTTGAGATAGTATTTTCCATAACATGGTAAGTTTCACGCAGATGTGCTCCAAAAGACACAAGCATTTCACATAGCCTGTTGCATTTTAACAAGTTCTAAATTTCTCAGTTTTTGCTGGACACTGACTTATGGTACAATTAATGGCCACCACACATGGCAAAATGTCAGAAAAACAGTATTTTGTGAGACATAACCATACTACCTCTACTTATTATACATCCAGATAAATCTACGTAAGTATCTAGATGATGTCAGAGATCAGAAAAGATTTCGCCCCTTTTTGCCTAATCACCCTGATGGCAGACAACTGTTTTCTAAGCAGCATAACTTCCTTCCTCGTGGTCAATAGGGGCAGAGTTGAGTGGCCTATGCCAAGGGCTGGACTGTCTGTCTGGGAAGCCTGATGAGGGTTGTCAGTCTGAGGCACAGGCTGGATTGCTTTAAGGATGCTGCAATTCATAAGAAAGGCACACCCACACCAACTGGAGTGTGGCATGTGGTGCCCTGTCTTTCAAATTCTGTCCTTAGTCTCAGTATTCTCAGTTGGGTAGATTAAGTCTCCAGTTCTTTTCTATAAAGGGAATCACTGCTCACCAGCAAAAATCTTGCAATCCTGCAAAAATCCTGCAGTCCCACAGAAATGACAATAGAGGGGAGGAAAAAAAAAAGTATAATAAGTAAATAAGCTTTCCCCTACGTGTTGCTTTTTTTCCCCATTGAAAGGGAATTTCATATTGAGAGATCTGCGAAACAACCTGCTATGCCAGAAGATCATTAGAGGGCTTGCTCTGTAGTTTTCTCCTGTGAAGTGGCAGTTACTGAACAACAGTGATCACATACATTTAATTAACGAAACTGATTCTAAATCCCCTCAGGTCAGATGCAAGGAAATTAGAAGTATTGGACTCAGCATGGAGTCACAGGATGAACACATACAACAAGAGAAACAGGAAAGCAAGGAAAAAACCAAACCAGCATCATTTAAATAAGAATTTTTGAAAGGTTATTGTATGTAAAAATATATTTTATTTCTGGAAATCTCACTCAAGTGACATCAGTCAAAAGACTACGAATCACAGCATTTAAGAAGCAAGACGGAAGCTATGTGAAAAGCAGATAACTAAACAAGCATGCAGACAGCAGAACTACTTCACTGCACCAGAAGACACATATCTGTGGAAGAACTGGCAGGTCTGCTGGGCTACCATGGAGTAAAGGGAGAATAATCTTTAAGGGAAGCCAAGTGACTTCTGCCCATCAGTTTATTTAATCTCTCAGAACAGGAAAGATGTTAACAAGGCTTAAAAACTGATCAGGTAACTGTACAATGCATTTTATGCATGGCATATAATTAATCTAGGGAATTCTCTGTATCACTGTAGCCAAGAGTTTTATTATTTAATAATAATTAAAAAAATAGCTTTCTGTACAAGTAGAAAGATCCAGAGTCACATAAGAAACGGCAGATAAAGCAACATGCCTCTGGCCCTAAGTCACATATTAAACAACACCATTGCAAACACATCTCACTTTAGAAAAGAAAGCACCTTCCCAATAGGCAACATTTTGGCCTTCTTTACAACACCAGGGAGAGAAGAAGAGAGAGAAGCAGTTCCTTAGGTTTTGTCCCAGTATGTCACCTCCTGTGTTGTAGTCTGTACACTAGCATACATTTTGCAAAATGAAAGAAAGAATTAGGATGCCATGTCTTGTCTACATCTTTTCAGGAAGCACATAAAGGCTGAAAGCTTTGTGATGATGCCCACCAGAATACTGCCACACCCAGCATGTTTACATATGTATTTGTTTTTAAGATAGGCAGAGACACAAGTTACTGATACAGGTACATAGGAGGGAAGAGAATCCCCTTTCTTATAAGCAGGGGGACTTTTGCTCTCCTGACTGCTGGAGACATAGGATGCTACTCATTTCCTCTGTGCTTCAGACAAGCAAGCTGCCACTGTTCATCTAATCCCTGATCTGAAACCTGAAGAAGAAGAAGTTATGTACTGTCTCCTTAAGGTTTTCAGTTTAGACAGGGTGAGCTTCTTTATCATGCAAGACTACAGGTTAGTAGGATACACTACAGATAAACACAGGAAAGTGCTCTTAGTTAAAAAACAGCACTGCAAAGCTGTATCTAAAAAGTGTTTGACAGAAGATAAGGGGATCAGTCTTTAGACAAAAGAAGCTCCCCTGAACTTCAGTAAATCGTTTCTCATTATAAGCCAGTTATCATCCATGGCCTACCAGCAAAAACCAGGATATGAAACAGGATACTCCATCTGGGTCGAAGCAATCCCAAGCAGGCAAGGCTGGGCAGGGACTGACTTGAGAGCAGCCCTGAAGAAAAGGACTTGGGGGTACTGGTGGATGAGAAGCTCAACATGAGCCATCAGTGTACACTTGCAGGCCCGAAAGCCAATCATATCCCAAGCTGCATCAAGAGAAGCATGGCCAGCAGGTCAAGGGAGGTGATTCCCTCTACTCCACTCTTGTGAGACCCCATCTGGAGTACTGCATCCAGTTCTGGAGCCCCTATTTCCACAGGAAAGATAAGGACATGCTGGAACATGTCCAGAGAAGGGTCACGAGGATGATCAGAGGGTTGGAGCACCTCTCCTGTGAGGACAGACTGAGAGAAGTCTGTCTGGAGAAGACTCTGAGGAGACCATATTGTGGCCTTCCAGTATCTGAAGGGGGCCTACAAGAAAGCTGGGGAGGGACTTTTTAGGGTATCAGGTAGTGGTAGGACTAGAGGGAATGGATCAAAACTAGAGATAGGTCGATTCAGGTTGGACATTAGGAAGAATTTCTTCACCATGAGGATGGTGAGACACTGGAACAGGTTGCCCAGAGAGGTGGTGGAAGCCCCATCCTTGGAAGTTTTTAAGACCAGGCTGGACGGGGCTCTGAGCAACCTGCTCTAGTGGGAGGTGTCTCTGCCCATGGCAGGGGGGTTGGAACTAGATGGTCTTTAAGGTCCCTTCCAACCCTGACAGGTCTATGATTCTATGCTATAGATGGAAATTGCCTTGGATTAGATCAGTTGTCAAGAATAAGAACTACAAACGAGTAAGCCAATATCTTGGTGCTTCATCACATCCAGTGACAGATAAATAGTAAAGAAAAAGGAGTTAAAGGAAAGAACCAAATTGATCTGAGTAATACAGTCACTGCTAGGAAATAAAAATTATCTGACAGCCCTGTAAGCATGTGTGTCATCAAGCTATTCAACCAATAGCCAACTTTAAGATGCATCCATTCAGAATTCCAAGTGCTCCAGGTAATAAATTCATGGCTACTCATCCACAGCAGCAGTGATGGTATCCACATCTGCAAACAATTGCCCATATGAAGAAACCTGGCATTTAATACCAGGCACTGTCTAGTTCAGGTGAAACCTGCAGCACACCCATATGGAGAAAAAGATGATGATTTTGTGTGAAGATACTAAAATTTACAATGGAGACTTGGACCAACAGAGGAGGTAGTTTTGTTGTTGTTTCTTTGTAAAAAAAGAAACAGTTGAATTATAGCCAGCAGGTAAATTTATAACATTCTTGCAGCTGCAAAGGAAACAATATAGGAAGAATGCAGCTATGGAAATACATGTGATTTATCACACTGAATCACAGGGTTAAAACAAGGCTAGGCTGCCAACAGATCCTCAAAACCTATTAGAGTGAACTCAGCACACTGCCCAATGTGCTGTATAAACATATGGATAGATATATCATCACTGCACAACCCTAAACCCAACTTCCACAACCTGAAAATACAATCAGGAAAAAGTAGAAAAACATAAATGTAAAAAATCAGTCACAAAAATACAATAAAACTGCAAGTTTGTGTTTGTTTTTAAATTCTTCTAGAACAGCATAAAACCCCACCTTCTGTTCTGCTCTTTTTCCCCTGCTTTATCCTTTTCATTATTTACACAGAAATTTTCTCCAGTTAAGTGACCAGAAGTATTCCCCTCCATAAATACACCTTGTGCATCTGTGTAAGAGTTAAGGCTTGAGTTTCTCTGGAACAGTCTTCCTACTGTTCAAGAACCATTAAGCCATGGTCATTGAAGATTTTGACAGAAAAAGCCAAATACACACAACTACTTGTAAAGTGCTCATTTTGCTACACAAAAGCCATGGAACTTAGTATTTTCAGATAGGTTCTTCAGGGTAGATCTACAGGCTCCCCAGTGAGACATCAGTTTATGTCAGTACAAGCTACTTCTTTATATTTGCAAGATATTTCTCCACAAAAGCAGCTCCAGGAAAAAATTAAGAATACAGAATTTTTTCTGAGAAAGGTAATACAGGCACAGTGCTACTAAAGGACCTTTGTCAGCTACTGGTGAGAACCCATCACCAAAAGACCTATTTCACAACCAAGTAGTAAATCTTTACTATCCTCCCAGAGAGAGCTCCAGTGCTTGCTACCAGTCTTCAGTTAGTTCCTGTTGCATAGAAAACCAGGCTGACCTTGCCAGTTATAAATGCACAGCAATCAGATCTTGGCGGTTAGTTGAGTGATTTTTGTGGTATATTGGAGATACCTGGAATACTAGAGAGGGAGACACAGCCAGCCAGACAGAACGGACTGCCTTAATACTATAGGTTGGAGAGATTTTAAGTGGCTTCCTAGAAACCATTTTTGACTTCTCAGAAACTTTAATCTCCCTATGAGTCTTAAAAAAGTGAGTGAAGCAACCCACAGGACATCCTGAAGACAAGAACGAAGCAGATATTTGCATCATTGTGTTCGTCATGCCATGAAGGCTTAAAACAGCAAGCTGGAATTAACCTGAGAAGAGGCTAGTATGAAGCTGTAGGTTCTGGGAGAGGGCATGAGGGAAATGAGAATCATTCTGGTCAGGGAGTAACTGGAGGGAGGAGACAGGAAGAGACACATCCACATAATATAAAGGACATGGCTATTTCCCAGTAGCTGTAAAAATCCATATTTAGCACTTAAATCAATGGCCTTATTTCCAACACTAACGTCCAGCAGTTCCTAAAATTCTCTTCAACATTGAACTGTGTACAATTTAGCATCAGAAAAAGCAGGCACTTATTTCACTGCCTAATTTTAGGCTTCCCATTTCTAGACCTTGTCTTACCTATTTTAAGACCCAGAAGAAATGTGAAACTCGGAATGTCTCTTCCGAGATCTGAATGCTACTGCAGATGCCACAGAGGAAACACATACTTCTTCCTGGGATATTTTTTCCCTTCCTCCACCAGCAGTAAATAACAACATAAAATAAGAAACTTGGAGGTAACTGCCAACTTGTCAACTGTGACAAATTCTGACAATACTCCAAATATAAATGTCCTAGGTTTTATTAAGAAAAACAAACAACAAAACAAACAAAACACCTAAAATTGAAATCTGGATCAGCTCTTCCCTGGAGTTCAGACAGCGTACAAATGCAGGGGTATGTCTCATCTCTGAAACTAGCATGTGAAAAGCTGTATTTATAGGGCACAGCAGCAGCCTAGATAACACAGCTAACAACTCATTTAGCTATGAGCTCCATTTAAAAACAGATGGATGAGTGCTAATTGTGCACAATCAGAACACATATGGCACCCTGAAAGGTTAATACCAGAGTGCATGTCCTCCCCAGCTTAAAGATTACTTGATGAAATGTTCCTGAACATTTTTTCCTTTTCCTGTACAATTTTTCTTTTGCCACATAAATGCATAATACAAAGGAACTGTGTTGACAAAATTCCTTTTTTATATTGACGTCCTGGTTTGAGTGAGAACAGAACTAATTCTGTTCAGTAATGTTACTTTTCAGCTCAGTTCTTCTAATTAATTTCACTGTCTGAAGTTAGCAGACTGTTCTCACAGACAGGACAGGTGACCCTAAACTGACCAATGAGGTATTCCATCCCATATAGGTCACATTCGGCTTAGAGCTGAGGGATCCAAAGGGTCTCTGGGCTCTTCTCTCCTCTTGGACTGCTTTGCCAGCTTTGCTTGGCTTGGCTCGGGTCTTCTTTCGGTTCCTTCCTTGGAGCACCCAAGGAGGCCTCTGTCCATTCTGCCTTCGATCCCAGTCTGTGTGTTCCTGAACCCAGTACCAGAATCCAGCTCCTGAACACAGCTCCCGTCTGCTGCGGGGCCCAGGCTGGGACTCCCCCGGTGCCTTCTCCACAGCATCAGTGGTGATGGTGACATCACTGCCATCAGGGGGGTTGGGTTCCATACTGGTTTTGTATGTATTTGTATATATTCCATTGTTATTATTATTAATTTCCTTTTCATTAAAGCTGTTCTAGTTTCCTTTTCTAATCACTGAGTCTCTCTCCCTTATTCCCTTTCTCTCCCCCTCTGGGGAGGGAGGGGGGTTAACAGAGAGCATCTATTATAGGTCTAAGGGGCCGCCCTGACCCTAAACCATGACAACTGACAAAATGAAGAGCTAAACAAAAGAAAGTCCCCATTCTGTTCTGTCAAGATGTACCAGCCCTGATCAGGAGGAAAGTCTATTTTGCATGCCTATTCACCCTGACTTTACAATGTGAAATTAGCTTTTGAAATATACCTAATGCAGCAAAGGAAATCCCTGAAAGCTCAGCCAAATTTCTGACAACAGAAAGCCGGTTAAGCAAAGTGGACAAAGCTCTTGTCAAGGACACTTCTTACCTTGGGTACACATTTCCAAAAATCTGTCTTAACAGCTGCACTCGAGCCAGATAGCCCAGCAGTGGGTATACAGTCATCATCTGGAACAGCAGGAATATTCTTGCCACAAATGACATGATGTCATCACTGGGAAAGTTATCTAGAAAATTCTGAATACAGGAATACAGTTACACATGAATATGAGTTACTTAATCAGTAAAGCTGGATCATATGCAAATGAAGGAATCATATAGAAGTGGGAACATCTAAGAAAGTAAGTAGTTAAATATCATGGAAATATGCAAACAGATTTGTAAGTACTTAGGATAAGTACAGAAAATAAATGAGAAGAAACCCACTTGTCACCTACTATATAACTGTGGATTTCACCCCATGAAATTATTGCAAATGGTTCAAAAATTCATATCATGGTTAAACAATGGTACCAGTTCTAACCAATCTACAGTCAGAGGAAGCTGCTTAATTGCTAAACATTATGCAAGAGACATGGAACATGTGGCATAAAATCGATCACCAACTGGCAAGTCCTATTTCTGAAGTAATTTAGGGTATTAAAATCAGCCTTGACTATAAGCAGATAAGACTTTAATAGCCTTCACACGGTGTTTCACGCGGTGCTACTACCTGAAGAATTTTGCTGGCAAGGCTTACCATAGTGTTAGACTTCAAACCTACCCATAACAAGGACTGCTATCTCAATGAGCTTGCATTTGCATTACATTTCTTTTTCTGGAGGACCTGAAAACAGTCCCGATAACAGGGACTGATCACTGCACACACAGCTACATATAAACTTAATACTTTTCAGGATTAGAGAAGCTAAAAAAATTTAAGGCTCAACTGTTCACTTGTGAATATAAATGACATAACACAAAGATTACTCATCTGCTTGTGGTATTGCCTATGAGTCATTAGAAAACTGACCAGTCAAGGACACATGTGTCTTCCAGAGTGAATCGTGAATCATGAAACAAGAAGCAGTAGCTGTTTTCTTTTAATACGTATTTATTAAAAGCTCAGGGACAAATATATAGTGCAGAAAAATATCTCACCTGTTCAATACATTCTTTGGATAGTGGTGGAGAAGGAAAAGATGCAAAAATTATCACTCCGACATACAGATATGTTAATCCTACCAGGAAGTATGCAATAGAGAGGTCTCTCACCTGAGGAAAAACAGAATCTTATTTTGGCCAGTGCTGATACACCAATAGGCAAAATAAAAACCTCATGAGAAGATTTATATTATATTTAATACTGTTATTTTTATAGTTCTTATTGTTTTGTGTTTATTATTACATTCATATTTTTGGTTTTACTTTCTAGTGCTTGAATGGGGACTTTAGATCTGGCCCTGGATCAGAACAGAGAGCTGCAAGATACTCATAAGTGGAGCTAGACAGCTGTTAATAGAAAAGGCACCAAGAAACAGATATATCAATACCTGTAGAATGTTACTGCTGGATTCACAAACATATACTAGTTACTAAAACAAACAAACATACTTTCTTATATTCACCTATTCCTATTAAGAGCCTTGGGATGCAGAGACAGCTGTCAAAGACAGACAGCCCAATGCCGTATGTTAAATCTCTAGCCAGAACTAAAATCTTGCAATTAAAGACATCAGCTTACCCGATACCAGATAAAATGTAAAGGACATTTTTTAAGAAGCCGCTCTGAAACCTAAGAGGATGATCCACACACACTGGCTTGAAACCAGAAACTAACAGAGATCAGGCTTCTGTATGAATGGTGTGATAATATAGACACAGCTAATACACCATTAAAATAAAAAATACAAATAAACCACAAATGAAACAGAAGGGGATAGGTAGACAGAAGGGGATAGGTAGACACAGAGGTATATATGCCCTTTAGCTTTAGCATTGCATTTTATAATTAGTCATTTAGAATTGCTCATCTACTTTATTACTGAATTTCTATAAACACCCCAAGTAAGTCAAAGATTTTCAGGAGACAGTATTGAAACTAGGGTAATAAATCCATATTTATTTACATTACATACACTTAAAGATGGATTTAAAACGTAAATTCAATGTTAATTTCTGAAAATTCTGACTATATGTTTTTACTAAGAACTACACAAAAATAATTCAGTTTTTAAAAAAACAGTACTGGAAAATAAACAGCAAATTAAGCACTTTATGAAACTGTAGAATCCACATATACCTAAGAGTGACCTCATAGCAATGTACTTAGTGTATGTTATTCTACATCAATTAATTTTTTTTAGAAATGAAATCGGAGACCATTTGTTTCTAGTCATTAACTAACTATATTCTGTATAAGCTTATGCTATACAAAGCACTCACTATCTTAGAGCAAACCATTTGTTCAGCTGTTAATAATAATCAGCTTCTTAAAGGATTACTAGATACATGACCCTATTTTCCTTTGACTAAGATGCAAATCTTAGTAGCTCAGGCACAGCACCGAATTATAGGACTATATGGCTTCCAGACCAGGACCATAATTATGGCCTCCAGCCAGCTCAGTGAGTGTGGGCAAAGCTTGTGTAGAAATGTGTGTGGAAATGTTTCCCTAAGTGCTTCCTCACACTGTCTCCTTGACTAAAGAAGCATATCCTATACCCTTCTGGGGTTTTCCGAAAGCGAGGTCATCTTTGAGGAAAGTATAAAATACTAGATTCTGAGTTTCAAAAGGTGTTCAGAAGGAATCCAGTTTTTTACTGAGGGAACTGCAATCTCCTGCTCATTTTGCCACTGCTTTTGGGGTAGAAGATTGATGTCTTTTTCCCATCAGCCTGCACAAGGACAGTGATATTTCCCATCAGATAACAATGCTCTGTTTATATGTACCTCAGGGTGGTCTTCATGCCCCCAGCAGCTGTGCACTTCCAGTTGCAACCAGCTGACCAGTTACATGCAGCTGAAAAATGCTTCTCTAGTCTTCACTTTCATCACAATGGTCACAGAGTAAGGACTATCAACCTCCATCAGAGGTTGAGTAATTGCATTTTCTTTAAATTATTCCCACAATTTCTCCTCAATGACATGAGAAGCTGTACAGATTTTTATAGAACAGGTACATCTTCAAAAGCCCATCCTAAAAAGGGATTTTAGGAATACTAAGTCTGAGCATCCAGATTTCTTAAAGGAATTTATGAGTAACTTCCACTAACTGCAGAAGCCAGAAACAGTGTTTCAATATTACAGAAAATAAGAACCATCCATAGCTCCATGCACTCTGCAGTTACCATTTTGACAAAAAACATCTCCCCACTCCCAGCCTTTCCGCCAGGTAGGTCCACAAAAAATTGTCAGGAGACAGCACTACTTGAATTCATGCCTGTAGATTGTGCAACATCTGTACAGTGGCTCAGGGAACTACATCACAGATGTGAATCAGAAAAAAAATCCCAAAACAACAAATCAACTTTCTGTGGCTAGGTTAGTTTTCTATGCCATCAATTCCCACACAAATTAATTGTGCAATGCACAAAAACTTACACCGAGTGCACAAAAAATTACACTGATACATAGAGGGAGGCAGCAGTGTAGACCGGAACAGGGAGCTCAACTTTGAACTGCAGTCTAAGAACCCTGCTCACAGGGTTCCAGGCTGTGTTGCTGACATTTGGCTTAGTCCAGTGCATTGTTCTCACACCCACACCACTGTACTGGAATAGTAGCCAAAGGAATCCTCCTGCTATGTGTGTTTTAGCTTTGGGAAGTGATACACGCCTGTGACCAGAATGGAAGCTGTTATTGTTTCATATTTCTGTCTCCATAAAAGGAATGTTATTGTTTCTCTTACTTTTTTCCACCTCCCCAAAGAGTTGTTCTTATGACCACAAGTTTCAGCGAGTTTTGTTCAAAACTAAAACTACTTTTCTAGCTTGCCAAATTCTGTGCTTTTTCACAGAATTCTGTTGTATTAACAGGTTGATCCATAAAACACTGGAGTCTCCATTCAACTATTCACGAAATACTGATATATGAAAGCATCTTGTTATTGTAAATACATAGGAAAAAATACCCTCAGCATCATGACTTATGACAGAGGTTGAGAGCCCTAAACGTACGTAAACCTCCCACTTAGTCCAGCAGTTTATCATTTCAGATCACAGAACAGTTCATTTGCAAAGTACTTTGAGACCTGTACAGCTAACAAACAGGAAAGGAAATCTGTAGCCAAATAAAACTCCTAGAAGAACCGAGAACAGATTTGGTTTCCCATTACAAACCCTTCCTGCCATACTTTAAGGTTCTCTTTCTGTTCAATTTGAACACTCTTCTGGAACAGAAGACTCTTGTTGAGGGCTTGGGTTCCATGACTTGGAAATTGAACTGAAGTTCCAGGGAGGGCCTTCAGAAAAGCTGACTCAAATGCAGTTTCTTCCTCCTTAATACAGGAAAAGGAAGGTGGAGAAGATTCCGGATGCTGCTCTTTGCAGCTGATTGCTTGCTCCGAGGTAGATGGAGGGGAAAGATGCCTCCTCTGCATACAGAGCTGACTGCTGGAGTGACCATGCTTTTAGAATTTGAAAGCCACAGAAAAAGAGAAATATTGCCCTTTTCCACATTCTGTTTCTCTTCGGAAAACTTTGTTTTCTTTCTCCAGAGCTCAACTAACATCCTCTTTGGTTATTAAACTACTTTCAGAAACACCCATGAACTCCAAGAAGGTTTCATGGAGGAGAATTTGTAACACCTCTGCAGAGTTGGTCACTTGCAAGCTTGCCTTGCTTCATGGGGACAAAAAAATGTAATTATGCAGATTACTAATGGAAAAGGTCATCCCACTGCATTGACACATAATCTGCACTACACCTCTGAATAATCAGATCAGATATTTTTCTGATTTGTTGTGTAGGCAACTGGCTCCATGTGGCCTTCCTTGAGCAGGTGAGCTGGACAAGATGGCATCCAGAGGTCCCTTCCAACCTCAACCATGTTGTGATTCTTTACCATTTTTTCATAAAGTTAATATTTTAAAACTTTGTATGCTATTGTAGTCACCTTTACAGTGAAGATTTTAATGAAGCTGGACAAGAATCCAGGAAAGTAGGGAGGAAAAAATTAAAAAATCAAAATAACTACAATAAAAATGTACTCTAGGACTTTAACTCTGTATCCCATTTACTCCATTTTGTATTTCATAATGAGAAGACATTAAGAAAGAATGCAGTTCCATCTGGATGAGCAGTACATAGCTTTTTCAAGGTTAAAGGACCAGTCCAAAGGCTACATATCACAAAGGCTCCCAATCTAGGTGTCGTAGAACCATAGAATTGTCAGGGTTGGAAGGGACCTTAAAGATCATCTAGTTCCAATCCCCCTGCCATGGGCAGGGACACCTCCCACTAGAGCAGGTTGCTCAGAGCCCCGTCCAGCACCTGGCCTTAAAAACTTCCAAGGATGGGGCTTCCACCACCTCTCTGGGCAACCTGTTCCAGTGTCTCACCACCCTCCTGGTGAAGAAATTCTTCCTAATGTCCAACCTGAATTGACCTATCTCTAGCTTTAATCCATTCCTTCTAGTCCTACCACTGCCCAACAGCCTAGAAAGTCCTCCCCAGCTTTCTTGTAGGCCCTTTTCAGACACTGGAAGGCCACAATAACATCTCCTTGTAGCCTTTTTTCTAGACTGAACAACTCCAACTTTCTCAGTCAGTCCTCACAGGAGAGGTGCTCCAGCCCTCTGGTCATCCTCATGGCCCTTCTCTGGACACGTTCCAGCACATCCATATCCTTCCTGTAATAGGAACTCCAGAACTGGATGCAGTACTCCAGGTGAGGCCTCACAAGAGTGGAGTAGAGAGGGAGAATCACCTCCCTCGACCTGCTGGCCATGCTTCTCTTCATAAAGCCCAGGACATGATTGGCCCTCTGGGCTGCGAAAGCACACTGATGGCTCCTGTTGAGCTTCTCATTCACCAGCAATCCCAGGTCCTTTTCTTCATGACTGCTCTGAAGCCAATCAATGCCAACAGTGTCAACTTTGAGGATTTCCTAAATAGGGTCAGGTTTCTCTATAAACCTTAAAAAAATTAATGAATCAACTCTGAGAAAAGCTATTTACACCCCAAAGCCATCATTCATGACTTTGCTAAAATCAGTCCAGTGCTCAACATTCTATATAATTTTTTATTCTAAAATTGTTCAGTTTTTCTACAGTCTTATAACACTGCCAAGCCTTCTGCCTCTTGTATGTAATTTGGCCATTTAATAACAGCCTGACCACAAATAAGTCTGGGACGCTCCTCAAGCTTTTGTTTGAATAAATTTGTCATGTATCTGTTGCTTGTTGGAAGCCAGTGAAAAGCATGCGTAACTGGTTTCTTATCAGATCACAACAGCGAGTTACATTTTCCAAAGGTATTACAGTCTCTGGATTGATTTCAAGGGAAGCAGATAGGAAAAAATTAGTGTTGCCTGGCAATCTAGATAGAAATCAGCAGTCTTGTGAAATTACTTACATTGTTTTCTTGATTCCTGTTATTTTGAAGAAGTGTGATGACACAGTTGTGGATGAAAAAAGCAAGTGTCAGAACCCCTGTGAGCTGAGGGAACAGAATTCTAAACTCTAAGGGAGGAAAAAAAAAACATTAATAGCCTATTTATTTGAAACAAACAATGCCAAGATTGTGTTTCTGGAAGTGCTGCAACCAATCTAGGAATTCACCAATGCGTAATATCATTCAAGCACCATCTTTGTTGGTATTATATAAGGATATATGTACACTTCAGAGTGTTAACAGCAATCACAGATCCTTGAGCTAGCTCACCTTCTGGAAAGCACCCAGCAATATAGCAAAACACTTATTAGAGGCTCACAAACCTTGACAGAAAACCCACAGAGAGCTCCACACAAACATATTTAAACCACATTTCTCTGAAGTGCTACAAAGTCAGCAAGGTAAACATACCCCAGGCAATTAACAAAGGGCTCATACAGGTTGAGAGAATATTCCTTCCCTGGGGCTGGATTCACTGTATCTTCAATACCTAGCTGGCATGATACGCTAGTGACAGAATTGACAAGCGACTTCTGGGCTTGTTTGCCAGCCACAAAGTTAGTCTCAATAATAAAAGCAAACTGACTGATTCAGAATCCTTTCCAGAACTGCATATCCCCCATCACTAGAAAAATCAGTAGTAGCTCAATTTATATGTGTTAGCTACATTCCTTGTTTCTCTCTTAGCAGTACTAGTGGCATTACCAAAACAATCAAACTACTGGGTACTCCACTCCTCAGTGACCTGCAGCGCATTCATTGTGCTATAACTCATTCTACACTAGCACTGCTTAACAGATCTTGGACTTGAACTTCAAGATGCTTAAAGCCTGATTCTTAGATTTACACTGGTTTCCAGTTTATATGGGTTTGGGCAAATGTTCTCCTGCACTCTTAGGAAGAGTCTGTAGATATCAGGCCATGTGAGCATTTGAAGACTGTCTGCTTGAACAGTTCAGGTTAAAACCATGTTTCCACGCTCACAATGGAGCAAGAACAAAGATAAAGCAAGACAGGCTGTGGTCTATCTATTGATTGAGCAGCATATGCTCAAGTATCATTTCTACTATAGAAAGCACTAAGAATAATGCCATACAAAGTAAATGAGGTCATTAATACAGATGATAATCATCCAACACTTTGAAATTCTGTTTTACACTAGAGACGAAAGTAGTTTGTTAGTCCAAAAATTCTGCATAAAAGTAAATGCAGTGATGGAGGAAAATAGAAAGCATAGATAGCACTGTTTCAGAACTACCTACATTCATCTGTAAGTCTGTACTTATGATGCAGTAGTCAGGAGGATTCTTAGGGAATTATGAAGATAATCCAGTTCATTCTCAAAGCATCTGCTTTGGTTTTGCACACAATCATATTCAGCACAAATTGCCTGTTTTTTTTTTTTTCAGAAAGAACAATTTTTGTTTTCTTGGTGATGTGACCAAGCTGTTTTATATAGCTGTTTTAACTTGTTTCTTGTCATTCAGATCTTGAAGTAGGATTCTGAATGCCTGGTGGACACAAAGAAGGAATGACCTTTCACAGTTATGGAAACCTGAAGAATTAGATTTGATGGTATGGGGTTCAGAGAAGAAGACTGAGCTTTGAGCAGATCTCTTTGCCAAACACATGGAATAAACTAGATAAGCTGTTTATTCTGCTTACTATTGTACCAGATCAATTTCACTTCAACTGGAGAGCTGAATCAACCCACAGAGAATAGTAGAAGACAGAAAATAAGTAGCTGCAAGTCCACTGCAACTGTGATGTGAACACACTTAAACCAGTTGAATTTCGTATCAGTAACTTTACTCAACTAACTACTACCTGTAGTTTACTTACTGAGTTGCTACTCTTGTTGCCTTAGTGCCATGATTCCACAAATTAGACCAGATTCGATTAGAAACAGGGAACAACTCTTGTGTTTCTTTTTTTTGATCTCTATCTTGCTACAGTAATCCAAAATCCATGCTAATTTTTAAGTTATCCCTGTTTTCTTCTTGAATTCTACATTATTTAACCTAACAATAGTTTGCAACCCATGTGTAAAACTGTTAGCACAGCACTTAATATGACTGGAAACTAAATATGTACAAACTCACAAAAGAAACCCTAAGAAGGCGCATATCTCTGAATTTTGCCTTAAGTAAGTAAGTAGCTTCTAAGTAAGGACAAAACGTTCTTGTTTCTAACAATACAGTAAGTGATACAATTCAGTAGTAGAGGACACAGCTCCTTGGAGCTAAGTGGTCATACATTTTTTTTCAGTTGTAAAGGATGGGGAGAAACCAGCTAAGATATAACCCCAGATCTCTCATTCTAAGCCTCCTAAACCAAGAAAATTATCTCTTTAGACTATCTGTTCATGAAACACCACTGATTGGAACCATGATCTCTAGAGGT
Organism: Todiramphus chloris collaris; assembly: GCA_025345505.1. Classification (NCBI taxonomy): domain Eukaryota; kingdom Metazoa; phylum Chordata; class Aves; order Coraciiformes; family Alcedinidae; genus Todiramphus; species Todiramphus chloris. The sequence continues at coordinate 8,141,086 of JANVCC010010204.1, forward strand.
CCCTTCCAACTCCTACCATTATATGATTCAGTGATTATGACTGTGACATATTGCACAGTAATTTTCAACAGTAATTTGTAAAGAACAAGCAGCCACCACCAACACTGAAGAAAGAAAAAAAAGAAACACACTGGAGAGCTAACTGGTGTTTAAAAAAGAGCTCAGATTGTGGACTAAAACCTTGTAAATTATGATGAATGAGAACATTTATTTAAGGAAGACAGTGTATGAGCAACTTACAGTACCTTTAACAGTCAATTTGTCTACAGTTTGTCATTTACAACTGCTACTGAAATACACAGGATCTGAAAATGGCGCAGCTAGAACCTTATATATAAAGTATGTGAAACAGGACTATGGCAAGGTCCCTGTCACATGACAGATGCTGGAGATACCTCTGATGGGCAGTCCTCTTCTCTACAGTGTTCATAATGCCGATCATCACTGGGAAAAGGATTCTTTGTTACTTTCTCACAATGGATTATTCCTGAGCCTCTACATGCAACATCAGACAGCACTTCCTCACTTTACTTAAGTCACAGAGCTGTTGAAAGCTAGTTAAGAAAGTCATTCATAAGTTGCTTTTAAAAAAAAATTTTTAAAATCTTAAAACTAACCACATATATGCTTCATTACTGAAATTTAACTATCCCATCATATATACACTTCATTATTGCATTTTTACTATCTTACCTGGTACAAAAAAATCATTTTCTGTAAACCAGTTGTATTCTAAGTGGATTCCAAGACGAACAGCCTTTACAGTAACCAGAAAAACTAAGTAGACAACTGAAACTGTACCTAGAAAAAACAAGAGCCAAACAAACACCATGAAGCAACAGAAAGTATTTGTCCTATATTTTATTCTTGCTCCATCCAACTAGTTACCAGCAACCTTTCAGCATGTTTAATGTTCTCCAGACACTGCACTACTGACAGTTGAAGAAGTACTGTGTAATCTTTGGTGCTGGGCATGTAGGGAGGTCTCTAGGCCAGTAACAGATCAGATCCAGCATCAGGTGTCAGGATTTTAATGTAACGTGAGAAAAAATAAGCCACGGTACTACAGCTATTACAACATCCATTCAGTCATAGCCTTTTTGAACCAACTGGCCCAATGAGATGTGAATGCTTACTATAATTATGAACTTTACACAAGGAGCTAAAAGCTGACAATGACATTTGGTCACTACTGATTTATACCTTGTCTTGATCACAACTTTGGATAATCTTGATCATAACACTGGATTTATATTCCAACTCATTGGTTCAGAGGCATCCAGCCATATGCTGCAGAGCTGGAGGACTACAGATAAGGTCACAGATGGGTATAAATGCCTTGCTTGTCTGCATGTGGGATGGGATATATGATCCTGGCTCCTTACATTTGAAACAGGTAAGGGCAGAATAACAACTACCTAAAAATTTAAAGAAACTGTGAAACACTAATTAACGCTACTGTGATGCAACCTCCTTGCCAGTAATACTGCTAGTCACCAGAGAATAAGCTATATGTAAGTAAAGACAAAGAAACAGCATTTTAGAAATTTAGAATACAGATTCAGATAAGACATCATTTCATTCTTGCAATATCTCCAAGGTTAAAAATAAACTGAAGAAATTATCATTTAATTATACATACAGAGCATAGTCAAAGAATTAGGAATAAAACAAATTCTGCACTTAACAGTTAAAACATTCTGTAGTTTCCTAATGATTTGTTTCGCAAAAATGCTCTACTAAATAAAAATGCTATACTTCATTTCAGCATCTCAAAAGTTGCCATTTTTTCTTTTCCCATAAACTTCAAGGTTTACAATCATTAAGGCACTGAATGAACAGCTTCTGAAGTACACAATAATCTACTGAAATTATGAGAAAATTTACATTTTAATATTCAGGTTTTCAAATAAAAAAAAGAAATGTTGCCCACAATAATATACTTCTTTCAAAAACAGGTACAGCTATAGCTAATCTCACTTGATAATGTATTTTGTTACCTATAATGTTATAGCTGGTCTACATAAAAATCTTACTTTTTACTCAGAAACACTAGCATTTACCCAAGTTCCTGTATTGCATTTTCATTTAGCAGTTCCAGCTACAGATCCAAGATCTAATTAAGCATCACACTGAAAAAGAGAACAAACTAGACCCTCAATTCCCTGTCCTCTATCTTCATTACAATGCAACTCCATCTTTTTCAACCTGTTTTCTGATCCCCATCTCCTTTTCCCTTTCTCTTCATCATCCTCCTGCTCCGCAAACTGTGACCAACCACACCCATCATCCAGGTGCTTTATCCATTTTACAAGTCCCACTTGCCTTGGTCTTCTAGCTCAAGACATGGGAGCAAGGAGAAGCCACAGTCTTTGTCCTTGTAGCACAGAATAGCCCACAGTATTGGGAGCTGGCGTAAAGCACAGCAGCAGAAAGTTACACCAACAGACTGATTTTGTGATTGATAAGTCAACTGATTGTAGCAAATAACTTCAGGTCAGAAACAATTAATCTTTGGAAGTAACTGCCCATGTTGAAAAGTTTACCAGGTGAGAAAGGGTATACCTGACTGTGACAAGGTAGTATGTGCCAAGTGCTGCAGAGTAGTATGTGTACCACCATTTGGAAAAACATGTTGTAAATATAGTGGCACTTGTTTTACAGGATTATCAAGGGAGCAAAGGAAAAAAATTAACTCCCTATTAACTGCAAGACTCAATCAACGGAGGGTAGAGAGTCTGTGTGCTATTAACAAACCAAACAACAAACTACTCTGAAGCACAGTAACAACTGCCAGCAAGCTACTTCAAGAGTGGCTGAAACACTGCCTGGTGGAAAATGACCTGGGGGTGTTGATCGACAGCCACCAGAAGATGAGCCAGCAGTGTGACCAGGTGGCTAAGAAGGCCAACAGCATCCTGGCTTGTATAAGAAATAGTGTGGCCAGCGGGACTAGGGAAGTGATTGCTCCCCTGTGCTCAGCGCTGGTGAGGCTGCACCTCAAATACTGTGTTCAGTTTTAGGCCCCTCACTACAAGAGGGACATTGAGGGACTGAAGTGTGTCCAAAGAAGAGCAACAAAGCTGGTGAGGGATATGGAGAACAAGTCTTATGAGGAGCAGCTGAGGGAACAGCGATTGCTTAGCCTGGAGAAAAGGAGGCTCTATATAACAACCTGAAGGGAGGTTGTAGCAAGGGGAGGAGTTGGTCTCTTCTCCCACTTAGCAAGTGATAGAACAACAGGAAACAGCCTCAAGTTGAGCCAGGGGAGGTTTCAGTTGGACATTAGGAAAAATTTCTTCAGGGTTGTCAAGCACTGGAACAGGCTGGACCAGGAAGTGGTGGAGTCACCATCCCTGGAGGGATTTAGATGTGTAGATGTGGTGCTGAAGGACATGGTTTAGCGGTGACTCAGCAGTGCTGGGTTAACAGTTGATCTCAAAGGTCTTTTCCAACCTAAATGATTCTATGATTCTACTCATTGGAGTAGCTTTCACTTTTCCATATATTTTAGCTACAGTGAACCAATGCTTTAATAGTATTTGTTACCTACCCAGGACATTAAACTTTGCAAAGAAGGATGGAGACTTCAGATTTAGCAGGGGTAGAAGAATGGCAATCAGGTAAAATGGTACTGTTTGTGATTTGTTCCACCACTCCTCAAAGAGTTCCAAACCTGTACTGTTGCCAGAAGAGAACATCACACTGCTGTTTTGTGGTGGGTGACTGCTAGAAGCACTTGGACAAATTACTAGAAGAAAAGAAAAATATCCCCAGATGAAAATGGTTTAATTGCACAGAGTCTTCACAGACAAGATCATATAATTTCTAGAGAGTGTTCTACCTCTGAGGAATAGGACCATTTAAAAGCAATGTTTGACAATTCAGACCCTAATTTCTGTTTTTTGTTGGGTTTGTTTTGTTTTTTTTTAAATCAGTTCAGCGCTAATGTTTCACTGCTACTCACATAGCACTCTAATCTGACAAGTGCTATTGTTCCTTCAGCTCAGCACAACAAAGATGCTAACTTGTTGTAAGACTGAGCTGTGGCACAGGATCAGACTTTAAGGTCATATATCTGTAACTTGGTGTGCTCAGTGCCTACATACACCTGCTGGAACCAAGTCATAGCCACACACCCTCTGCATATGGTTGTGTATTTAGCATTTTATTCTGCCCTTGAACACTTGAGTATGATCATATGAACCGAGATGCAAGTGCATCTGTGTACAGAAAAGCCTGTATTACTGTACATTGCTCTGGGAACACACAGACTAAGAATGACAAGAAAGCTACTGTAACAGTTGGCAGGTCTAAAACTCATGCATTGAACCAAAACACCCTGTCATCTTGGTGCCATGCCAGGTGCACATACATCACTGGTAAGACAACACAACAGAAGCAATTTAGAATATGTACCATGTCACATTCTTGTTACATGGTGACTGATCAATGGTAGCACCTGAACAAGTGACTGGAATAAAACCAACAAAACAAAAAGATCCCTTGATAAAAACATGTTTATTTTATTTTTTTTTAGTACCAGCATTCCTTTCTAACACATGCCTACAAGTCTGTGTTAAAATATGAACCTGTGTCATTGTTCTCATAATGTCTCATTTTAATATTGTCATCCCACAATACTTGACAGTCTTCCTCCTACAGTGGCTGCATACCTGTTCTGTTACAAAGGCAAAAGGTGTAAAAAGTGTTGTGTCAGATTTCTTGAAAGAAATCTGTAAAGTAAAGTAATTACTTCCAGTTTTCTCATTTGCTTTCTCTCCATTGCTTGTAAGAGGATTCTTTCACAGACCTTAAAAAAATGCTTTTGTTCTTACTGATCTCCTTGGTAGCCCTGAATGCCCTGCCATAAGTCATTCAAGCATCTGGCAGCCCTTAATTTTGTGAAGCAGATGCTTTAAATCTTGCAGCTGCTGCAGGATGCTGTGGAATATTGTTGTCTGCTTTGTCTCTAAGATATACCTCCTGCTGCATAAGAATTGGACAAAAGAGCAGATGCAGGAGAGAGCACAAGAAAAAGAGCTCTCTCCCTTGCTGATAAGGTCTGTAGGAGAAACAGGATTCAACACTAACTCAAATGAAAATCAGCTGATTTTCAGAATTTCTTTTCAAGTCCTTTTTCTGACTCCAAACAGCTGCTCTCCAGAAACAGGGCTGTAGCTAGTGTGACACACAGCTGTCCCACTGGTACTGAAATGTTTCCCCATTCCCATAAGCACCCAGGAAAGAGAAAATTTTTTGCTTCACAACAAAACACTACATGTTCAGTTACTAAATATAGGCAGGAAGTTCAGAGACTGACAATGCCTAGGTCCTGCTTTCATTCTGCATTATTCTGCTAACTTAAACACTCCCACCAGACTTATTTTCATACTTGACTACAGTTTCTTCTCTTAGTTGTGCAAATGTCAGACTTTTCGCAAAATGCAAGCAGACACTTATATAGGCTGACACTTGCTCCTTTTTGTGCTCTACATCATTAAAGCTGTTCTTACAGCATTTTAAAAAGAAGAATGTTGCTGCAGATGAGGCAAGGAGCAAAAACGCCCCAGCCCAGATTTTAAATAGTAAACAGATCCAATGTGCCTCAATTTTAGGGTGCGGAAGTTAAAATGCCTTAAGGCAATTCCTCATGGTGCAACCATTGTTAATAGGTCTAACATTCATAGTTTTAAGGAGGATCTATACGGGTATACACAAACTTGTAATTTGCTTTTTAATCCTTATCCCCACCCCCAAACCAGGAAATACAAAGCTAGCAAAGTGCTTCTTACCTTTGTTACTTCCATTCGTGCCAGGAACAACATCTGTTACATTAATGTCATGAACAAAGTCTGAAAACAAGAATAAAAACTTACTATGAATGTCCCAGAACTGCTATTAGACTTTTATCTGTTCACATGATAAAAGCAAGGAAGCATTTTGGAAAATTACATCAAAGGCATGACTACAGCAGCTTGCACTCCTCTCAACCACAAGTGGCTATTTTAAAACTTTCTTTTAGGAGTGTTTTAAAGTAGCCCCCCACTGCACTACTTTATCCTCAGCAGCCCATCCATTTATGAAGTTCCCAAGCCTCCTATCCCAGCTGCTCAATCCTGTTCCCTCAGCACACCTCTACTTGTCCCAGCTCCTCCATCTGCAGTGCTGTACAGCAGGTTAGTGAGGAGAGGCATCTTAAAACTGGTCTCTTTTGTGACAGAAAAAGAAGTGCAAGTAACCATACCTCTAGTCCAGATGGTATTATACAGAAAAAAGCTTCCCCTACTAGTTTTTCCCATCTTTTTATTTTTGGAAGAGGCTCTGTGGGATGCTTTTTCCATGTTGTATTTGAAATAAATGAATCTCTGGAAAAAGGTTTATGACTCACTGTCTACAGTCATCTCTGGTACTACTTTGTTTCCAGAAAACTCCTGTGCTACTTTAGTGCTTTGCCACACTACGTTAATTTTGAGTCTCTACAACTTCACCAGTATGAGAGCCATGGATAGCAGTTTCCTTATATTTATACAGACAAAGAAAATGCCCATCAGCTTGGAAATTTAATTAGTCTGACTCTGGTTAAAATTTGCTTCTGCTGCATGTGGGAGTTTTATGCACACAGAAGATTAACTGGAGCAGTGGCCTCAGATTTTTAAAATGCAATTAAAAGCAGCTTGTTTCTTATAAAGCAAAAAGTCTTGTGGGAAGAAAACTATTTTTTGTTTCTTCATTTTGACTTATGATATCCTGAATTACAACTGAGTTTCTCACACTTCCTGATATCAGTTCAGTGTTATGATGCTTTTGTCTGGAATAGATTTAATTTTCTTCACAGTAGCTAATGTGGGGCTACAGTTCTGATGTGTGCTGAGAACAAGTGTTCATAGAATCACAGAATTGCTGGAGCTGGAAGGGACCTCTAGAGATAATCTCGTCCAGCTCGTCCCCCCCTGCCCCCCCAGCAGGACTGCCTAGAGCAAATTACACAAGACTGCATCCAGGCAGCTTTTGAGTATCTCCACAGCCTCCCTGAGCAGCCTGTTCCAGAGCTTCATCACACTTACAGTAAAGTTTTTCTTCATATTTAGATGGAACCTCCCATGCTCCAGCTTGTGCCTGTTGCCTCTCATCCTGTCACTGGGCTCCACTGACAAGAGTCCAGCTTCATCCTCCCTGCAGCCACCCTTTAGATACTTATAGACATTGACAAGGTCCCCACTCAGTCCTCTTAGTGCAAGCTAAATAGTCCCACTTCTCTCTACCCTTCCTCATAAGAGAGATGTTCCAGTCACCCAAGCATCATCACAGTCCTCCACTGGACTCTCCAGTAGTTCCCTGTCTCTCTTGAACTGGAGAGCCTGGAACTGGACACAATACTCCAGATGTGGCCTCACCAGGGCAGAATAGAGGGAGATGAGAACCTCCCTTGACCTACTGGCCACACTCTTCTTAATACATCCCAGGATACCATTGGCCTTCTTGGCCACAGGGGCTCATGGTTAACTTATTGTCTACCAAGACTCCAAGATCCTTCTCAGCGATACTTTCCAGCAGGTCTACCCCTAACCTATATTTATGCATTGTGTTGTTCCTCCCCAGGCGTCAGACTCTACATTTGCCCTTGTTGAACCTCATTAAGTTTCACATTGCCCAACTCTCTAGCCTGTCCAGGTCTTGCTGGATGGCAGCACAGCCTGCTGGCGTGTCAGCCAGTCCTCCCAGAGTAGTATCATCAGCAAACTAGCTGAAGGTACACTCTGTCCCCTCACCTTGGTCACTGACGAATATGTTATGTAAGAGTGGACCCAGTACTGACACCCAGGGAACACTGCTGGTTACAAGCCTCCAACTTGACCCTGCACCACTGATCACGACCCTCTAAGGCCTGCCACTCAACCAGTTCTCAATCCACCTCTCTGTCCACTCATCTAACTTACAAGTTTTCTAATGAGGACGTTATGGGAGACAGTGTCAAAAGCACTGCTGAAGTCAAGGTACGTGAAATCAATGGCACTCCCCTCATCTAACCAGACAGTTCTGACACCATAGAAGACAATCAGATTGGTCAAGCATGATTTTCCCTTGGTGAATCAATGCTGACCTCTCCCAATAACTTTCTTTTCTTCCACATGTTTTGGGATGACACCCAGAACGATTTGTTCTATCACCTTTCCAGGGATGGAAATGAGACTAACCAGACTGTAGTTTCCTAGGTCATCCTTATTGCCCTTTTTAAAGATTGGAGTGACATTTGCCTTCCTCCAGTCCTCAGGCATCTCTCCTGTTCCCCATGACCTTTCAAAGATGATGGAGAATGGCACAGCAATAACATCAGCCAGCTCCCTCAGCACCTGTGGGTGAACTCTATCAGAGCTCATTGAAGATGCTTTTGTATCAAACCAACATCCTATTACCTATTGTATAACTTAGTAATTAAGTAGGCACAATGAAAGCTGGGACAAGAATCCAATTATTAAAGTTAGCACAGAGCAAACAACTAGATAACAACCGCTAACAAATACAGGTAAGTGATAAAATAACATTCCAATATCGGGGAAAAAGCAGGACTGTTTTCCTAGAAAAGGAACCATTTTGATGAATCTAAAGTTTGCCTATTAGAACCAGAGTTTGGTGGGATAGAATAGTTAAAATGCTAACCTTATTAAAAATAAAAAACAACAAAGTCTAAAATGAACCGGCTATAACAACATATGAGTTAAGTCAGCTGTAAAATACACCAGTCATTAACCAATAAACTGTGTCCTTCAGGAATGGTGGGAACTCTAAACACTGTTTAAGAGATATAAGTATCTGTGTTGTTATGTGCCTCAGAGATTTGTTAATAACCTTCAAAACAGAAACTTTTAAATCTTATTCATGCTAATCAATGTTATGAGTCAGATTTTCAAGCCTCTCAATTCCATCACATACTCCCACAACTCTACATACCTAATTGATTCTGTTCACAAAAGCTTGTGTGCCTATGCATGTACAAGCATGTAAATAATCAGTATGGTTTTTTGGTAGTAATGCCAGCCTAAGAATCCTTTTTTCACTGTGCTACAGTTCATCGTTCTTTCAGGGACACTTGCAGAAACTTTCTATATGGAAGCACTCTTAAGTGTGTCTGCTGAAATACAGAACAAAACTATATTTTTTTCATTACTCTGGATCATTTCAACAGCCTACCCTGTTACATGGCTGCTCAAATAGTTACACTCATGCTAACAAGGGGTGAGTGAAAATACAAAGTGGAAACAAGCAGGTCTGGGTTGTTGAAACTATACCAAGAAGCCTCAAAATTGCCATGCAAATCAGATAACTGATACTTTGTCTTTCATTAAAACAACACTTTAAGAGAGGAACTGAGAAACTGTCTTTGAAAACATACGTGACTTTGCCTGTAACTTCACACACAGTTCCTTACTCTCACTTTTCATGCAAAGTAACAGAAAAATCAAGATGAAATAAAATGGACAATCATTTTTCAGTACAAAGCAAAGTCTTGATCTTTTCACAAGAGAATTGTAAAAGTTAACCACAAATGTATACTTACTGTATATAAATTTCCCTGTGTTGAACAGAAAGTTGGACATAAGCACCCAATAAACAATCATGGCTCCAACAAGGGATACCATAGAAAACAGGAGGCTTGACCACTGACCAAAGGATCCGAAGTAATACTTGCAAACATCTGGGAATTCCCAGTTTGAGGTATCTATTAAAGCTGAAGAAGATACAAAAACCAGAAACATAGCTAAACAAAGTGTTATATTAGTGTCAGCAGAACTCTTTATGACAGGATGTTTTCTTGTTTCTGAATATTCTGACACAATTCACAGTGCTTCCAAGGGCTAAGAAGATTGTTCAAACTTTAAGTATAAGACTCATCATAAAGTGCTTGACTGAAGGAGCCTGAAGAAGTAGAGGCTTTTATTGTAGCCATGCTACTACTCTCAGTACTCCCACAAGCACTGGAATAAGACACTGGTGGCAAAATGCAGCCATGAATTTGCAGTTAAAGCATTCTGCAGGAGTTATGGCAAAGTAGGCCAGAGCATGAACTAATCCTCAACAACATCTTGAAATGACTTGTCACAAACTGGAGGTCTTAACTGCCTTTATTTGAGCAAGTGAGGGATTAGTTCATGCATAAAATGCCAACTACAACAGCTGCAAGATGAGTTTTGAACAATAGCAGTACATTCTAAGTAAAACCACTGCCAGTGAGGCCACTGTCCATAAACTGTTTCCATCATAGAGTATATATCAATATTAGGGTAGTACAGGCATACAACACAAGCTGATGCAGCTACAGCCCATGCTGTTACACTGTAGAACATGATCAGAAATACATGCACCTATGAAGAATGGAAGCCTGTCACTCTGTAAGTCCGCAGACATTTTGTAAGTGACCATCTGAAACCTTGCTTGCTAAGAGTTTGGGTTTGACCATAATACTTACGTCCCAAGGAACTTAAGTCCAAGGGAAGGCAGACATTTAGCTTACAGAGCTTAGATCCAGACTAGAAAAGCAGGGAGGCATTCAAAGTAATAGCTTTTACTTGCAAGTCAGGCCAACATACACAGTAAAGATACAGACAAACTAAGAATCTGTTAGGTATCTGCATTTCACACTTAATGGAATTATTTCTGTTATGAAGCTTTGTATTGCTTACGTATTGTTTTCCGTGATTTCACAACTCTGTAGCAGCAATAAAGAGTTAAAATGCCCATCAGTAAGATGAGAATAATTCCAGAAGTAAAGCCTGCCTGTTAAGAGGGAGAAATACAGTTTACTTTATCAATAATGCTACAGAAAATGAAGAGCAAGCCATGTTGCCAAAACCATTTTCACATGCAATTTCAGCTTTACCTGTTTTATTCCCCATGGGATACTTAATATAGATGTACCCATCATTGTATTCCATATCATAAAACTAGGAATAAAAGAAAAAAGCCAGTGAATAACTTAAGAAGCACTCTTACTTCATACTATTCTCTTAGCTACAATAGTTATTCATATAATATAGAACATTCAATAATAACATATTTTCTGGCTAATATATGACAAGGTGCTTAACATACATTGTCACTACACTGGAGTTTTTACCATAGCCATCTGGGCAACCGTCAACTTTAAAAGCAGTTCCTAAAGGACTGTACACATAGATTTCTTCAGGAGCTGGAAGTACGTGATCAGGAGCAATCTAACAAATGGATAAAAAGCAAAAAATTAGTAACACCAAAGAAACTATTGTCCCAGATACAGCAAGCGAACTGTTGTACATCACAAAATCTTCCCATGAGCAGTGCATTTAAAAAACAACCTGGACTATATTAATTTTTTTCCTATAAAAAACCCACAGTTGATAGGGTTTTTAGCTAGATAGCAGAAAAAAAAATTTTTCTTCACAAGATGTCTGTAATATACTATGCACAGATCACGCTATTTCAATCACTGCAGCTGACCACTGCTTAAATCCTCTTACAGATGGGAGAACTACGTACAGACATCTGGGCAGCATGGACCACTGTTACAAAATTCAAGCTCTTTGTATGCTTTCTTTGGGTGGTGAAGGCATTGCACAGGAAGTCAGTCACAGCTTGTGATAACACAAGACCTTGTTAAGGCACTCAGATACCAGGCATTTACTTCAAAGCAAGTTGCAGAGTGATTCTCCCCTTACTTTTATTCATGCTTTTTTAATAAACCTAAGCTGTGGAAGACCCAACCTGCCAGAGACCACTCAGATAATCTGTCTTTGCCTTACCAATGCCCTGTCTGCAGGAGATGTGAGCCTGCTATAGTAATGAATCCGCTTATTCATTGCTGAAGCTTCCTCAGTGACTCTTTGCATGTCATCGTTCACACTGACTATGTTTGTAGGCTCCACATGAAATGGCCTGGGTGGGGGAGAAGAGAAAAAAAAAGAAAGAAAAAAGAAAAAGCATTAAAACCCTGGAACACAAGAGCAAATATACAACTCAGGCAACAGCTTAGCTTCATTCAGGATGAGTCTGTCATTCATGGACACAAAGCAAATGCAAAAGCATCACTGCTATGACAGAAGCTGCCATCCATGAAAGAACCTAGACAAGACAGAGAGCTAGGAAGGGAGAAATCTCATGAAGAGCTGTACAGAACACAGGTGGTCTCCCTCCCTTCTTCCCAAGTTAGACTGCAGGCATGGTCACAGCCACTAAAGGAGAAAGCAGCCACACCACATGCCCCTTATTTTCTCTGCACACAGAGGTACACAGCAAGCAGAGTGAAAGCTTCTCCTAAAGTTACAACACAACATACATGTCACTTAACACAAGGGACTATACCAGAGGTACGCAACCTAATCAAGATACTATGGAGATTTATTTTGTTTTAATCAAGTAAAATTTCCTTCCATATAGGCATACTACACTCTTGCCTCAATGTGATATTCACTCCTAGCACTGACAGGATAATCTCTCAAACAAGACAGGGGATACCGGTGACCTGTAAGCCTTGAAAGAGGGTTTGAGTTTCATCAGTGCTTTTAATTTCTAAAGCAATCTCAACATCATTCTGATCTTATTCTTCCAGGTTATGTTTAAATCACTCAGAAAGAAGAACCACCCCAAAACCAGAACCCACAAAAGTACACATGACAAAAGCTTTCTGGCTACCAAGAGCATAAGTTATGTTAGCAATAAATCTATGCCATTTTTTTCTGTAATATGAGGAAAACCTATTTGAATTGACTGCTTTTCAATACCCATTTCTGGCTCAGACTACAAAGGAAATTGGTCAACCCTTAATCTCAAGCCTTAGCTCTCAATACTGTGATAAAGGTTCCATTCTCTTTCACAGTGAATCATCAAGGATTTGCACATGGTACCACCTTTTATGTGGAAGAAAAGGAATATAACTCTCAAGCTGGTTGTTCTATCTCTGGAAGAGATTAGATTCTTATTCCTGTGTACTTAAGGGAACACAGCAGGTAAGAGTATTTATGGGGCTCATAAAAACTGATTGACAAACGTGGAAACAGAAAAATAACTTCCTGATCCACAAATTAATTCTTTCCTTCACCTCAGACTTCATTAATTCTTACACTTTCCACTATCATGGAAAAAATGGTTTAGATTTGCTAAGCCATCTCACAGTTACTGAAATGAAAGTGAACACACTTTAAAATTTTAAAACCTTCTCAATTGACTCTTTTTTCCACAGCAGTGGCATAAAGGGGGAAATTCCCTATTTTGTGTGTGGACTTCTGTGGTGTTCTTATAGGCAATTTCAGAGAGATACCACAACTAAACAGGAATTAATTTTAAGCAATAGCTTTAGTACTCAAGTCAGAGGCATACCAAGCTAACTAATTCCATAGGTACAAAAAATACAAAAATATTCATGGACTGTCAACTCTAAATGACTTCACTTGTTTCAGCTTAAAATTTATTGGTCTGATCCAATCATTGGACACTGCTAAAAAAAAATCTAATTAGAAGACTTGTAAAATAAAGACTGTAGTTATGAAAACAGGAAATTTAATCTATTTAATTGCCTACCTGGATAGGAACATCACAGTCCAGTGTGCTCCTCTTAAGGAAGCTGCTTTCAAAGAATTCCATGACTGACTTGCATTTTTACTTTCTAAGCTCTCTGAATTTATTTAAACATTGTAAACAGTATTTTTACAGTTTATCCTGTAAGATCTTTATTCTCTAGCAGAGACATAGTACTTCTTCTACATTCGTAACTTCTTCTACATTCATATCATACTGTTACTATAATGATTTCAGCCTGACTACAAAAGTGTTTTAAAATGTTGGAAGCAGAACCAAAATTATCTCTCAGAGCACAATACTAATCCATCTCTGCTGCTCACAGATACACCTTTTAACAAATAAACAATCACGAGGTTTACCATACCACATTTCAAGCGCTGTTCCCTCTTCTGTGTCAAAGGTAATGCTATTCTACTACTCTCTTACCAAGGAGTATGAAAGTTCTTACTTAAGAACGTTTTCATTCTTCCCAGTTAAGAAGTAGTAATATTAGGTATTAGTAAAAATGTTAGCAACACAGAAAAATGAAAAGCAGGCAATGAAGTAAAAAGACCACATGGGTGTGTAGTGGTAAATAATATATATTATTAATAATGAATGCTGAAACCATAGTTTTGCAAAGGTTAGTCCCAACCATTGTCTACCTTTTTGTAAGTTAAAAGAACTTTGAAAATAAAAGGGAACCAACTATTTTTGCATGAAAAAGGCCTGTCTGACTGCCACCTGCAGACACTGTTTAATTTGTAACTGTTTAATTTCACACACTGATCTCTCCTACATTATGTGAGAACACTTCAGGACTTCAGAAAGAATAAGAAAAGGAAGAAGTCTTGATCACTCTGTGGTAGGGGGCATTGTCAAGTTTTTTCATATGCAACTTCCAACACAAAACGTCATTTTTTTCTTTGAAGGTTCAAGTATTCCTGAAGACAACTGCAGTACCTATTGACAATAAATAGATTTAAAGAGCAGTCAGAAGAAAAACAAAACTCCCTTTCTTCCATACAATAATCATCAATAAACCACTGTAGTTTAGAATGACATTCTAGTTTTTAAAAGGACCCACAAAATGGGCAAAATATGCCTAATCCGGTGTAATTCGGGTCATTGCAAAGAACAATAATAATCTCTTTAAGAGGATTAAGAATGGCTTTTTATATCCCGCAAAGTGTCAAAAGAATACTAGACAAAAGAATTTACAACTCTAAAAAACAATTAGCTTATTGTTCTTATGTAAACACTGAGAAGCATGGCTTTCAAAAATCCCAAATCCTCCGAGCTGTTAAGAAAATGAAATAACTATGTAAATGTCTCCAATCTCAAACAACCCAAACAAAAGAACAGAACAGCACTAAGAAAGACAATCAGCGATTATAAGCAAATCACACAAAACTCTTCAAGAGCTATCTCAATCGAAGTGACCACCCCCAGGTCAGGTTTCTGAATAGTGAGTTTAAAAAAGAAGCCAACTAAGTGGAGCAAATCAGGTACTATTACACTTGCACTCTTTGATACTTCAGTGCATGATAAACCTCTCCCTGGAGCTGCTAGTCTCTAAAACTCTAAGGAAGAAACCCTTCAAACTGCCCACTGCTCTGACCACCACTGACACAGACCCTGATGGCATGTTCTTTCTCCTTACTTCTAAAGGCTGTGGCTGCCTCTTCTAAGATGAAGAGATGGATTACAACCTTGTTTGGCACCACTGTGATTTACAGGCCTTCCTGACATCCCAGGGCTCATGATCTTCATCTTTGTGCCTCTGCATGCTTGGAAGGCAAAAGAATAGGTTTTAGAAAATGGGAGTGTGAACTAAAGGGAGGAGCAATAAGGACAAAGTGGACAAACCTGAAAAGCTGCAGGTTGGAATACAATCAAAGTATACACTTCTGCTTTTGGGGAGGGAATCAAATGCCACATGCTCTGACCTTTTATGAACGGAATCTTCAAACTTAAGAAAAAACACACAGTGAGGAAACAATACCTAACTTCATTTTTTGAAATGCAAATCTTGAAATTTTGATATATCACAAAGGTGCAAACTTCTCACATTGCTACTGCATCACCACACCACCTGAAACCCATTGATCTTCAAATAGAACACATATCTCCTCCAACACAAGGAGCTCACAAAAGTCATTTAAATTTGCAGTTGTATTATGCCAGGAGAAGCTCAGACACCCTTCAGAAAGAAGATAAAGGAAGAATTAATTTTATGCATTTCCTTTTTCCACCTGAAAGTACTCTACTGTTTCCTAACCTTTACATACACAATTCTGTATGCTGCTCCACCCGTCCTCCATTTGTTCCCCGCAGTTCATTTAGACCCTTATCCTCCTTCCTTTGTGTGCACAGAAAAGGCAGATTGTTGGCTATACACCTGGCTAATGTGCAAGTAGGATCCCATGGCTTTCCAAAGCTGCAAGATGAGTCAGCAGCAAAACACTATCATCAAGCACTCTTCTCTGAAGTGGGCCCCAACAAGAGGATGCTGTATACAAGAGTGCCATCTTCAGTTCCTTCAGAAAAACTGCTCTGAAGCTGGATGCAAAGGAATAAAGACACAACAGGGTCCAAGAGGTAGCCTGGGGCTATTCCTTTGCCTAAAAACCCAGAGGTGGTGCCTCCAGATAGCACCACATTAGTTCCCACTCCTGTCTCAGTTTTGGTTCTAGGACCAGCTCACAGAGATGTTAACTCCAACAGCAAAGGAGTTTCCCTCTCAGACCTCCTCTGAGGAAGAGAGACATGAAACTTGTAAGAAAACATGCAAAATAACCACTTAGCTAGGCATGTATTGTTTTCTTGGGAATGGCAAAAGGCTGGGCTGATGACTATTTCATATTTGCTGAATCCCACACTTCAGTCTTTTTCTTAAAAGGCAGTAAAGGTCACACAACACTAGCAAGTACCACATTTTTCCAGCATCACCTGCAGCATGCATGCAGATCCATTTATACATACTGACAGACATTTATCTACACCATCTGGCAAAGCCTTCTTGCATAGTCTCGACATTTCAGTTTGTTGTGCTAAATAAAAAACATCATGCCTCAGTATATACACATGATGTGTGCTTGAAGTGTTTAAGTGTTTGAAGAGCGCTTTAAAAGCCACATGCCTAGTTCTTATCTTTGCACTATCTTTGAAGTGATGTCAATAGAAAAGTCTTAACCTTCTAAACAAAACACGTATGAACATCTGTTCACATGGTGCTTGGGAACAATATCACATAAAGACAAAGTAGGAACTGTTCATACTCAGATTTTGGTTTCAAAATGTCAGTCTTCTGTCTCTGTAGGATTCTGTTGCTAAAAGAAAAGACTGAACAACTCATTGCTATATAATCATTCTGTATGTTCAGCCTTCTTCATACCTTTTGCACTTAAAATCTTCTGGATTGAACTGTATATTCATGATTCCGTAATTGCTTTCATCACCTCCCACAGGAACCAAAAGAGGTTTGTCATCCTCTTCCATATTTGGTGAGTGTGTGTCCTCCTTCTAGACTCTTGTCAGTTATTCTGACCTAAAAAACAGGAAATGAGACAATTACAGCTAAGTGAAACTGTGTCCCTGCTACAGATTTAACACTGGCAGAGTCTCACTGATTCAAAAGGTCTGGGGGTGAAAACCACCAGAAAATCCTTTTAATTACCCACTTGAGAATTCTCATTCCATAATGCAAAGATCACAGGACAAGTACAGCAGGGACTTTTATTTTTCACAAAACACATTTAAGTAAAGTGGTCAACACACAATTGTGCTCTGAATGTCTTTTAGCACTGCAATAGGCAATGTATATTAAAGGAATATGATGGATGCTGTTGCTTATATGGGGACTGAAACAGGTTGTAAAAAGTGATGCTCAGAATGTGAATTTCTGTTGAGCTACCATAGCTAAGAATCAAGTTCACCATGTGCAAATTAACATTAAATACATTAATATGTAGGTCTTACCTTCCTGCTTTCAAAGCATGAGACTCCTTAGTGCTCCACTGTAAGACCAGTGTGATTTTTAAAGGAGTTGCATTTCCAATTTCTAACAGTACAGATGAGAACAATTTATCAAAGGTATCAGAGACTACTGTTTCACTGAATTACTTTGAACTTTCAGCAAACACATACAGTTTTCCACTTTGTTCCCCAGAATAAAGTTGAGATTATTGCAGTCTACTGTGTTCAGGCTCTTTGAATTAAAGGCAATGAATGGTTTAATAATACATTAATAATAACACATTACATGCATTCAGAGCACTCCTGGCCAAACAATGGGAAGCAGATTGCTTTTAAGCTAATGGAATTCTACTGAAGACTACAGTCCTCACATGGGACTTGCTCTGGTCTTGTGTGCAGCAGAATGAGCATAATGGCTTTAACAGCTCTCTACGCTGCTACCTCCTGAAGAACTCCTCATGCAGGACTCCTTCAAACAAAAATAGTAGAAGTATCTGCTTATTCAGGGAGACTGTTTCATGATGCTTTAGACAGATGAGAATCAGAGCTGGTACAAGATAAGGAAGGCTGGCACTGGATGTTTGAAACCTGGAGTGGCAATGGAAGGTTAAGTAAGATAGAATGAGGTGTGTATCATCCTTCTGCACCCTTGCGGAAATAAACTGTAAAGGCCCAATCCCAGAAATTACATCAACCTAAATTAAACACTGACATGACTCTATCCCTTCCTAGCTGCATGTTGCCAATCCTCTTGCTCATCCTGCTAATGCCTCCCAAAAAAAAACCCTGAAAAGTCTGGAGAGGGTGAAAAACAAAGCAGTTTTCAGCCAACTCTAGGGTTCAAACAGTTGCTAGAGGAGGAACAGGAAATCACTGAAGGAGAACATGGTGGGGACTGCCAAAGCACCAAGACTGGCTCAACCTGCTGAGGAAGTAGGTTTTAGAGGACAGGCACCTGCTCGACCTCCCTCTCCCCCAGTGTGCTGAACATAGGTAATGTCTTTCTGCTCTCAAAGGGAGGGGACCACTGGAGGTTGCAGTTCATGGAAATGCTACTCAAAGCATTGAGTCCTGCCCACAACAGTGCAAGGGGATTTGTGTGATTCTACACAAAACTGCACTGGGAGGACTGATTCAGATGAAGATTAGTCATTACTTCCCTTGCTTTAAACCCAAGTCAGTGTTGAGTTTGTGGCTTGTTGTCTGGCTGCACGTATTTGCATGCTCATGCAAAGGAGGCAGTAATACATAGGTGAAGCCATTTCACCTGGAAGTGCTGACAGTTTCCTCCTTGTTTCAGCATCCATGTCAAGATCTGAACAGTCACCAAGTTTAAAGGCATCATTTTCCCTTGTTCATTTTAGGTGTTTTAAGAAAACATAAGCAATCAGACAATCTTAAGAGCCTTATTTGCACTCCTTGACAGCATCCTCTTTCTCTTGGATTTCATTTTGGCTGCCACACTCTAAAGCTTTCTTCCCGTCCTCTTTCCAAAGCCTTTCCAACATGGGGCTTCTCCTATCTACCTTAACTTACTGCTCCCTCTCTTCTGCCACTCTAGCCCTTCTATAAACCATCAGTTCAGATTCTTTACCCTGATGTCCTCCCCTTCCACATCATTGCCTCAACTGAATGTCTTAAAATCTCTCATTCTTCTCAGATCCTCTGGTGATGCTCAGTTTATGAATTCCTGCTCCTTGTTTCCTCTTTATAGTCTGTCTCTCCCACACACTGTCAAAATTGCTTTCCAAACCCACTTTCACTAAGCACTGTTGACAAGAGATTTCTTAGTTCAGAGCAGTATTTTATTTCCTTTCTCGTGGCACTCGGTTCCTTTCCAAAGGGTTTGTAGCTCGCCTCTTATTAATTTCTTTCCTATTGATTTCTGTTATTTTTCTCTAGCTCTAGGTCACCTCTGTCACCCCAGTGCACAGCAACTTCTTGCAGCACATAAATACTTATGAAGTGAAACCACAGGCCCCAAATATTTCATGCATTGTTGCATATATCCACATATTCCTCTGCCATTCCCATTATAAAACACTTTTTGCATCATTCTGACCACACCTGAAGACAGCAGCCTCCATAGACTTTTATTTTTTGCTTTTAATTGTCATCTCTAGAGTCTACAGTTTCTTTGTTTCCAAGACCTTACTCGTGGTCTCAAGTAGAAGACCTTGTATTATCTTATTCCTTTCTTTTCTCTTTTTCACCAAAACATCCTGCATGCTTTTTCTGAACAGATACACCTCAGTCTCAAAAACAGATCCCTCACTCATTCTGCATCATGCAACTCTCTCTGACTTTAAATCACACTTTGGATTTATCCATAAAAATACAAGTGAAAATTTTAATTTCTAATGGCTGAATTGAAATTTGAAATCAATTAAAATCCCAAATACTCAAAAGTGGTTTTAGACGGAATTTTCCATAAGACTGCAGTAGCAACATCCCCTCCTTCCACAGGCCCTGGTTTATTCTGCAGATTGTACAGACATCAAATGCTAGTTTAAGATACTGCTTTGAACACATCTCTTCCTTAAAACTTGTAAATAATGTATTCGTGATTTACAATTCAATCTGACAAATACAGACAACATGATCACCAGTTTGATTCTCTGCACTATGGCTATAAATAAAAACTCAGAACATTTTACGGTATTCCATAAAGAAAAATAATCCTCCAAAACATAGCTTGACAATCAAGTTTTGCTTGACAGCATGATTTGGGGCTTACAGAGTTGCTGCTTACTGACTCTTTAGGGTCTACTTAAAAGATGAATTGGCAAAGACAGTTTATTAAAGTGCTTACTAGTGAGAACAGACAGGTGAAGCTTATAACCAGCAAACTGGTTACTTTACAAACAGATGCACCTCTGGAACCAGTACAGCTTAAAATACAATTGTAAGCAGAAGAGCCAAGTGAAGGATGAACTTGATTAATCCCTCTGTTATCCCATTTCAGAGAATAACTGTGGCTCTCTGGGAATTAATGCATGGCTGTTTGGAAATGGAGAAGGCTGTTTCAAGGACACTTGACACATTTGTTGTCAAACTGCATTTTCCTGCAAGTGGGAAAGAGGTTCCTTCTGGCTGTAGTGAACCTGAAGTTTGTGATAAGAATTCATGTTACTTTTTCTTCAACAGTGTTATGAGTTAAAAGCATCACTGTTGCCTACCATTCATTCTCAACAGTCTTTTCTCCCGTGGCACAGCTATTTGTGTTTTTCCTTGTCTTGGTGGAATGAGCAGGACTGGGGAATACATCTGGTTAAAAAACAAATCTAAAGATGTTTAAGTATTTTGAAAGCAACTGTGGAATTTTCAAAGTAAGCATTCAAAATTAGTGGATTTTTTCCTATGTTTTATTCCCTATCGTTAGAATAAGCATAATGCCAATACCTGCCTTAGTTTATAGACATGTTGTGAAGAGAAACTAAATTTTACATAAAACTTAGTTATGATTCATACTAAGCATTGCAAAAGGTGCCCAAGAGGGACAGTTATGGTTTGTTGAGCAGCAAATAAGGCAGTCTCATGCAAGAATATGAACGGAACACCATCACTTTGCTGTTCTAACAAAACATTCCCTATTCTGAGAACTCAAGAAAAATAATTATCTGTGAATGAAGTATTTCTAATAAAGATCACAATGTATACGTACCAAGACAGCTAAGATTGCCTAGGCAATTTTTAAACCTAGCCAAGTTTAATAATCCAACCTTTGAACAGTTCAGCTTTGCAAACTCCATCCTCTTAAACACAGGTTTGTGTGTATAATTATCTGTGCACAGATACTGTGCTTTGTAATGTATGTTGTAACAAACGAGAAACAAGGATTTTCTCCTCAAGACTTTGCACCCTATATTCTTCTCTAAAAATCTTTCTTGCCTCTCCAAGTCCTCTGCCATCTGCTTGTCACCATTCTATTCTTTTGCAAGTTCTCTTTTTCAACCCGCAGGGACCTGCTTTGTCCTTCTCTGCCACAAGCATCAAGTCTCTTCTCTCTTAACTTACACTAGTGACAACAGAGGTAAAGATCAGAGAATGTTCTCCCACAGCTAAAGTCTTACTGACAAGGCAGGAACAAAGTAAGAAATAGTATGTTTTCCCTTGCAGCATGTTTACTCTGAACCCATATTTCTCTTCCTTTCCTACACAGTTTTGGCAAGAGAAGGTTTTCTTTTTGCTTGCAAAAGTCCTAACCTGTCATCTAACAGATACTTGCTGCTTAGCTCTCCAAGTATTTCTACCTCCATGGAAGTCAGAATTAAGTGCTGTTCAAAACTTCTCCCTAAACTTTCATGGCTTTATCTAGCATAGTTACTAAGATAAAATGGAAGATCTTCCACAACAGCTATTATAAAGGAAATGCATCCTTGACATACTTTAGTAGTACCAAAAATCCCACCATTTTGGAGCAATGTTTACAGTAGGATCTTTTAAGAACTTCTGTACACTGCATTAAAGCATGCTCAGTTGTCTTTCTACTTATGGAGGAATAGCTACATCTGGAAGGAAAATTTGAAATACTGCTCCTGATGTAACATAATCTGTCCAGACTGTTAGCATGCTAAAATAAGTTTGTGATCCTTTTCACATTGAGTAATGGCATAAACCAGCAATTATTTTCCAGTCATATGCTTTCAACACAGTCGTAATCATCATTAATATATCATCACCTACATATTCAAACACCATTAATGTCAAGGTATCTTTCAGAGGTGAAAAGTCTGCACAGACTTTGAATCCTGTTGTCCTTTCTCTTTTCAGGATATAATTTCACTGGTTGCCTTTAGTGAAGACAACTTGGTATGCCCGCTTGCCCTATTTATAAATCTCCTACATACATATGAAGCACTACATCAGAAGGGCAGTGAAAGGAAACAACTGGATGCAAATTCAGGTTTTCTCCTGCTGGTCATAGGCTGTGAAGCAATACCTAGGGGTATGCAAGTTTCTTTTCCATGTCACACTCCAAGCTACACTCTACATGACTTTCAGATGGTAATCAAAACAGGGCAAGCCCTTAATTAATCCTCACTGGCTTGTCCCTATGCATTTCTGCTTTCATTGCCTCCAAGTTCTCTCCCCTGGTTACAAAGTCTGAAAAGCTTCAAGGAGTGAACACAAGGGCTCAGCATATTTAGAAACCTTATTCTGCCTGGTGGCTGGCCTCTGATCTGGTCTCCTTTATACTGGATGACAAAACTGTATTACAGCTTTTTTACGCTGTAAATCTAACAATGGTAGTTTATGGCTCAGCTACATATGTGTGTGTCAATGCTTTGAGACACGCATCTTGACAGAACATTCAAGAGTTATGGCCCAGGCCATGCAAAAGGGTTACCAAACAGGTTTACCCAATAGCAGGAGCAAAACTGTGTTCAGTTAGTCATCCTAGTCATCCCGTGAGCAGACAGTGCTTAGCTGGTTTGTAGGACTGCTGTTTATCAGAGAACCTTCCATAGAGAGTAGGAGGAAGAAGGCACTATCACCACAGCCTTCACCATGCCATCACAGCTACCAGTGCAGTTAGACATGGTGCTAGAAAAACAGCAGCTGGAGAGCTGTTTATGCTCCCTGTTACCAAAGCTAAAGTTGCTGTACAGATGTTAGCAGCAGTTCTGTAATCATTTTCCAGTGCAGAACGAGAGAGCCTGTAGAGCAGACATCACAAATGAAGACAGAATTCTTAATCTGGAAGTCATGTACCTCGAAATAAAAAATAACAGAACTTAAGTCACCTGTAACTTGTTACTTTTCAACCTGTTTAATTACAGCTGTAGTCTTGAACTATCTTGGTAGGAATTCTGCCATGAAAAGCTGTTCCTGTGTTCATGTGAACCAGTAGTTTTCTTTGGTTTGAGACGTCTAGTGACTCTTAAAAAGGATGGCTCCTAGTCAATTAGATTACACAAAACTGCAATGATTTAAACTGTGAACGTGTTTTATTTAGTTTCTTATTTAAAGTCACTATTCCTGAAATCCCAGCTCGTACTCATGGTTTGAATATAAGAATCCACTAATAAAAACAGTTCAAATAAGGAAAATTATTTTTTAGAAGTGTTACTTGGTGTAACCTGGTTTTCTCTTGAAATCTGAGCATGTGAATGGATGAACAAAGCTCAAGGCATTAATCTAGAGTAAACTACAGGCTGTGCACATACAAACTGTGAGAACTAAGAAGCGTCTACACTGAAAGACAAAAACTGTAATGCAGGACAGCAGAGTTCTTTGGTTCCTTTTCTGGGGCAGCAAATCCTTCATCATAAGTGTCTGAAGAATACTAAGAGTCCTAAAAGCAGCAGCATACATTCATTGCGCCTTAAAACTGGGACAGTTTGCCACCAATTAGCTTGTCCACACACATGGCCCTCCTACATTCATACTGGTTGAAGATGATTAAAACTGTATAAGCAATGAAAGTTAGTAACCAATGGGGATGTGTTTGCTGCCAGATGGTAACTCTGTGTAAAATCAGGAAAAAACAGAACATTAATTTCACTTGTCTCCAACAGATAAAGCATCTATTATTTGTATGTAAGTGGTTTTTTTGGTTGAGACTTTATAGAAACACTTACAGGAACATAAAGTTATGGCCTCAGGGATTATTTTACATTTTAAACACCGTTTCTTTTTGGTAAACGGGTCCACAGGCCCCGCTTACCAAGGTAAGCGCTTCTCCGATCCATGGACCACCGGACAAGCTTTTGTGCCGCTTCTGCACATCAGACAACGCACTTATGTTTTGTCCGTTTTCCCACGTAACGTTCGGACCCGACAAGGTGTCTCCCGCCAGGATCTGAGGCCCGGGCCGCCCCCCTGCCCCTCCTCCCACCAGGTCCGCGCTGCAGAGTGTGCCCCCCCGAAGGGAGACCGCGGCTCGGCTCGGCCGGCCCGCCGTTCGCTTCCGGGCTCTAACAAGCCAGACTGCAGGCGGCGCTGCGGCCAGAGCGGGTGAGGCGGCGGTGGAGCCCCCCCGAGACCCGAGGACCCCGCGGCGCGACCCCGTGGAGCCCACCTTTTCACCCCGCGCCCCAGCCGGCCCGAGGGCCTTGCCAGCTGGCGCCACACAAACAGACGCGACTCTTCTACCTGCGGCGGCCGCACCGCCTCGCTCCGCTCCGGCAGCCCCGCGCTCCCACGGCAGCAACAGAAAGGACCCCCGCCCGAAGCCGGGACGGGGCCGTGTCGACAGCAGAGGAGGCTCCGGGAGGCCCCCGGCGGCAGGCGTGGCAGGCAGCGTAGTTCCCGAGTGCGGCTCTGCTGAGGAAGACGCCTGGGCGCTTCCGGACGCAGGACTACGCTTCCCGCGAAGCTCTGCGCGCTGCTGGGCCGGCAGTGCCGGGCCGGGCGGCTCTCCGCAAGGCGGGGCTCATAGCACCGCGCCCCTTTCCCCACCCGGCCTGCATGCTCCGTGTCCGCCCGCGCTCAACTTGTGGTGGTGGGCGCTCTGAGGGGGTTCACCCTTGGTAAACCAGACCCAAGCTGGTCATCAGGCGAAGAGCTCCAGCTGTAGGTCTGATGGGCCTGCCTGTTGGGCTCAGGGCAGGCGGTGCAGTGGTTGTTCTCGGAGCGCTCCCGCCTCTATCCCCAATTTCTCTGTGCACGAAGTCTGTCGCTAACCGGCCGAGCGCACCGTGCGCCGGTTTCTGCCGCGCTCCAAGCGCGCTGCTGCAGAACATGTGCCGCTTGACCCCAGTTCGCAAGTGCGGTCCTTACGGTGGACGAGCGGGTTACCACAGAGCCATGAAGAAAAGATTGGCATTTGCTGGTGATGGTTGATGAGTTGCCTCAGTTAAGATTTTAAAAAAAAAAAACTGCTTCCATGCTTTTTCCATCAGTGCGTTGTCAAAGTGTAGAGGTAATCCTCACCAAAATGAATGATGCTGGTCTTCACCTGACTGGCCAAGCACCTTCTGTGGTGAATGTGTCACTAGTCTCGTGAGCTGCTCAGGGTGGTAGGCAACACTTGCTGAGTGAAGGAACAGGACACAAGACAGACAACAGGGTCCATCAGCCAGCCAATACATTTCAGAAATGCATTATTTTTAATCCTAGGGTTTTGGGGTTTTTTTTGTCGTAGTTAAATGAAGTTGGGAACATGCCTTTTTTTATAGTTGAAGTCAGAGTCAAATTCTAGGGATGTTTGTAGCTTATGCTTGGGGAAAACTTCTGAATTGCATGCAAGGAAGACAGCAGAGATAGCTTTGCCATGTGAGAACATTACAAAACAATGTAGACACAAATCCTCATCTGTATTTTCTGTTCAAGTGCAGCTCAAACCAGATCATGTGGCCAGCAGACACACTGTTCCTGCAAGAAAACTGCTGTGTAGTTTAATTTCAGACTGGAAGGAAATGAGGCAGCAGAGATTAATATCATGTCATCCTGAAATTCAGCTGTGCACGAGCTTAATTGGACCAAAAGTCTTGCTTCTGCGTATCCCAGGAAATTCACCATCATCTGTTGCCTGTGAGCCACTCTTAGAAGCCAAATGTATGTTGTAGTCTTGAACATTTGAAAAGTCAGGATGTCTGTCCACTTGCTACCACATGAATTTTGAAATACACTGCTAACACCATGTGCTGTCTGTGAAAGCCAGTAGAACCTGCAAAACTCAAGATGCGTGAAAAACTTCTTTTTCAGCATGCCAGCGTGTAGTCTTAATTTTGCAAGCCTATCCTCTGTGTCCTATGCTATGAGAGACTTCCATAGTTACTACTATAGCAGGTAGATGACCTGTGCATTTCATTGCATTCTTGGTCATCAACTACACTCCCTGAGTTAAGCCTAGGAAAAATGTTTTATTGTAAGAACTGCAAGTGAGCCAAAGTATAGAGACTTCTCCTGCTCCCTCATGAAAACTGCTGACAACAGCTGAGTTCACGAAAGGATATTCAGCCACTGTCCTGCAGTATTTGTGTTGTGGCTTTCTATTCTGATGACACACTTCCTTCTGGGGCAAAGAGTGTATCTTCCTACATGCCTGGGCAGTGTCTTGAAAAATGGGAGCCTAAATTCACGTAGGACCTCTTGGTAAATCTGTAACAGAAAGAAGATATTAACTTGTCAATTTATCCCATATCTGGGGCTAAACTACAGCAACTGCTTTATTACTCAACAGAGAAGGGGAATTAGGAAAAGACCTGTGCATTGAAATAATAAATGGATTTGCTGGAACAGCCAAACTAATACCAACATAAAGTATACTGTTATATGTAGCCCAGCGAATGTACAGTGGTCACAATAAATGAGAAGGCAGTCCTCAGAAGCAGGGTCCCAAGCAGGAGACCTCCATCCTTAGTAAACTCCCCCCTTTATACTGAGCCTGATGTTTATGGGCTGGCATACACCTATAGCCAGCTGGAGCTGGCTTCCCTGGCTGAGTCCAAAATGCTAATGGCCTGCAGCCCATGGCAGGCCTGTGATTCTGTTCCAGGGAAACCAGGACAGTACTCTACCCATTAGCCCATACCATTTATGTCACACCCAAGTCATTACTATTCTTCCCACCTCTCAATATGCATATACTACAGTCCCTTGATCATTGATTTCTCCAAATAGTTCATTCAATTAATTTAGTCCAAGCCTGTGGGTTCCATCAGGTGAAGTTGTGTGTAGCAGGATGTGCCATGCATCTGGAGCTCACAGCTGGTATATCTTGTGCAGGTCCCTTGACCTTGCCTTTTCGATGCCAAAACCAGTTTTCAGAAGAATCTGAATTATTTTCTCTCCTTTCTCAAAAACTTATTTATCTGTATTACCCCATACAATGTACTGCAAATGTTCAGGAGCTCTACCTTTTCCTACTGCAAAATGAATCAGTCCATGGAAAATCATGGAACTGTGTTTCTATCCTTGGGGCAATTGATTCCAGGTACTGGACACCAGGTGAAAGCAAACTGTGGCCTGCACTCCACTGCCAAAGGAATAGAGAAAAATACATTAGGGATATCAATGACAACATACCCACTCAGCTGCCTTCAACTCCAGTTCATATTGAAGTTCTACCATGTTTCACATAGCTAACAAACTTAGTGGGCTTTGCATTTTGTTAAAGATTACTCCAGATTTCTTTCTGAAAATACTGGTAGTACATGAGAATAGCAACTTGTGCCCTTCCACCATGATTTATATCAAACTGTTAGCAGCCTTTGGAAAAATAAAGAAAAAAAAATTAAGTTTTAGCTTCCTGAATAATCTTCTGAGTTGAACAAATTAGTTATGTTTACCATGTAATTTCTTGGCAATCACAAAATTTAATCACTTTGCTTCTCCTGAAGTAGTGAGAAGTAATTTGGAGGTGTAGTGTCCTACAATGAGCAGAATCAAAGGAATAAAGAAAATAGAAACTCTCCATCTACTAGGTAGAGGCTGTGACAGATGATTATATCTAAAATGAAATAAGAGATCACCTACCAGTGATTATAGATCTGCCACCATGACTGCATTCATACTTGCTCCTTATGCCTACCATTAAAAGTATTAACGTAAACTGTATCTCCTTGAATGAGTTAAGGGGTGCTGGTAAAGCTCAGGAAATGCTAACCTGTTCATGGAAAGGAGGATAAACAATTTGAAAGCTCTGAGTCTGGCTTAGCTGTGCCAGACTAGCACATCAGACATTAACTATAAATTTGTTAGGAGAAGAGACATACTGCTTTTTTTTTTTTTATGAACATCCAAAAAAGAGCTTCAGTGGGAAAAATTTAGCTTGTGAGCCTCCCTGCTAGTTCCAGATGCTCCTTCATGAGCACTTCCCACAGAGATGTCCCCACTGGGAATATCCTTGGTCATTGTGTGTCTTGCTGTTTACTTACTGAAAGCTAACTCCAATTAGCTATCTTTGCTACTTGCACTAAGCACAGCTTCATATATATATCAACTAGAGGTGAAGTATGAAGCTCACTGAGATAGAGAAGCTGGT
The DNA here is from genome assembly GCA_025345505.1 of Todiramphus chloris collaris. Classification (NCBI taxonomy): domain Eukaryota; kingdom Metazoa; phylum Chordata; class Aves; order Coraciiformes; family Alcedinidae; genus Todiramphus; species Todiramphus chloris. Next base: position 8,169,527 of record JANVCC010010204.1, read on the forward strand.
TCTTACACTACTTAGCTGCTTGTGCACTTCAAGTTGAGCACAACCCATCCTGACATTTCTAGAAAATGAGCGGGTATATAGTGTAGGGCTTAACTGATCATGAGTGAGGTGCAAATAACCAGAGCATTAGTTCAGAGACGACTCTCCAATAACCTCCATCTGTTGCAGGAATTGGCCTTAATTGTTCCCCAAAGCCCCTACTAGACATTCAGATGTTCACTGCACAGATCTGGTGTAAATTCTCTGCAACAGAAGACATAGAAGTCATCAAACAGGCACAAAATTTTTAAAAAAGTTTTTCTGAAAAGGAAAAATCTATTGAACATAGTGCAGCAGGTTGACAAGTATTTATCACATTTATGGAATGATAATTATAATTTTCAGAATAAGCATTGCTGTATTATTTCACAGCATGAAAAGAGGGACAGAGAAGACATACAATACACTGCACCAGCAGCTGAGAAATACAAGCAGAAGTGTCAGCTGAAATTTTTGATAGATGCATTGAACTGATACAAGCCCTGTCTATTTTCTTGTGCACTTCAGCGTAACTAAAACTCCCGAGTCACAAATGTAGCCCTCTTTCTTTTCTCTACCAAGTCTTGTATAACAAAAAATCTGTGGGAAGGTGATGTTGTTCTTAAGTTTGATTGAGGTTTTCCTTAAAAAAATATATAACGTCCTTAACCCTTTAAATTTTTTTTTTAAATTGTTGTTTTAACAAGCAGTATGTTCTCTTAGCTGTTGTGCTAATCCTTGAAAGCTGTTTGCAGTAAAATGATTAACCTTAGTTGCAGTTTTGACAAACAGTTGATTTAGAAGAAGTAGATATTTGTAAAATTAATCACACTAACAGTCATACATGAAGAAATGAAGGGATAGTCAGATACTCCAAAAGCAGAGCAGGATCGTCACCCAAGCACAGAAGAGCCCAGAGACGCGATCTTGCATTTTCCTGAGCTCCCTTTTCCTTCCCCACGCAGCTTGGCTACTCTGACGTCACCACTGCCCGCGCCCATAGCGGCCCTGCCACAGTGAGAGGCACCTTGCACCGCCCGCCCTCGTCCGCCCTCGCTCCACAGGTTCGCGGGCCCCTCCCCCACAGTCTAACGGCACCAGATACACACACGAAGACACGCGCTCTGCTGTCCGGTCGCGCTCCTATTGGCTGGCGGACGCGTCACGTGACGGGCCAGCAACTGCACGTGGCCGTGGCGTTATCAGGTGCATCGCTGAGGGGAGACATTTTCTTTCGTTACGGAGCTTCTCTGAGGAGCGACATTTTCTGTACCGGGGTAGTGGTGAAGGGTGACGCATTCTTTCATTAGAGAGCTTCGGTGGCGGCGGAAAGGCGGCATGAGCGGGGATAGGCACCTCTCTTAAGGAAGCAGGAGGCTGTCCTGCGGGAGGATTTCCCCCCCCTTCCCCCCCCCCCCCCCCCCCCCAGGGGGGGGGGGGGGCGGTGGGGACGGGGGGGGGGACAGGGGGTGCTGGGAGAGGCAGCCACCCCTGCTGACCTGCCGGGGCAGGCAGGAGGGCGCTGCTAATGTATTTTGTCTCCTGCAAGCAGATCGAGTGGGGCACAGCATGTTCCAGGAGGACTGGAATGCAGAGATTGGGGACCAGGCATCATCAGTCTGCCCACTTCTTGAGCAGGTATGGAGTGGCAACTGCTGGGCTGTAATGTTTGCTTCTCTTCCTCTTCTTTCCTCGTATCCCTGACCCTGCTGCCTTGTTGGCTTGCAGGCTGTGGACTCCTGTTGCTGTGATTCCTGAAGCACGTGGAGGAACTTGTGTGTTCAATAGGCAGTGTTTTCTTAACAAATAATAGCAATTTCAGTTTCTCAAAATGTTGAAGCACTTTGTCCCCCTAAAGGCTCCTAGGACACGGTCAGTTTCCATCAGCTTAATGCTGCCTCCTTAAATTGGCTTATGAGAGGATGTGGATTCTTTGGAAAGGTATGTGGCGTAAAAGTGACACATACCTTTAGTAACTTCTTAATTACAATACATGGGCTAGGAATTGAGCACCTGTGTGGATAGGCTACTAGATCAGAAAATTGCTAATTTTTGTACAAATAAGAATCATTTGATGATCCTTATTACTGTCTGTTGTATTAAATCATAGAATCATAGAATGTCAAGGGCTGGAAGGGACTTTGAGAGATCAAATGAATAGTGAAAGGGCAGTGATGGAACTGTATTACTAGCGTCTAGCAGAACCACCTTTTTTTGATGATAGTCCTTGGCTGTGGATTAGCTGTGAACTGTAGCTTCTGTCTCTGTGTCGTTGGTGTCCTTTCAGCTATTCTCTTTCTGCTAACACTCACTGGATAAATAACAAATAGAACATGTGGGTGACTCTCAGCTGATCTCTGTTTTTCAGTTACTATTTGTCGTGGTTTAGGGTCAGGGCAGCCCCTTAAACCTATAACAGACGCTCTCTGTTAACCCCCCTCCCTCCCCAAAGGGGAAGAGAAAGGGAATAAGGGAGAGAGACTTAGATTAGAAAAGGAAACTAGAACAGCTTTAATGAAAAGGAAAATAATAATTATAAAAATGGAATATATACAAATATATACAAAACCAGTATGGAACCCAACCCCCCTGATGGTAATTACATCACCGTCACCACTGATGTTGAGCAGGCTTCGGGGGAGTCCCAGACTGGGCCCCGCAGCAGACGGGAGATGTGTTCGGGAGCTGGATTCTGGTACCGGGTTCAGGAACACGCAGATCGGATCGAAGGCAGTCCTCCTTGGGTGCTCCGAGGAAGGAGCCGAGAGAGGACCCGAGCCAAGCCAAGCAAAAGCTGGCAAAGCAGTCCAAGAGGGGAGAGAAGAGCCCAGAGACCCTTCGGGTCCCTCAGCTCTAGACCAAATATGGCGTATATGGGATGGAATACCTCCTGGTCAGTTTAGAGTCACCCGTCCTGTCCGCTCCTCCCTGAAGGTGCAGCCTCTCACCCCCTTCACCCCCCAATGTGGTACACAGGACCCAGCAGTGGCCTTGGTCTGCATACCAATCCTTGGTAGTAACTCCAAACATAAGGTGTTATCACTGCTAGAAGCAGGCACTGTCTGTGAAAACAGGCTGCTAACTTCAGAAAGTGCAGCTAATTAAAAGAACCAAGCTGGAAAGTAAAATTACTGAACAGAATTAGTTCTGTTTTCACTCAAACCAGGACACTATTATACTTCCTGTTGTTCCCAAACTTTATGGTCTTAAATGCATAGCTACTGTAGGAAGGGTGAGGAGTGCACTTGTTTGACAACTGTAGAGATAAGACTTTGAAGTATATTTCTGCAAATAGAGTAGGTTGCTATAGGAGTTTACTGTTACAGAAGAGAGCAGGTTTTCTCCCCACTAGCAATTTGCTTGCTGCCATTTTATTCAGGTACCAGTGCTTATTGTATGCTTTTGTAAGGTCTTTTAATTTGCTATCCTGAAGACTTCTCCAGTGATGGAGAAACGGCTTAGATGGCCTAGACTACCGAAGCTGTTAAGGAGAAAATAAATGGAGCCTCATCTTTTCTGGATACCACTGAGTTGTTAGATGGACTCATTTGCTTGGAAAACTGCAGTCTTAGAAAATGGGAACCTGACTTTTCAAACAACCTTAAATGTATAGAAACCAAGTCGACTTCATTGCATCTGTAGCTCTGTATGTGTCTCATCATGATAGTTGTGTTCTGAAATAAATTGACACAGACACTGTATTCTGTAAATGTATTAAAATCTTTTGTGGTGTATTGTGAAAGTATTTTTATACCCAGTTTTTAGGGAAGAAAAGCAAAGAGACTTACAGATCCTGAGTGGTATTATATAGCAGCAGTGTTTCCAGATCTGAATAGTTCTCAGCTTTACTTCCCAAGGATGTAAATATATGATAGCTTCTCAGGAAGCTATCATATATCCAAAAATAGGTAGAGATGATGGTTCCTCTTAGGTGTTTTGTTTAAGTTGCTTCTGTAAGTTACCTTTACTCTGCTGGCTTCCCCCTCTAAGCAAGATATGCTACTACAGCATTTACAGACCCAGCTTAGTTAAACTGAAACTGACAAAGGTTGCCAGTAGAAGTTACTCTTGAGTTAAATTACTGTCAGGAGAAAATCTACAGTTAGGTCAGGATGTAGTACATTTGAGTTGTTAAACTGTGAAGCTTAATGGTCTCATGAATTTGGTAGTAGGTGGAAATCGTAAAATACAGTTCTGGAGTTCATAGCAGATCTAGAATGATGTCAGGTACCTACTGTCAGGCCTAGTTCTGAGGTGTATCTTGTATAGGAATTATTCCTGTTCAATTTTGCTATTTTTTACATATCAGCAAAATGCTTCAGTGTGAAATGAACAGTAAGATACAGGAGTATAATGAGAGACAGCGGAAGAATGATATTTTGCTCTTTCTGACATTATTGAGTGAATAGTGATACCAAAAGAAACGGCAGTAAATTTGAGGAGAATCTGTAATGAATCTTTGATTGTGGCATTGGTCTTAATGGGTATTTAAGTGCAGCCTTGAGGAGCAGGGAGGAAGAGGAGAGGTGAATGGCTTATCCAGATGCACGAGGCAAAAGTTAACATTACCAAAAGAAGAAATTACAGCATACATTTTCAGAATAGTGATTTCGGTTTAATTTCCTGTAGTGCTGCTGATCACACTGTGAAGTGTGAAAGCTGTAGTAATATCTAGAGAGCACAGTCTTGAAGTAAAAGGTTTGCTAGTTATGTAGTGTTCCTCGGGTGGTACTTTGGCTTACTAGTACATATCTGGCTTGCATTAAGCTGGAGAAAGTTAAACATGACCTTTGCTGGAAATAAAAGTGACATAAGAGTGAGCTGTGAAAATTAGTTGCTGTTCTGAATTGTTTCAAATGCACTATCTGAATATTTGAATAAATGAACAGGAAGTGACATATTATCTTTAAATGAAATAGCAGAAATATGTAAGCATCCTCTAGTAAAACCCTAGAAATGCAGTTATGAAACTCATGGAAACAGGTTTTTATTTACAACACCAACAGCCTGAAAGATTGGAAAAGAAAAATATGGCAATAAATAAATAAAATATTAAACAATATATATTACTTGTGTTCAAGGCTTAAAATGTTTGTTGTCATGGTGATAAAGCTGATGACTCCATAAATCAGTGACAGAAGGCAAGGTAAACTTAGGTAGCTCCACATCAGCTCTGTATAATGTGGGTTTGGTGATGTTGAGGTGCAAAGGGTATGCCATTTAGTATACTGAACTGTAGTAAACCAAAGTGAAGAGAAGAATCTGTGAGACTGCGTTTCAGACAGTGTGGAATGCAACTTGTTTCAAGGGCAAGGCGTAACAAATGCATTTTGTATTTATGTACCTTACTTGACCTAGGCTTAACATGATGTTTTGCTTTCTTTTTTTGTAGGCTGGTTTCTCTGAAGGACAAAATGGCCCCTCGCCTGACTTTGATGCAAGTATAGGATCATTCGGTATGCAAAAGGCACTTTTTACTGGTATTTGGAGGAGTTCGTCCCTTGAACAGTTTAGGAGATTAAAGAAACCCACATTATAATCACTGTGTTATTTTCATGTGTCCCCCATGGAGTAAGCAGTATCAAATTACCGAGGTAACATAGTGAGTAGACTTTCCCTTTGATCCTCAATCCTTCTTCATTTACTGCAGTTACATGCTCAATATAGCAGGTAACTACTAATGAGTAGTGTTACCTCACAAGCATTTCTAAAACAGGCTGTACTAAACATGAACAGTATTGAAAATAAATGTTATGTGCCATATTGAGCAGTTCTAGTGAGGTCCTGTCTGACAGGTGTGCTGAAAATAAGAACGGTCTGATGAAGTTGTAGAACAGAAACTTAGATTCATTTAGGAAAAAAAACCCAACACAAACCAACAGTAAAAAAACACAAGACAAAACGTTGAGACTTCAAAACCTGCCTAGATGCATTCCTGTGTGGCGTGCCTTAGGTGATCCTGCGCTGGCAGGGGGGTTGGACTTGATGATCTCCAATGATGTCCATTCCAACACCTACCATTCTATGATGCTATGATTGATGTTTGATACCAAGATTCTGTAAAGCATTCTGAGTTTAATGAAGCCTTTGTATCTACAATTTCCATTCAAGTTTATAGAGGTTAGACAAAGTTTAGATAAAGAAGATAAAAGTTTGAAATATGCCAAGCCACGGTTGCTCCTGAAGGTGGTTTGCTCCAGACTTTACTTTGTGTGACTCTAGAATATTAAGGAAACAAGTTTTGCTTAGAACTGTCAGTCTGTGGGATGTCAATCAAGGGTATTCTCACTGTAGTCTGCGAACATAGGAGTGATCTGTAAGACTGTTTGAGCATATTTTAACTTCAGTAAAAATAAGTCTGCTGTAAAAATTTTGAGCTTATGTCACATAGTTGATCAGACTGTGGAAGAACAACCAGAACTTCATGTTAACAAATTGTGGTTAGCAATGTTAGTTATATTGATACTGTAGAATCTTAGAACAGCCTAACTTGGAATGGACCTGAAAAGATCATCTCATCCAACTTTTTGTGGTAACAGAAGCCTGCGTGAGATTATCTTGCACCCTGTCCAGTGTCATCTTGAACATCTCCAGTGACAGAGACCCTACCATGTCCCTGGAGAGGTTTTTCACTGAAGAAAATTTCTTTATTAAGATAAAACCTCTCCCAGTACAACTTGTACCTGTTGCCCTTTGTCTTCTCTGTGTGACTCTGTGAAGAGAGAGCCTTTGTCTTTGTCCTCTTTGTTACTGACCTTCAAGTACTGGAGTATTGTGATGATGACCTCCCTGAGTCTTCTCTTTTGCAGGGAGAAAAGTCTTAACTCCCTCAGTCTTTCCTCATAGGGCGGGTTCTCCAGATGTTTGTAACTGGTTATGTGTTCATGAGCAGTTAGAATACAGAAGTATGTTTATTGCTCATGTGTATAAAGGCCCTGCCTTTAGTGCATAGCTAAAAGACAGACTTTCTCCAGTTCCTTGTCTCCAGAGATGTTGGGAAATACAACAGGGCTGGAACAAGATACCACTTTTGCTACTTGAATTCCTCTGAATTAGGAGAGTTACAGGAAGAAGAAAATTCAGAGGACAGTCTTTGCATTCATCCTCGAAGAGCAGAAATGTTTAAGATGCTTCCAAGTTGCTAACTTCAGGATCGGCTTGATACAAAAAAAATGGGAAAGATGGTGTTTGTGCAGAGAACTTGAATTGCAAGCTGAGTGGAAGTGACTCTTGGAATTTCATGTTTTGTTTGTTCCCACTGTTTCTTTGTGACTAGTGGTCACCGCCTCCTAACTTTCCCATTACATATTGCAAAAAATAACTAAGTATTCCCTGATTTGTTCCTCTTGTATTGAACTCAAGGCAGGGAAGGCTTTTCCTGCTGAAGGTCATACTTCCACTGTCATTATTGACCACGTATTCCTTTCCTGTGATGGGTGTATTGTTCCACTTTAGATCAGTGTGAGCAATTTCAAAGTGTCTGCTTTGGCTTAACGCAATCTTTATGGCTTTTCTTAGTGAGGGATCTCTACAATATTTTCAGGTATTGGTAATAATACTGACATTGCTTGCCTATGGTAGGTGAAAGCAAACCTTATTTGCTGTTTAAATAAGGACTTAAAGAACAGAAGCTGTTTATGGTTTAGGAAGCCAAGAAATGGGGTGCTCTGTTGATAAATTATGCATTTTGACGTTGTTTAAAAGGTGCATCAGTATTAGGGATTCTTTCCCTACAATATGATGGGAAAAGGTGTAGTTGCTTTTTTTTTTTTTTCCCTTCTCTCCCAGAAAAGGCTTCACAGCCCTTTTTACTTTTTCCCTTGCAAAACCTCTAATGTATGCACAGATTGTGCTTAAGTTTTGAATTGAAAAGCTTCCTTATATCGAATGCACTTCGAGGTTCTGTATAGTTTATATTGTTACTGATGTGGCTTGCTTGTTTGACACTAAATAGCATGAGTAGAGTTAGTGTGTGCTTTTAAAGCT
>JANVCC010010204.1:8177630-8224457 GCA_025345505.1 Todiramphus chloris collaris
TTTGACACTAAATAGCATGAGTAGAGTTAGTGTGTGCTTTTAAAGCTAGGTTAAGCTTTAATTTGTTTTGTTGTTTTTTTTTTTCCTTGAAACAATATCTAGTAGTAGTACTTCAGTGTAAATTCTTATCAGGGCAATAAGCTAAAAGTAATACTAAATACTTGCAATTTTGTTATAAAGCTTTACTTTGACTTAACTGAATTTGTTCTTTGTATTGCTTCATCATAAAAGCAAAACTTTCTTTACAAGCTGACTACTCTGAAATTGAGATTCTGAAGGAACTTTTCTCCTGTTTCAGACTCCTTTGTTACTTCAGATAAAAAACAAACAGCATAAAAATTACGCTCAAAAACCAAAGTGAAATGTCTTGCTTCAATGACATTTGTTCAGTATATACAGAGTTTAGGAGTGTATGTCTCTGGAATGGATTAAAATCAGGATTTTAAATCCCTGTGTACAGTAGAAAAAGTGAGTGCATATGATGAGGAAATAAGCAAATCTAACAGCTGTTTTTCAGGGATAGGCTGATGCAATGCTATATTTTATTTCCAGTGCATTAGAAACAAGGATTCATTCAAATCTTGATTGAAAATTAGCAAATTTAGAGTGGTATATACTCATGATGCAGCAATGAATGTACTGGTGTTGGTACTTCTAGGCTGCAAACCTGTATAGGTGTGAGATGTGTGAATAATTCACATATTAAGCGAAAGATAATTATGAAAGTTGCTGTAATTTTATCAATCTTGATAGATTGGTTCACAAGTAACAGTGCAGTTTACAGTTGATTTGGTGTAAGTGCTAAGCATAGCAGACCTGACTAAAGCATGATTATTCATTCTAGCCTCTTCACTGTTCTTCTGTGGTTTTGTCAAGCACCTTTCATTAGTAGAGGGAATAAACACAGGCAGCATGGTAAAGGAGCTTATCGAAGCACATGCTTTGCTGATCAAGTATTTTATTGACACATGATGTGCTTTCTAAAATATTTGACTATTGAATTAGCTTAGTGTGCTTAAGATATGTAAATCTCAGTGGATGAAGAGTGATGGAGAAAGAATTTATTAGGATGGCAAGTAAAGGGAAGAGAGTCCTCACTGCTTTAAAGGCTTGATCAGTGAAAGCCAGTATTTGTGGTAAACCATAAAAATACCAATTTAAATAACTGGTAAGGTGTTTTTATTTGCTGCTTGTTACATGTTGCAGATAAACATGAATATCAAGAATCTTTACTGCTGCCTTTGCCACAAACTACTCAAATCTTTCAGATGAGCATGGACTCTGAACATTGTTCAGACTATGAAAGCAGCAGTTAAACAATTTGCTTAGTGTTGTAGAAGCACAGCTTCTTAACTGAGTAACTTGGTAATGTACCAAATGTCATCCATCATCTTTTCCTTCGTGACAATCTCTTCTGTGCAGGTGATCTCTTTAAGCTGTTTGTCTTGTTGCAGAATGTACTAGTGCTTAGGTTTTTTTTAAGGTTAGCTATTACATTAAGCAGTTTTGACTTGGAAGGAAAACAATAATCAGTTTCTGTGATGTTGTGATTTCAGATTTTATATCTTCATAATAATTGCTGATGTACCTGGATCTTGAGTTCAATATTACAAAATAGGGAATTTAATTTTTATGGAATCACTTAGTTTGGAAGGCAGCTCTGAAGATTGGCTGGTCCAAAAATCCTTGTGAAGTGTAAGGTTAATTACAGCAAGGCACTCAGGACCTTGTCCAGCTGAGTTTTGCATTTCTCTGGGGATGGAGACTATAGAAGCTCTCTGGGCAGTTTGCCTAGTGTTTAATCACTTTCAGAATAAGGAGATTTTCCTTTTGTTAGAACAGAATTTTACGTGTTTCAGTTTGTGCCCATTGCCTGTTGTCCTCTCATTGGTTATCAGTGAAAAGAATCTGTTGTCTTCACTCACTTAGGTTACAATTCAAGATCTTCCAGCTTTCCTGTCTACGGGCACAGCAGTTCCAGCTGTCAGCCACACTCTGTATGACAGATGCATTAGTCTTTTTTTCATAACCTTTCTGATCCTATGCTGGGCTTGCTCCATTATGTCAATGTCTGTTTTGTATTGGACAGTCTAGAACTCTATGTAGCACTCTAGGTATGTCATCAGTAGGGAAGGACCACCTGCCCCACCTGCTGACAACATTGTTCCTAATGTGGCCTGGAAGGCTGTTGGCCTTTACTGCAAGGCCACATTGATGGCTTTTGTTCAGTTTGCTGTCCATGACAGCCCTTGGGTTTTTATCTGTAAAGATACTTTCCAGCTGGTTGGCCCCACTGTGTACTGGTACCGGGAGTTATTCCTCCCCAGGTGCAGGATTCTATCCCATCATCTGGGTCATGAATGAAGATGGTAAACTCTGTTGGCTCCAGTATCAATCAGTGGGGTAGTTTGCTAGTGATTGGTCTCCAGTTGGACCTTCTGTTGCTGGTCACAACCCTTGGAGCCCAGTGGTTCAGCCTACTTTCATTTTGCCTCACTGTTCAGTTATGTAGGCTATACTTCATTGATTTGCTTATGGAGATGTTGCAGGAGACTGTCAAAGCCTTACTTTCTTGTTCTTTTCCTTTTCCAGGCGCTGGTGAAAGACCTAACAGAAGCCAGCATATGCAGGATCATTTTGGAGGCTATTCCAGGAGTAGAGGTAGGATTAAATGGTTAAAAGTTGTAGTTTTGGGGGTGATTAAGCCTTTGTTTTGGACAGAACATTTAGAATGCAGGACTTTGTAACTGGTGTCTGAGTAGATTCTGGAAACTCAAATTTTACCGTCTTGGTGGCAGTATTGTTTGCTGAGTGGTGCTGTTCCTTATGGAAAAAAATAGTTACACCTGTTCTAAGCTTTGTAATTTTAACTAATTTATTATTTTTTGTCTAATAAAAGGACACTTTCATCATGTGGTATTTTTTTTGAGTGGGAAGTAGACTACAGACCTGAGGTCCCTTTCATCCTGAATGTTGCTGTAATTTTACTGTCAAGTCTTAAAAAAATAACCAAACCAAATGAACAACAGTAAAACAAAGCAAAACCAAAAAAAGCCCAACTAAACAAAAAACAACAAAAACTCCAACCAAACAAAAAACAACCAAAACCCCAACCAAACAACATCCCCCCCCCAAACCACAAGAAAACGACAACAAAAAAAACCCAACACCGAAATAACAAAAATAAACCCCCAAACCCTCTCAAGACCAAAAGCTTAACTTGAAGTCAAAGATATCTTTGAATGTTGATTCCTCTTCCTAATTATAGATACTGATGAATATCCAAACAGACAGTGTTTGCCAGCAAGTAGATTTGGTAGCGGAAGGAATTTTGCAAACAGAGGTAAGTTTCTGTTGTGTTTGTAATTCTAGTGGCTAGTTTGTATTTGATACATTAGATTTTCCCTATTCATGTACTCAATTTTGTTGTATCAGAGCCAAATGAGAATTTTTGACTTGGAGGGTAATACCAGTCCTCATTTCTGCATAATGTACCAAGTCAGTATCACCCCTTAGTTTTGAGTGCACAACATAAAATACCTCACTGTATTTGTCAGAAGGCAGGACTCTACATGTAAAATCAGTATTTTGTTTACCCCTTGCTTTGATTCCATTCTTGCTGGAAAGGGATGTTTTCTTAATAGTTTTGTTGAGTTGTAATGTAGTAGAAGAGACAGCTGAATATTAATATTCATATATATATGCCATGTGAGGGACTACACCAGTTCTCTTCTGTGAAAGACCTAAGAGCTTTCTTGAGTACCAGTAAAGCAATATTTAATCCCTGTCGTCTTCCTGTTTATAATAAATAGCAAGTGCCACTATTGTATGCAGTGCACATTGAAAAGGTTAGTAATTGGCAGTTGGTCAGTACTGACACGCGCTTCCACTAGACACTATCAGAAGCACATCAGGCAGTGGAAGCTTACTATAATATGGTTGTGTGGCTGTAAGTGGGACTGCTTATGAAACAAGGAAGATGGAAACTCTAGCTTTGGTTTGGGCAAGCTTAGCAAAAGTTATGGTCTGCAGAACAGCTGTGGAGCAACTTGCAGTTGTGACATTTATTCTTGCAAAAAATTCTATACCATCTTCTGCAACTCCTTACACTGATGCATTCCCTTACTGTAATGGGCTAGACTTGTTTGACTAAGCAGACAACACTTTGGTGGTGCTGTGGAATGAAGACTAACAGTTCTACTATAGTCTTTGACTTCTGCAAAGTAACTTACAAACTGTATTTAAGGTCTGTAATATTTACGGATGTTTATATCTAGACTGTCTTTTGCGTGTAAGCCTTTAAGATGTGATACGTTTTGTGGTTTGGTTTTGGTTTTTTCCTTTCAATTTGTCAAAGCTCAAATGACAAATTGGTATTCACCACGCATTGTTGGAGAAGGAGCTAGAGATGCTGTGGTAGGAGATCTTCCTGGTCTTTTTTAACACAAGACACTCTTTGTTCTTACAACATAATAGAACAGGTGTCTGGTTGAAGAATAAAGAATAAGCAGTAAATGATGATATAAGTTGACTGCTTGGATCTTAGACAACACCTAAACATGTCCATTTTAAAATGAGAAATACTTGTGTATACATGTGTCGGTTAATGTCCTCTCCCTCCCCATCAGGAGAGTGACTAGGGATGAGGAATAAAAATACACTAAATACTTGGCACTGCCCATCCTAAGCAACTGAATAAGCAGTTCTCAGTAATAACTAAATAAGAAATTGACAGATATGAAAGGCAGGTTTAAAAATTCTTGCTCTGTAGGGGGCAGCGATTGCAGTAACAGTACTTATTTATGAAAACGCTGTCAGTTGGCCTGTGACTGAACCAGAGGACTAAACTTATCTGTATCATAAACAAGGATTTGAAATGTAGTAGCTTACATAGCATCTAAGCATGTAAACTCAAGTATTTCATGCCTTAATGTTTGATTTATTTCTTGCATGAAGTAATACTACTGGAGAGCAGCAGACTCTACTCAGTTTTTGGCAAACAATATTTCTTCTCTTCATTTTTTCTTGTGTTTAGGCAAATCACTTAGTTTTATTGTACTTTTAAATGGAATTTATAAATAAGGATTGCAAAGAATAATTGCCAAATAAAACTTTTGATCTGCACCTGCAAAATAGGGTAAATGAAGTTTTCTTTATGCTATGCTGTACTGCAGGTTTTCAAGAAAGAAACACTGCAGAAGATTCTGATACACAAAATAGAAGTTCTAGAGGATTTTCTTGTGACTTTGGACGAAGAGAGAGTAAGTGTTTTTATATTGACTGGTTTGTATGGAAACAATATACATTTGGTCATTCTTTTTGCGTTTGCTTACTCCGAGAACTTTAAGTGTAAAGGTTATATATATATATATATATATATATACACACACACTTGTATATACTTCATATAAAGCTATGAAGTAGCTTCTGTTCTTCATCTGTATTGTGGAACACGGATGATGTCTTTGAAAAATAGTATCACTGGGAATAATACTGCATAGGTTGGAGTTAGAGACATCTGTTGGGGCTGTTGCATTGTAGCATTTTTTTGACTAAATAGTGTTAGCCTTAAGCATAGTATTTCATTATACTTACTTTGGACACTATATCTAGTGTATATTACTTACAGGTGTCAAAGATGAGCGAAGTGTCAGACCTCAATTGGGCATTTTTCATGGCTCTAGAGGAAGAGGATTGTTTGAAAGTCATGCAGGTGAGACTTTTTAGTAGGGTGGTGAGCCTTTCAGATTTCCTCATTGGTGATTTGTTGCAATTCAGTACCTTCTTTGCTTTGCCAAATGTTGTTTGTATCTCTGCCTGAATTAGGAACCTGTTCCACATGTTAGATAGTTCAGTTGCATGCTCACACAAGACACGTTTGTAACTTCGATAAATTTTAGTAATTGGATTTTCAAAGCTGTTGTCTTCCATAATTTTTTTTCTTGGTCCAACTGGTGCTGTGTCAGTTAATGCACAGCGAAGCAGAGGTGCTAACCACAAAAGCCTTTAAGAACTTTATGTTTTAAAATAGTCACTCTAGACTTTTTCCACACCCACTATAAAGGAAGGTATTGTTTTACATTTGTCCAGGCTTGCAGGTAGGGTTTGTAGATTTAAGAGGCCAGCTGTTCCTAATGACTTTATTCCAGTTGACGTGCGGAAAAAAAACTCTACAACGCATAAAAGGTTATAAAGCAGGTATGTTTTATTACGGTGCTGGGTGCAAGGGGGATCGTTCCTCCTAACTTGCACACCAAAGCGTCCCATCGAGCAGGTATTTATTACACCAAAGCATGCATATTTAACAGAGTTAGCTACATATTCATTATATGGGGTTGGATTATTATAATCAGTTCCGGGAACTCATTATCATAGGCCTCCTCCCATTGGCGCTTGCGCAATGCCATCTGGTGGTCGTGGGCCGAGGTCTTTGGGAGGAAGGCTCTCAGTCTTCCTCACAGTGTCCTTTTCACCTTTTGTCTCAGGATGCAGAGTTGCAGTGAGTCAGAGATCACAAGACTGGGGGGAGGCTCTTCTTTATTCCTCCCTGTCTTGGAGTTAGCTTCCCTTATCTACAAGCCATGCAAGATGAGCTAAGGCCCATAAAGCTTGTCAAGTCTCAAGGCCTCAACATCCTGTCTCCTGTTTATCTCAGGAGGCCCCAGGATAACAATGGCTGCTCAACTTGCTTCGTTATCTTTCAGGCAGAATACTGTCCCCCTCACTTCAATTCCCCCCTTTTCTTCTAACTTAGTAAATACTTTTACTAATAACTCCAGGTGAGGAGAGATCCTTCTGAAAATATATACCAGATTCTATTCTCTGTCTTAACTGGTGTTTCTTCCCACAACTATAATCGTCCAATAAATTTGAAGCCCAACACATAAAGCATCTAAAAGACACGTACATTAATATTCCCCACACTATCAACCCCACTATCATCATAAACAATGTTTTTACCATGCCAAGTTTGGTAACCACGAAGTCAATTTCCCCCACAACTCCTGAAATCCCCATGAGGCATCATCTTGTGTTACCATGTGTAAGATCTTTGTTTGATCACAGATTTTATGCGGGTCCATCTCAATCTGACGTTCTTGATTCACATAGGAACAGCAGGACCTATTAACAACTGTACAGACTCCTCCTTCTTTGGCTAATATCAAATCCACGGCCATACGGTTTAAACTACTCTACCCCATTTACCCATTTCCATGTCCCCACCTAGATCCGCAATTAACTTCTGATCTTCCTTTCAATACCTTGGCTCACAATTAATTTGTATTTTACCGTCTGGGATCAAGGGTGACACCTCCACCTCCCCAGCCCTGGCCACTCTTTTTGCCTCACATCTGCCATTGAATTGCCAAGATCTTGTGCAGTTGTTCCTTTCTGGTGAGCTTTACAGTGCATAATGGACACCTTCTCTGGTAACTGAACTGCTTCCAGGAGTTTAAGAATTTCTTTAGCATGCTTTATATGCTTTCCCTGGGTAGACAAAAGTCCCCTTTCCTTCCAGATCGCTCCATGGGCATGTACTACCCCAAATGCATATTTAGAGTCTGTCCAAATATTAATCCTTTTTCCTCTTGCCAATTCCAGTGCTCGAGTCAAGGCCCTTATTTCTGCCTTTTGTGCTGAGGTGTCTGGAACGAGAGCTCTGGACTCGTTACCTGTTCTGTAGTGGTTACCGCATATCCTGCTTTGTGGGTGCCTTGTTGAACAAAGCTGGTTCTGTTGGTGTACCAGGAGTCTTCAGCATCTTCCAGCGGCTCCTCTTTCAAGTCCAGTTGGCTGGAATATCCCGCCTCAATGGTCTCCAGGCAATCGTGTATCACTGGATCCCCGGGGGTCCCGCTGAGAAAAAATGCTGGATTAACAATGTTAGTAACCAGTATCTCCACATCATCCTGCTGCCCCAGAATGGCCTGATACCTAAGGAACCTCTGTGGTGACAACCAGTGTCCCCCCTTTGCCTCTAGTACTGCAGATACAGCGTGGGAGACCAATACTGTAATCCTCGGGCCAGTGTGAACTTTTGTGCTTCTTGGATGTTAAGCACTACTGCAGCTACCGCTCTTAAACAATGGGGCCATCCTTTACTAACTTCATCAAGTTGTTTAGAGAAACATGCCTCTGCCCTTCAGTACGGTCCCAGATTTTCGGCCAGAATTCCCAAGGCTATTCTCTGTTTTTCATAAGAGAATAACCAGAAGGGTTTGGTAACCCTAAAGCAGGAGCTCTCATCAGTTCTTTTTTCAACTGATTAAATACTTGCTCAGCCTCCTCATCCCAAATGAGGCTCTTTGAATTAGTTTTTAAAAGTTCATAAAGTGGTTTTACCAAAAGTCCATAGCTGTATATCCACAAACGGCACCACCCTGTCATGCCTAAAAACGTACGGAGTTCTTTAGCAGTGTGTGGTCTGGGGGTCTGGCAAATGGCTTCCTTCCTTGCAGTCCCTAAGGTTTGTTATCCAGCGGTGATCTCAAATCCAAGGTAGGTTACTTGCTGCTGAGCCACCTGGGCTTTCTAGGGAGAGACTTGATAACCATTTAGTCCAAGAAAATTCAGCAAACTGACTGTCCATCCCATACACATGTCCCTTGTTTCAGTGGCCACTAGTAAGTCGTCCACATATTGCAATACCACCCCTATTCCAGGTGGATGTTCCCATCGTTCCAGGTCTTTGGCTAGTTGGTTCTCAAAAAGAGTGGGGCTGTTCTTAAATCCCTGTGGCAATACTGTCCATGTGAGTTGTGTTCTTCTCCCAGAATCTGGGTTTTCCCACTCAAAGACAAACAAGGGCTGGCTCTCCAAACTCAGGGGCAAGCAAAAGAAGTCATCCTTAAGATCCAATACGGTAAACCAAGCCAATTCAGATATTAATTTAGTTAATAATGCGTATGGATTTGCCACTACTGGATATAAATCCTCTGTTACCCTGTTAATGGCCCTCAGATCCTGCAGTATCCTGTAACTCCCATTTGGTTTCTTAACTGGCAGGATAGGTGTGATATATTCCGATTCACACTCTAGCAATCCATATTTGAGTTTCAGCACTGCTGGGGAGGCAGTCTTTGCCCTCCCGGGTATTTCTGATGCCCATACTCCTGGAAATACTTGGTCTTTTATTTCCTCGGGTACCCCAGCTTTGATGGGGGTGCTAATGAGAGCCAAGCTTAGGATTTCAAATAATTGTTCATTCCCTCTTAAATTTTAGTTTTCCTTTTTCAAATTTTATCTCTGCTCCCAAGTGCTCCAAGAAATCACGCCCTAATAATGGCTTGGGTGAGTTTGGCATATACAAAAATCTATGTATCCCGAACTGCTTGCCTAATTTGAATTTGAGGGGCTTTAAGAAGGTTTTTTAAGAAGTGTTTTAGGCCTTTTCACTTTGGCCAGTGGCTTCTTTACTGCTGCAAAGTCGTCATCTATCGCTGTCAAGGCTTGATTTAAAACTGTATATGTTGTTCCTGTGTCAATTAAAAATTCCATGTCTCTTTGTTGTTCCCCTAGCCTTATTTTAACCAGTAGATCTGCTAGGGTAGATTCCCCAGGTCCCCGTCAATCTTCTTCAAAATGAGCCTGCATCGCTCTTCTACCTCTCCCCCTGCTTCTCGCGGGACATTCATTTCTCCAATGCCCTTTTCTCTTACAGTGTGCACATTGATCCCTCTGTAATCCGTGGACAAAAATTTCTTCCTTTACCCCATTCTTCACCTCCATCCTCCATTCCATTCCTTCCCTGCCCTGGCTGGGTTTATAATGCTGCTACCCTTGCCCTTGCAATAGCTTTTTCCAGACTCCTCCTTTCTTTTTCCTTTCAAACGTTTCAGCACTTCCCTGTCCTTCTTACAGTCCTTTTCCAAAGCCAAAACTAAGGGGTCTTATCGTCTGCCACTCAGGGTGATTTCTAACTTAGAAAAATGTATCTGAATATATTACTTCATCTCATTTTCCTCCAAAATCACCATCAGCTCCACCAAGGCATCACATTCCAAGGCACCTCCTGCCAGCCACCCCAGCCTGCCCCCACTCAATCCATACAGTGGCCATACATCGGTACAATATCCCTCAGCCTTTCTACAGCTCAAGTTCCCTCCTGGCTGATCTCCCAGCTGCCTCCAATGTGCAAAAATGCACCCTAAGGGGGTTTTACAATGATCTCCTGTCTCTGTCCCCCACCCATTGCAGCGTTTGCACAATCCTACATCTCTTACAATAAGAATAGGTAACAAGACACAACCAGATTATCCAATCACAACATACAACAATAAAAAGTCCTTATACCAAATCACCTGAAACTAGCCTTGAATTTGCATCTGTACAGTTCCAGGGCCAGTCTTAAAAGTTCTCAGTTCTGTGCTAATTCAGAACTTCGTCAAAAATACCACAAACAAAACACACTGAAAACAATAATACACAAAATAATAACCAGACACTGAATTAATTCAACGGGATCTTGTATCCCTATTTTGCTTTTTTTATCCAATTTATAACCCCAAATTTAGCAGAATTCAAACCCCCTTGTGTTCCAGCTGATTCCCAGATAGCAGAGGGGCTGGAGGTGGCTGGGCTTGATTCCTGATACACAGCAGATAACAAGACACAATTCACTCAACCCATTATTCTTGTTTGCTTTGTTGTTTTTCTTCCCAGGTATCACTAACAGGTTACAATCACTTCATTTGTCTCTGGCCACAGCCCTTGCGGGACAGTGGAACTGTGATTTGGAACTCCACATTCACTGTGCAGCTGCGCTGCATCTCAGACACACAGACCACTTAATTCAGAGTGAGCTCAATGCACTCATACCATTTATAACTGTAAGAATAGGTGTCATTATCTCTAATTTACCTACTCCCGTCATGCTGACAACACAATCAAGAATTTTAACATATAGGTCGAGTACTACTCCTCCCAGAACCTGTAAGTGCTTCGTTCGTCTCTGGCCATGCTCCCCCACAGGACAACAGAACCGCGGATCGGAACTCCGCACTCGATGTTTATGGAGCTCAAACCACACATGGTACTGTTACCAAGCCACTCCGGCCAGGAGAACCCAAGTCACCATTGACTTCCTGATAGCGCACTATTCCCAACCACCCAGGGGCAAGCTGCAATGCTCTTTACCTCGCGTAGGATGTCTCTCTACGACTTACAGGTATCCCCTCCTACCCAAACATACCTGCTCTGCTGATGGTCCTTGTCTGCTCCTGCGGTGTTCAGGTGAGAGAGGGAGTTCTTCCGAGAATTCTCGCGGCGTGCCAAAGACGTCCCAGCCCTCAGCCGGTCCCGCAGCCGAGCAGAGAGGGTCCCACCTGGGCTGCCAAATTGACGTGCGGAAAACAAACTCTACAACCCGTAAAAGGTTATAAAGCAGGGATGTTTATTACGGCGCCGGGTGCAAGGGGGATCATTCCTCCTAACTTGCACACTGAAGTGTCCCATCGAGCAGGTATTTATTACACCAAAGCATGCATATTTAACAGAGTTAGCTACATATTCATTATATGGGGTTGGATTATTACAATCAGTTCCGGGAACTCATTATCATAGGCCTCCTCCCATTGGCGCTTGCGCAATGCCGTCTGGTGGTCGTGGGCCGGGCTCTTCGGGGGGTCTTTGGGAGGAAGGCTCTCAGTCTTCCTCACAGTGTCCTTTTCACCTTTTGTTTCAGGATGCAGAGTTGCAATGAGTCAGAGATCACAGGACTGGTGGGAGGCTCTTCTTTATTCCTCCCTGTCTTGGAGTTAGCTTCCCTTATCTACAAGCCATGCAAGATGAGCTAAGGCCCATAAAGCTTGTCAAGTCTCAAGGCCTCAACATCCTGTCTCCTGTTTATCTCAGGAGGCCCCAGGATAACAATGGCTGCTCAACTTGCTTCGTTATCTTTCAGGCAGAACACTGTCCCCCTCACTTCGCAGTGTTGGGGTTTTTGTTGTCTAAACTCCTTTGATGAAGGATTTTTCCCCACATGGTTCTTAATAGCCAAATAACTTTGCTTCTGACTTAGTTCAAATTAAGTTTTTTTAGGTTTTTAGTTCAAATAATGATTTTTAGAAACTTAAGAGAACCTTTAGAAACGTAGAGACAACGTCCTAATACTTGTAGTGGCCTTAACTGCATTCTTAATGCAGTATAGTAATTCCTTACTTTTTCATGACCATTGATTGTACACTGTTAGGGATATTAGTAGGCAGCAGTTGCACTAGTTGGTGTAGGTTCATGTGGGAAGATAATGCTTCATAAAGAGTATTTTTTTGTGGGGGGAAGTATATTCTTTTATAGTAAGAGAATGTGGATCTAGCAAAGAACAGAGCAAGCACTGCTAGGCAGTCGTGCTGCCTTCATCTCTGAATAGCAGTCTCATCACACTTGATAGTGTTTGTAGAGGTAATGAAGGTCAGGCTATGCTGGCTTTGGTTAAAAGATGCTTTTTGTAATTAGAAGTACTGTGTAAGCATTACGTGTTATTTCTGCTCTCTACAATTACCTGAAAAGAGGTTGTAGTGAGGTGTGTGCTGGTCTCCCAAGTAACTAGCGATAGGACCAGAGGTAATGGTCTCAAGCTGCACCAGGAGACGTTTAGATGAAACATTTCTCTACTGAAAGGCTGGTGGTGGAGTCACCATCCCTGGAGGCATTCAAAGAACAGGCAGACATGGCACTTCAGGACATAATTCAGTGGTCATGATAATGTTACATAGATGGTTGGATTTGATGATCATGGAGGTCTTTTCCCACCGTAACAATTCTGTGTCACAACCTAATTGCTGAGCTACCCTGGGTAGCCTGGAGGGTCCTGCCTGCAAGATTGAAAAATTCCCTTGGAATAAATTAAGGTGAAACAACACCAAATGGGTGATTGACTTGTTAATGTTATTGGAAACAACAAGCATCATATGTAGTTCATAAAGCTTTGGTCTCTTGCGCCTTAAAAATAAAAAAGTTGTAAAAGTAGAAGAAAGAGAAGGGGAAGGGGAGAAGAGAGTGAGATACCACCATCCTTGGTTCCAGTGATGTCTTGCAGGACTGGTCCTGTGGGTGCAAATACACGGACATCTTGCAGAACCGGTCCAGATCTTGGGTTCTTTTGTGGTGGATGCACACTGATCAGTATACCACTGTCCTTTTTATATATCCAGGACATGGGTGTAGTGGCCACTGCCATGTAATGATGAAAAGGAAATCAGGAAAAGACACAATCCCACCTTTGCAGAATTTACCTCTCCCTGTAGTTAATTTATTTGCAAGGACCAGGCCTTGCCTCAGGCCAGGGTGAAGCAGGGTCATTGCGGCATTTCACACCTTCCCCCTTCAGGCAGGCCTTTCTCATTCTCCACCCAAGTCACAGTATTGTCTCATCACCACTCAAGGTTTGAGACATTTGTCCTTTAAGGAGCAGTCAGACATTCTGTGATTCTGTAATCCAAGTCACGGTACTGGCTGCCTCTTCAGAACTGGTATTTCAGTTTAGAGTTCATAGTTTGATTTTGAGAATGAGCGATCAGATTAATATGCTGCTCTGATGCTGTTCTTTTGTGCTGGTGTTGCTGCGAGGAGGAAGAATGGAGATGAGGGAGGGCTGAGGATGAATTGGAGTGTCGGTGTCCTTCTGCGATACTGGTCTAAAAATTGTCAGTCTCATAGTATGATTTCTGTGAATGGCTTGTGCTGAACGTTTGAGTAGAGAACCTATTAACAGCTGTTGTTGTCCTTCCTCTTGTGTCCCTTATCTACATTTCTAGCCTTTGTTTTCCAGAGTGGCCTTATGTTAAAGGGATTTTTTTTTTACCCTTCTTTGAAATCAGCAACACAAGTTCTTGCAATAGTAGCTAAAGGCTACCAGTTATATTTAAGGCTTTTTCTATTTTGTGTATAGTAAGAGTAAGGACTTAAAATGGATTCCAAAAATGCTGCAATTAATAACTCAGTCTTAATACATTTTTAACATATGTAAAACTTCTGGTACTTCCTCATTCTTTAGAGTAAATGTCCTTGTTTTTCAAGTGAATAATGAAAACGATGCACACAACATATGGATGTAAAAGTCAGAACTTTAATGGGGTGGATATTATAAATATGTATCTGAAATAATAGGGTGGTGTTCTCTTCTGATTTAAATCCTCTTGTAACTCTTAAGAAACTACTGTGACAACACTGATCTTTGTGGTTATAGCTCTTCAGTTACTTATTGGTTGGCTGTATAGCATAAACCAAACATCTCATTTTGTGTAAAAGTTGAATGGTTCTTAAAACCCAAGGTGCTGTAATCATAAACATGTGTGAATTTGTTACTCACAATCTCTGTTACTCACTATTTATCAGTTTTAGGGGAACAATCTCACTTAATAGGTAATAAAACAAGGTTATAATATTGATATTTCTGTGGCATTTCCAATTTTTTGTTATAAATGTTCTTTTTTGCTCATGATTCATTTCAAGTGACTGTAGACAACTAGATCTGCCCTTGCAAAGCATATGCTGGAGTTAGAAGAGCATTTGTCTTATTTGTCTTTAAATACAACCTGGTTTATTGAAACATCTTGTGATGGCTATCTCATAATCTGAGATGATTGCATTTGATTTGATCATAAGGGACTTGCTACAAGTGAAGTAAGGACCAGATCTGGTTTAGTGAAGTCCTTCAGTAAGATGCTGGGTTTGATTCCTTCACGTTGTTACTGCAAGGTTCTGCTAAGCAGAATGTTCTGACAACCTCTCTTTCTGTCCTTTATAACATAACTATGGGGCCTTTGTCTTCTGGCTTTTTGTCACTAAACTTTCATTGCTTACCTAAGTAGTTCCACTCATTCTACCAAGTATATCAGGCCCCACTGTTTTTTTTTTTTTTTTTTTTCATTAAGGTTCTTTATATTTTCTGGCAAATGAGCTTCTTTTTCTTAAAATCAGTTAACATTGGAATGCTTTCTTTAACAGCACCTTACAAACAAGGCGATGAAGAAATACATTCTGAAAGTGGTGAGTAGCTTCTTTGCAAGTAAAACACCAGATTTTATTTCCTTTTAACTCAAGAAACATTCTCTTAAAGCTGCTGGAAGTAATTGGGTGAAAAAGAAGGTGGCAATATGGGTAAATATGTTACCATCTCAAAACCGTTCATGTAGCATGAGTTGCTGAGCAAATACTGTTAAGCTCAGTATGTTTGAACTTTGCTTATCTTTAATTTGCTGGGCAGTACAGTGGTTGTTCTCACCTAAATAGCCTAACTTTTTGGAATGGAGAGCTGTAGAATCCCTCCCTTGATGACTGTTTCTTCTTTACAATAGTAAAAGCTTACCTACTTTAGACATGAGAGTTAGAGACTTTAACTGCCTATAATGTAAGCATCTAAATGATGATTGTAATTAAAGCAAATGACAAAGGAGCAGTAGATTCTCAGTTTGAGATAGTATATGGGATGCTATTTTTTGAAAACAGTCTTGATGATTTTTTATTTTTTTTTTTACTGAGTGTAAGTTAGTAAATAGTATTTCATGATTTGTATGTGCAGGAGATCAGGTTGAAATGTATGATGAATAATGACTTTCTGACATAAGAATGTTTATTTACCTACAGTGTTTTTGCAAATGACTTCAGCTTTATTTTGTCTTTTTCTGATGTGGATGCGCTAAACAAATAGTTAACTCCTGACTTTTGTACAATTAATTTTGGTTTGTGGTCCTTCCTCACTTCAGTTTCTTGTGGAAAGGCTTCTACTGGTAACCTGTTAATGAGCATCATTAAAAGCATCATTAATCACAGAATGTTAAGGATTGGAAGGGACCATGAAAGAGCAGCTAGTCCAGTCCCCCTACCAGAGCAGGATCACCTAGATCAGGTCACACAGGAGATAATTTTATTCCTCTGAGTTTATTAGCTTGAAAAACACTTTGAGGATTACAGAACTATAAATGTACTGCAATGAACAGATAAAATTTTATCCTTGTGTATTAATAAATGCATTTTAATGAAAAGGATAATTAATAGTGTCATGAGGTTTTCTGGTAGAATTGATTTTCTTTCTTTATGTGGTGGTAGAGCCTAATTTCATTCTTGTGAGTGGCTCTTCAAAGCAAGGTGCTTTAGCAAATGTGAGACAGGAATGGTTTACTGAAGTCTGACTTAATTAGTGAGTTGTAGGTCTAGTATAAAATGAAGTTCTAATAGAATCCATTTATGAAATTTCCTTCCTTCCTGGAAAGGGGAGAAAAATCTAAATGACATGCCACTGAACTTAATTTCAATAGCTGTGTACTTAAAATAGCTTGTTATCTTAATTTTGTTCATAAACTTGAGTGGTTGTGTTCTTAAGGTCCGAAGGTGACTTATATACCCCCTCCTCCACCTGATGATGAACAAGCCATCTTTGCACATTACAAGACAGGAATCAATTTTGACAAGTATGATGAAAACGTTGTTGAAGTGTCAGGACTTGACCCTCCAGCACCATTACTGGTTAGTGAACTCGTTAATCTCAGGCTTATGTTGAGTGTAATGTATACTGAGTCGGATACTCTCTGCTAATGAAAATATTAAGAAATATTTTAAATCTTGTGGACAATACTACGTTGGAAGGAGATGCTACCTGTTTAAAAGATAGACATTTGAATCCAAAATGCCAGTGACAGACTACAGAAATGACCCAGAGAAAGTAATAGTGTAGGGACAGGAAGTATAGTCCTTAAATTGCAGAAAACCACCAGTTCAGGTCTTGAAAGAAAGAGGTCTTCAGCAACAGTTTCTGGGAAGTCTGGTAGAGTCATCTTGTTGAAGTGCGTTATGGGGTGATCTTTAACAATGTAAGCAAGCACGTGTTGGTATAGTTTTCATTTGGACAGAGAGGTGTTTTTGAAGTAATTTCTGGCCCTAGTCTCTGTGGCTGAAAGTAACATATAACTTCACTTCTACTCCATACCAGGTGTAAAAAGAAACAACAAAAACCTCTTTTTTGGGTGAAGAATGAGAAAGAAGGGCGGAGGGTGTAGTAGCACCTCTGGTGGTAGTGAAGATGTAGAGTTTTTTCCTCATCCATCTTCTGAAAGGTTTTCTTACTGAAGTTAAACTGATTTTTTCATGCACTATGCTTTTTGGTCCTGGGTAGGGATGTTACTTTATCTCCCCTTACTAGTTTTAGCATAGAAACTGTTTATCTCCTACATGAAATGAAACTGAACAGTTATAGTTTTCATAGGATGCCATGAAGCAAGTTCACCTGCATGGCTTCCGAGAAGTTTTCTCTCCAAGCTAGTAAGACCAGCTGGAGGCCTTCACTGTCCTACCAACAACTTTACTTGAATGGCATGAGCAGGTTGAAGAAATCTTTGAGGCTTTTACCTGTAGGAATTGTGGCAATCTAGAGAGACTGCCTCAAAAGTTAGTACTTCTTAGTGTTTGGATGTCTGTATCCTATTGTACGCATCTCAGTTTTTAAACTTGAACTTCTGTGGTTGTGTACTGTTAACTTTTTATCTTGCAGGCTTTTGAAGAAGCTAATCTCTGTCAGACTTTAAACAAGAACATTGCTAAAGCTGGGTACTCTAAACTTACTCCAGTGCAGAAATACAGCATTCCTATTATACTGGCAGGACGAGATTTAATGGCATGTGCCCAGACAGGATCGGGAAAAACTGTAAGTAAGCATTTTGTGTAGTACTCATACTGCTGGAAGTATGTGACCTTGAACTTTTATGTGGATGCCTCAGTCTTCCACATGCCAGGTGCTTCATAGTTTGTTGTCTAATGATTTGACTTGTGACAGTGCAGTGGCAGGTGTAGTATTAAGCACGGATACTAATGATGGATGGGTTGATGCATTTTGTGTCTGAATTTCTTTTTTTCATTCCAGTGAACTAGTGACTTGATATTGCAGACCAGTCCAGAGCTACAGATACAGATTCAGAAGTATAGGCAGTCATAAATACTGCTGATGAGAAAAAAGCCTCAGTAGTTGAAAGTTGGGTTTTCTTTCTCTGTTGTGTGGGGTTTTGCGTTGGTTTATTTTTGTGTGTGTGTTGGCATATGTGTTTTGGTTTGTGGGTTTTGGTGATGTTTTGTTTGGGTTTTTTGTTTGTTTGGCTTTTGTTTGTTTGTTTTTGTTTTTTCTACACCAGATTGCAACAGTGTGTTGTGCTGGTTTGTCATCCTTGTTTTGGTCAAGACTGATCTGCACCAGACTTAGTTTTAGATGATTCAGCATTAATTACAGGACAGTGTAGAGAGTTGATATTAAGCTGACAGTTGTCTCAACTTGTTGAACTACCTAATGTTCCCAAGTCTAACAACTGACAGCTTTGTATATGAATATTTGGATATTAAGTATAGCTTTTTGCCATTCACGATAGTGTGGAGTTCTACCCTTCTTACGTAGCTTATTAGTTTGTTGTGAAAAACCTCTTTTGTTTGCAGAGGGTGAAATGTCCAAATCTTATGTTGTAAATATTCTGAAGGCTTTTGGGGCTACTGGTAGATCCTATTTTGGGGGTAATTGATCTTTAATAGAAGTAAGGGTGCTGGTGCAGCTCAGTTGCAAACTGATCTGCTATTGTAGTAGTCTGGAGCACGTGATACATGATTACCTTACAAATCTACTGCTGATAATGTAAAAGTTGTAAGTAAATGTTGAGGAGGGTTGTTGATCCTGGGGTACATAATTATCAATGTATGTCAGCATGATGTGTGGAACTGCCTGAAGAGCCCAGACACTACCTAATGCATGGCTATATTCCTACATTATTAGACTCTATAGATTCGGAGAGATGCTTTCATACTTCTTGAAAAAAGGAGAAATACGCTTAATTGTTCTGTAGTGCATTCAGGTCAATCCATTTGCCTTCTGATTTCCTTAAAGTTTATAGTGTGCTCTATCATTCTAGCTTTAAGATTGCTATGCAGCTTTCAATGTAACTAATGCAAGCTTTAAGAGTAAACAACATAAATATTGCTGGGTTTTTTTTTTTTTTTTCCTTTTTAGGCAGCCTTTCTTCTACCAATTGTGGCACTCATGATGAGAGATGGTGTGACTGCCAGTAGCTTTAAAGAGCAACAAGAACCCGAATGTATTATTGTTGCCCCAACTAGAGAACTGATAAATCAGATCTTCCTAGAAGCACGGAAATTTGTGTATGGGTAAGATTTGCACTGTTACCTGCTATTGATAGCAGGTAACAGTGCTGTTTCAATCAGCAGTGCTTTATTTTTTCATTAATACTTAAAAATAAATAAATAAAAAATTGTGCTGATCGAAAGACCACAAACACTTGACTTTGGGTGGTAATACTGTCTGACTAGGCATTTAAACTCCTTCCTGGTATTGAAGTGTGGGGGGCAGAGTGCAGAGAGGCTTACTTCTGGAAGAGGAGATAAGTACTAAACAGATGTCACATCACCTTTACTGATGAGAAAAAAAAAAAATTAATCAATTAACTTAAATGTAGTTTACCTTACAGAATTTATACATGCATTTATTTTCTTGACAAAAGTAGAGGTATGTGTTCAGAGGTTTTTTTGTTAACTTTCAGTGATGGTTTCTAATAACTTTGTATTTCCCAATGTTCCTGTTCTTGGACAGAAGTTTCACAGCTCAAGCAAGCTCTTTTAGGTCTGCTTCTTCAAAACAGTACAAAAGGTCTAAACTTGTTACTGAGCCCGTGGATGTTGTGTGATAGTATATGTGTACTAGCTTGTCAGTGATTTTTCTGTGGCTAATTAATAGGTTTCACCAGTGCACAGGAGAAGAATTAAGTCTGTTGTTTGTAATGGCTTGTTACTGTTAGAAGGTGAAAAGGAGAATACTAAGTGCAAAATCTGGTGGGCTAAACTAGCCTTGCCTTTGTGTATTCAAGCAAACTTACACTCAGAGCCCATTGCTGACTTTGGGAAGTACCATCGTGTTTGCATATCTGCTTACTAAGCATATTACTAAGAATAGCATCTTAATCTCTAAAACTGTTCTGTGTAGCTGGTTCGATATGCTATTTTAAACTAGATACAGATTATGTCATAATAAAATACTTTTTAGTTTAGAAAGTTTTTCGTACAGCTGCCCTGCAGTAAAAGCAAGATAAGCTATATATGAGGGGGAGTTAAACAATATCAGTGTATGAATCTCTTGCTTCTGAAGAATTGCATGCACATTTCTGAGTTCAGAATAATGATATTCTTAAGCTCTTTTGTTTATTTCACAAATAGGAATATGAAATATATATCTTAATTGATAGTGGATAAATACAGAAATGTCATGAGTCAAACCTGGTAAATTTTTACCAGGTTTAACTGGAACTTTTCATAATGCTTTAGTCAGGAACAGAAACAGGTTAATCTGCTGCACCATTGTTGCATATGAAGCTGAATTAGTGTCTTCAAGACCAGACAGTTTGAATTTAAGTATGAAAATATGTATAGCATGCATGTAAAAGCCTTATCAGAAGATTATCATGATAAAGTTGTAAACTCGCTCTTTGTCTGCACAAGGTAGTCCTTGATTGTAGACGTGATTTTTCACACGAGAAGAATTATCTGCTATAGCTCTACTGGGTAGATCTAACTAAAAACCTTAGTAGGAAGAGCATGAAGTAGTTTAGCATTTGAATGAGTTTGCTGTCTAACGCTTAAGTGATGCGCTGCATGGCCAGTGTGATTAATTGCATTACAAAGATCCACCTGTGTATTTGTTTTCATTCTCCACTGTCCTTTCAAAGTGTGGAAAGATTACTTCTGAAGCTGTAAGGGCATATATTTGGTGGTTCTCCTTTTTCCAAGTATGCTGTATAAAAGGGGACAATGTCTAGTACCATTTTGGAACTTACTGCCAGTAACTCCCAGTTGAAGGGAGAATGCAGGTGAAATTACGTGTTCTTTGCAAGTAAGACATCTGTGCAGCACCTATTATGTAGTATGAATAGGCACTTTGAGTTTATGGTGACTGTGGTTCTGGACTTGGGTCCTGCTTTGAGTTTTAAGATGAGCTGTATGGTGAAGGAATTGAACCACTCTAAACTAGTTTATGGTAGATCTGATTTTTTTTTTTATGTACTTAGATGAAACAATACTGTTTGCATATTTAAACAACTAATCCGTTCTTTTTTATTTTTCTATGTATCAGAACTTGTGTAAGGCCTGTTGTGATCTACGGAGGTACACAAATGGGACATTCAATTCGTCAGGTAATGCAAGGCTGTAATATACTATGTGCCACTCCAGGAAGGCTTCTAGACATTATAGGAAGGGAGAAGGTAAGATCTTAAAACTTAATCTGAATGTCCTAAACACTCTTAACCTTTTTACATACAGTTTTCATTCCTCAAATTCATCAGAAGCAAAGGTAGAACTACGAAAACCAGTCTGTATGCTGCCTTTTGTACAGGCACTTATTTAAAATACAAATTAGCTTTTCCAGGAATATTTAAATACAATGAGGTTTTTGAACGAGTAGCTTGAGTCCAGATCTCTTCAGTCCCTTTAAGGACTTAATGGAAAACAGAAGTCTAAATCAAACTGTCTGTGGTGTTCTTAGCAATTAAATTTTATAGTTCAAATACGTGGGATGCATTCTCTTAGTTCTTGTGGAAAATTCCATAGCAGATTTTCACTTGATATCCTGTTAGTTTTGCTATAATAGCTTTTATCTGTCTGGAACTGTGCTGAGATGAATTTGGAGATGTTGTACTTGACAAGTGAAGTTTGGAAAAATACTTCTTGGTAAAAACGTAGAGATGTGTTTTCTGTGGTTTTTAGGCTTCTAGTGGAAATGACAGACTTTCTCAGCAACAGTGAAGTTGTAAGGGTCTCAAAAATGATTTCTGACGTAATTTTTTTCAGAAAATGAGTTTTTTGAGTGTATGTGTATCTTCATTTACATTCCTGAACCAACTTTGGAAGCACCTCAGTGTACACATACTATTAGAATTAGTGAAGAATAAAAATTTAAATAGAGGTTGAGATGCAGAGGAAGTGTAATACACATAGGCTTTTATTTGTGAATATTTGGTTTCTACTAGGAAGAAATAAGTAAAAGGTGGATTTTGGCAATTAGGACACCCTGTAAGTGTATACTGTCAGTGAACCAATACAGTTTTTCTTTCACTGAAATACTTGCAGATTGGTTTGCATAATGTGAAATACTTGGTGCTAGATGAAGCGGACCGCATGCTTGATATGGGTTTTGGGTTAGATATGAAGAAGCTGATTTCTTACCCAAGCATGCCACCAAGAGACAAACGTCAAACATTAATGTTCAGTGCCACTTTTCCTGAAGAAGTTCAGAGGTGAGTAAAGTAAAAATGGAAATGTATCTGAAGATTTATTTGTTTAGAGTTAAATGTCTAAAGAGTTGTTAAGAGCACTCCTTATGTTTAAGACCTTATAATCTTGCTAGAAGATAAGCTATGATGCTATCATTCCTTGCTGAAGACTTTGCTGTTTTTTAGGTAACAGAATTAGTAGCCTGCATAGATTAACTGCTTAATTTAGATAGGGATTCGAATGCAACTTAAAAAGTTTGTCTGAAGACTTTTAAATTACGTTTCTGCGGAAGTCCTCATACTGCCACTGTTTGTTTCTTGTCATTGCCTCACCACATCTGTGCAAGTTGAAAAATGGTGATCTTGCTATTTCACAAGCAGCACTGGAGCACTGTCTTTGGCACCAGCACATACTATAACCAGGCATCCCAATTATTATTACTCAGCACAGTAGCCTTTCTGATACACAGTTGTCACAGCTGTCAGCTAAGCAAGCCCTACACAGCTGCTTGCTCATTCCCCCTGCCCCAGGTTGGTTGGTAAAGAGAACTGAAAATCTAAAAGTGAGAAAACTTGTGGGTTGAGATAAAGACAGTTTTAACAGGTAAAAACAAAAGGTGTGTGTGAAAGTAAAGCAAATGTCTTGTCCTGCCCAGACTGGACTAGGGGCTGCTGCATATACAATCTCCTGTTTAATTAGTTCAAAGGGTTGTTGCTGTTCGTGGCCCCATTCAAAATTTTTCTTCTGGATCATGTGGTAGAAAGTGCTAACAATCAGACTGTAGTCTGGGATGTGCATTCTCCAGAAACCTACAGTGCCCAGGAAAGCCTGTTTTTCCTTTTTTTTACTAGTTGGCAGGGACATAGCCGCTATCTTGTTGATCCCATCATTGGGATATGGAGATGTCTGTCTTACCACTTTATTCTTAAGAACTGAATTTCTTAGGAAGGTCCCTTAACCTTACTTGTTTTTATGTCAAAACCAGCCAGCCTTCAGGAGCATTTAAATTATTTTCTTCCCTTTCTTGAAAACTAATTCTGCTGCGTCGCACCATATGATGATGTCAACAACATACTGCAGGTGTCCTGTAGCCCCACTTTTCTCCAGTGCAGTCTGGAGCAGTCCATGGCAAATGGTCGGACTGTGTTTCTACCCTTGGGGCAGTTGATTCCAGGTGTACTGGGTGCCCCTCCAGGTAAAAACAAACTGTGGCCTGCACTCTTGTGCTATAGGAATAGAGAAAAACGTGTTAGCAACATCAGTGATTGCATACCACTTAGCTGGAGCACTGATTGCTGGTGTAACTTCATTCAGACCATGGTAGTCCCCTGTAACTTTCCATTCCCCCTTAGATTTTCACACTGGCCATATGGGGCTGTTGAAAGGAGAGTGAGTCTTGCTGATCACTCTCTGTCCCTCTAGTTGATGAATCAACTCCTGGATGAAGATCAGGGAGTGTTGATTGGTATGATACAGCTGTTGGTGCACCATGGTGGTAGCAGTTGGCACCTGCTGCTCTTGAACTTTCATCAGCCCCACCACAAAAGGGTCCTCTGAGAGCCTGGATGAGTTTAGCAGCTTCAATTTCCTCCTTTTTCCAGCAGCAATACCAAAGGCCCGCTAGTACCCTTTTGAGTCCTTGAAATACCCTCTTCTGAGGTAGTCTATGCGAAGGATGCACGGCGCCTCTGAGCTGGTCACAGTGGGTGTTTACACCACTCTTTCCCAGTTAGACTTACGGCATTCTCCAGTACAGTCAGCTCTTGGGATCCCCCTGTCACCCCAGAAATATAGATGGGTTCAACCCAATAGCTTGACAGCATCAGGGTGCACTGTAAGCCAGTATCTACTAAAGCCATATACTCCTGTGGGTCTGATGTACCAGGCCATCAGATCCACAGAGTCCGGTAAAACCAGTGGTCCCTTTCCTCCACTTTGCTGGAGGCAGGGCCCCTCTAGTCCTGAAGAACCACTCAGTTCTTGTGAAAATGATTCAGAGTTCCCCTCAAGAGAGGATGCAAGATCAGCCCTTCTACTCTGGGGAATTTCCCATGGGAAGCTGGAGGGGCATTTCTCTGGAAAGAAGCCTTTTTTACGATTGTCTTCCCTTGCAGCATACGTATTGTGTGGCAAGGATTGAAGTGAAGTGGGTTTTCCATCCCGCTTCCTCATGTCCTCTCTGTGGTCACATAGATAGAACCATAGGGTACCACATGGTGTGTACCTCCCATATACTTTCTCTTGGGCAAGGGAGGACCTAGGTCTGATAGCCAAGACACTGGCCCCTCCAGGTACAGAGTAGGACATGTCGTCTTTGATTTTTCTGGACCTCCTGGGACAATTTCTCCACAGCTGGGACACAGGCATGTAGGGAGGAAGAAACACTTCATATTGCCAGAGTTGGCAATACTTCATCCGTTGTTTGTCCCTGACTGTCTTTCCAGGACACCACTGACAATGAGTTGGCATATGATGGTGGTGTCCTTTGTAGGAACATCTGCCACATGGGTGGGGTGCACTGGACTTCATCTGCACCTGTGGGTGTCTGCTGATCATTCTGATCTTTACAGATCATCTCCAGCACCACTAGTTCCCTCAGGTACTGAATACCTCTCTTCATTGTGGTCCACTGGCCCAGGTGACATGTAACATGCTCCTTGAAGGCGTACCTTCTCTTTACACTTGTCAGTAGTTGCCTCCAAAGGCTGAGGTATTGCATCTGTTTTCCGGTTGCCATGTTAATGTCCCCTTCCATATCCAGGAATCCCAGACTCCCAGCCTCCTTCCCTTCCAGTTCCAAGATACCAGCCCTGCTGTCCCAGCATCGGAGCAGACAGGTGATAATCTGCTTGCCTGAATGACAGATGGAGACCTTTTGCACATCTTTTTGCTCACTCAGGGATGGGAATTGGGTGATCACCTCTTTCTTCTGTTCTCATGATGGCCTTTGCTCATTGTCATCCCTTACACAAAAAAGCTCAATTTGTGCAGTATGTATTTTTCTGGATAGGTGTGATTGACACTGGCACAAGTTGGTTCTGTGGTTCAGTAGCAGCACCTGCTGGCTTGTTTCTAGGTTCAGAGACTTTCTCTTACCCCTGAGGGCATTAAATGGTATTGAAAAGGACTCTGTAGGTGTGCAGTGTCACACTGCAGTGATTTGTGTCTCTTGGGAATTGATAGGTTGACAGCAGACCTTTTCTAAATACCTTTATCAGGATTCTGGACTTGTTAAAGGGTTAAATTACAAAACATTGGAGGTGACCATTGCTCTAGACACTTGCCCATATTCTCCCACATACCCTGCCACGCATTAACTGTGCATCTTTGGGGCAGATCTCTGGGTGGTGTTCTTAGAGAAGAGTTGTACAACTTTAAACAAGGCTTGGCAAAGTTTCAAAAGACCTATCACTGATATATGTTTCCTGGGGGTGTTGGTTGATGGCCAGCTGAACATGAGCCAGCAGTGTGCCCAAGTGTCCAGGAAGGCCAACAGCATCCTGGCCTATACCAGAAATGGCGTGGACAGCAGGAGGAAGGAGTTTATTGTGCCCCTGTACTTGGCGCTGGTGAGACTGCATCTTGAGTACTGTGTTCAGTTTTGGGCAACACAGTGTAGGAAATGGTTACTTGGGAAGACAAACACTGTCACTCCGAATGTCCCTCCTTCCTTCTTCCGCCAGCTTTATATGCTGAGCCTGATGTCATATTGTCTGGAATATCCCTTTGTTCAGATGGGGTCATCTGTCCCCTCCCAGCTTCTTGTGCACCCTGAGCCTGCTGACTAGTGGAGTTGTGTGAGAATCAGAAAAGCCTTGAGTCAGCAGTAGTGGAAACATCTCTGTGTTATAAATGCTGTTTCCAGCACAAAACCAAAACATAGCTGGGAGATAAACTGCTGCAAAGAAAATTAATTAAATTCCTGCCCAAACCAGCACAACAATTCTTATTCACAATAGTAAGTGCTATTTGTTTTCAGTAGTTTAAAACTTCTGGAAGCGGGTTTAGGAAATATCTAACAGCTCTGCTACTCGCTTCCCTTGAAGTTTAACAGATGGTAGTGCAGGTGAGCCCAGAATGAACACCCCATCCCCTGTACGTGGATGGAAATTACTCAGTATTTCCACTTTTGAAGAGATAGGCATTAGAATGCCCATTGTTAAATTATAGGCGTCTGAACTTTGGTTTGAGCAGTTGACATAATTTTGGTGGCTTTTGTGGTAAGGGTGCCACTGTGACAGTATCACTAAAATATACCAATAAGCGTGTTAGTTTGAGAGGATGTAAACTGATCAGACTGATGGAGTGTGTTGGTACTTGAGTCAAATCTTGACAACTTTAGCCTGAAAGATTTTTTTGAGGCAAGGAGGAAGCATCTTCAGTAGTTAACTATTCTAAATGAACGAGGGGAACAGACTGCTTTCTCCTTATCAATCTGTTACTACTCACAGCTGTTTGGCATATGAATCCCCTTCCTTTAAGTAGGATTGAATTCACTTTAAACTCAATCTTAAGTTGCCTGTTGTGGCTTTGGTTCCTCAGTCAATACTTTTTGCATAATTTTTTTTTTGTACTGAAAGACCACCACATGACCTACCAATGATCGTGTTTCTGCAGCTGGGAATCAAGCTTTCAAATGTTTCTGTACACAAGTGTAGTTCATGTTCATTCCATGTGTTTACTATTTGTGCAGTAATATGGTCTCACTTCATGCTGCATCTTGTGAAAAGATGAGCTGCTGCTGAACAGTGTGCTTTAACTGTGTCTTTGGGATTGAGAGAGGACTCTCAATCCATTGATCTCTAGATCTTTTGTCTTTGTCAATGTGTTTTCACCAGTGCTCTTGCTATGCCTTCTTGCTACACACTGAGGGATGAGTAAAGACTACTGTAACTACCAGCATGTGAAAGGAGGAAATCCCATTAACTTCAGATACTTACTATCTCTGGTTAATGAAAAAAATATCCCAAAACAACAGATGTACCTTTCTACTGTCAGTCTTGTAGAATTTAGTAGAAGACTTGAGAAAGCTGAGTGCTTGGATGATGGTTTGGAAGTGCTTAATAATATTCTGGGAACCTTTTGAAACTGGAGTGCCTACAGGTGATGTTCTAATTTTAGAGAGTGAAAACCCTTCTTACCTGGTGTCCCTTTCTTCCTGGATTTACTGTCTTTCTGATTCTGGAGTTAGGAGAGCTAATGTTTTCCCATACTCTGCTATCAAAACAATTTTGGACAGTGTACTACTTTGGTAGTATATAGGACAAGGTGCTTTCTTTGGCCTTGCTGGGTTCAGGCTCTCCTGCACTTCTGTGGAGTGAGTATAATCAGATTGAGTTTTAATATAACATTTGTTTTGTACCTGAATTTGGGTCACTGTTGTTATATAAGCCTTTGGTCTGATCATCAAGGCTCTTCCTGAACCATGCATTTCCTAGCCAACTGATGAACTTCAGCTTAGCATTTGGAGCTTTATCTCCTGTTGAAAGGTCTTTTGTTTCTTCTCTCTGTTTGTGTTTTTTACTTACTGTTCCATTTTCAGAGAATGTAAAGTTGTACTGTACTTTCAGTTTAGAACTATGTCTCTCTATGAGTTGTTTAACCAGTCAGATCTTAAGACCAAGCACACTTAAATCTCTAGTAACTTGTTCATTTGCTGTGAAAAAATGCCTTTTCAGTATCAATTACACCTATAAATCAGGTGGGAGATTCAAGTCTTTAAAGCAGTCCTTCAGCATTTGTAAGACCTTTTTTTTCAGAAACTTGTTCTAAAACTTGAGGTTGCCTGTTTTCAGTTAAAGCTTGACCTGTTTACCATTTGAATTTTACTGCAGTGGAAGCTGTTTTGTGCTTCACAGATGTGAAGCAAACTTGCGTATCAATAACTTAATACAGTTTAGTAGACTCGAATTACCTATTCTAGTGAGCTTGATCTCTCAGATAATATCACCTATGTAAGGGGTAACTGAAGAGGAACGCAGCCTGAACAGAACTTGACTTTTGCCTGTGGCAACTGGTAAATAAATGCCATGTAATAAATTGTGTGCTTTTAACCAGTGCTTTTGCTGAACAGTTAAAAAGGATGGTGTTGTCTCTTGGAGGCCTGTTTTGAATTCTGGCCTGTGTAGAATTCTCCCCTGTTGTTCCAGTTAGTGAAGAAATAAAATAGTACCCTAAGAATGGTTCTGCAGTTGTGTATGTCTGTAACCCCTTTTATTACAAGCATACATGTAGAACTCTTTCTGAGATGGCTAGTTTTGGGTGTTTTGTTTGTTCGTTTTTGTTTGTTTTGGGGTTTTTTGTTTGGTTGGTTTGTTTTTTGTGTGTGTGTTTGTTTTGTTGGTTGTTTTTTTTGTACAACTGTCTAGAAAATGGAGACTCGGCTTTTTTAAATATTCACATGACTAGTTTTATCCTATGATGCTTTGTGAGGAATGATAAAAGTATTTGTTGTGAGGGTTGCTTAACTATAAAGTAAGTTACTTGAACTTAAAGCAAAAATAAGCTACCTAATAGACTTCATGTTGCTCAATTTTGTTTGTTTTCAAGGCTGGCTTGCGAATTTTTGAAAACCAATTATCTATTTGTTGTTGTTGGACGTGTGGGTGGAGCTTGCAGTGATGTTCAGCAAAACGTTCTTCAGGTTCCTGAATATTCCAAGAGGGATAAACTGATAGAAATTCTGCAAAGCATAGGTAACATTCCTTATCGTTAATTGTTTTCCAGGGAAGACAGACTTGCTCGTTTTTAAGCTTGTTCTCTTGCTATTGACCAGATCGTGATTCCATTATGTTATGCATATTACATGCTTTACAAGACTACTCATGGGAGCTTGAAGCAGACCTCAGGGAGTTCTAGGTTTTTAGCCATATTTGCATTATGGGTATTTGTAAAGGTCTTATCTCTATGGAGTACTAGCAAACAAGCTTCTCAGATGGTTACTTTCATTATGTGATCAATTACAATACTTTAGCATCTGGAGGTACTATCTCAAGATTATATATATATTAAACTTCTTATGTGAACTTTTGGGTCTTTATTATTGTCTGAGATTTTTCCGTTTTTGCTCTGAGTGTGTCTCAAGTTGTAATGCTGAAAACTGGAAGGTAGTTTGTAATTTTAAAATGGTACATGTATCTTGTTCAGTGCTCAGAATAGCGAGCCACTTTTAGCTACATGCTGTAGAATGGGAGTGTGTGCTTATCACAGGGAACAGTATTTGTTTCCTCCTTTTATTGAAAAGAAAAATACAATGCGCTTGTCTTCACCTAGATTTCTGTTTTTATCTAGAATTGGATGGATTGAATTTAATTAGTTCAATACAGGCGAGAAATTACAATCATACCTTAAAGATTTTATTCAAAACTCATTCTGATATTAGCTGTTTATGTAAGTAAGTGCAACTGTGAATAGTGAAAATGCATCAAGTTTCAAACTGCAGTGGATCTGAACTCTTGTTTAACATAGGTCATGAACGAACCGTGGTGTTTGTGGACAAAAAGAAAAAAGCAGACTACATTGCAGCCTTCCTTTGTCAAGAAAAAATACCATGTACTAGCATCCATGGGTAGGTATTTTTAAGTGAAAGTTAGGTGGTAGTATTAAATGAAAGTCACTTAATACACCTTAATACACCTTAGGAGAAGCTTTTATTGATATTTTGTTTGTGTGTAGTATTTTTTGTCATTTGTGTGACCAAAGCCAGACATTTTGGTGACCTTTCACTGTGTCTTACAAGCTTTCTCAAAGCGATGTCATATACCATTGTCGAAGTGGTAAGTCAAGTCATATACCATACAGATTTCTGATGCTGTCATTTCTGCCTCATTTATGTGTTCATGAACATAGCATTTGCATGGAGATTGACCTGAAGCTTCTAAATTGTGTTTCTAGTCTACTGACTAGTGTTACATACTTGAATAAATGCTGAGAAATAAGATGAAATAGTTGCTAATTCCAGGTGTAAACTTATCTAAAAAGATAGTCTGTTTTTCATTTACTCACAAAATGAGTTGGAATGTACTTCTGTGGTGGTTTTTTATATGTCAAAATGTAGGACAACAAACTGAATCTTAAGTTTTCCATTGAACTGTAACACATCAGAAATGTAATTTTGCAATGTTTTTCATCTTAATAGGAGGATGGGACAGTAATAGCTGGAATTCTTGCCAAGGAAATTATGTTTTGGGCAGTGTTCTGACAGACATCAGAATATTGAAGATTGTAGATGAGTTAAAAATATCTTAGTACACAGATCCAACATATTTGTGTATATCCTGTGCCCTGTCATTTTCACAGGTGTGTGTCATTTTGAGAAGATCTGGTTTGGTTGTGCCTAACCTGAATTGCTGTCCCACAGCCTGTCTTGTGTGGGAGGAGGTTCTTAACATACCTCTGTAGAATTATTACACTGTGACTCAAGGTATACTTACAAAATGAATAATGGTTCCATGGAAGCTG
The DNA here is from genome assembly GCA_025345505.1 of Todiramphus chloris collaris. Lineage (NCBI taxonomy): Eukaryota > Metazoa > Chordata > Aves > Coraciiformes > Alcedinidae > Todiramphus > Todiramphus chloris. The sequence continues at coordinate 8,208,339 of JANVCC010010204.1, forward strand.
CTTGTTTCAGGCTCCGGGCCAGCCCACATGAAACACTGAGCAGGATTGCTCCTTCCACCCTTCCTCCCAGGGGAGGATAAAAAGGGGACTAAGGAAAAAGAAAAACGCCTCACCCAAGATTGGATGTTAAGACTATAACAAATTTAATGAATAACAGTAGAATAACAGAAAAAGGAACATCAAAGGAAGAAGGATACTGAACTCTGTCCAAAACCCGCTCTCAGCTGGTGATGGTTTGTGTGGCACATGTAAAGCCAGGCCCAGCCACGCTGAGATGCCGTCACAGGTCCCAGACCCTGGGAAGGAAGAGCCCCCCCAGACTTCATGTCTCCTTGTTCTGTGGAGTGTGGCAGGGATGGGGAGGGAAAAACAGCTGCCCTCAGACTCCTCAGGGTTCTACGGTTACCACCTATCCCCCTCATTCAGTTTATTCTCCCTTAAACCACAACACTGCTGTCATGAATGTTACTGATTCCCAATTCACCTGAGTTTTTGAGTTGAATTTAGTTAGGGTAGGCTCTTTTTGGAATAGTGGTGATAGTAGACTTTACTGCATGTCCCATCTTAAGATAGAGCACTGTTTAACTTTTTAATTTCTTCTCTTGGACAACAAAGAACATGAGTTAAACCCTGTTCTTCTATATTTATACTGGATAATCTGTAAATATTTAAAAACGCAAACACAAGTAAATGTAGCTTTCTTCTCAGGGTGATGAGCAAAAGGCAAGTTCTGTACTGTTGGCTGGCCATACTTTCTAGTATATCTAAAAATGGCCATGGCAGACTTAATCTTCACTATTCTGATTCCATTCTACAAAGCAGTAGGAAAAGCGCTTGACTATGGCATGAAAAAATAAACAAACACATGGATCTTCTTAGGGAGACAGTGTAATGCATGACTTTCTTTGTTTGGTTGTTTTGGGTTTGGTTTTTTTTTAATTCTCTAGAGACTTAGGTTAAAATGGTTTCTGTGTCTTACTGTTAATCAGTTAAAAATTCAGAAATCCTGAAATGTTAATGTGGGCTGTTGTGTTTTGTTTTTTTTTTTTTTACCCCTCCCTCCCCTCCCAAAGTACCTCTGTCCATGAATCACAGCCCTTTCACTTGTACCTTAAGTACAGCTGTAGATATTTCAAGATAACTATTCTAATCATTGCTTTCTTTGTAGAGACAGAGAACAGAGAGAGAGAGAAGCAGCTCTTCAGGATTTTCGTTTTGGAAAATGTCCAGTTCTTGTGGCAACTTCAGTGGCAGCAAGAGGTCTGGATATTGAAAATGTTCAACATGTCATTAATTTTGATCTTCCTTCCACCATTGAAGAGTATGTACACCGAATTGGACGAACTGGTCGTTGTGGAAATATTGGCAAAGCAGTATGCTTCTTTGATAGCAATTCAGATGGCCATCTTGCACAATCTCTAGTTAAAGTGCTTTCAGATGTAAGTTTCAAATCTTAATGCCTTACTTTTTCTGTTCTTCAGAAAATAGAATGTACTGATCAACTCTTATTTCTTTGGTACAATTACAGAACTCCTAATATGAATTGGTAAAGCAGTTAAAGTCTCTAAATTCACTTTTCTAACTGTGTAGGCCCATCAGGAAGTCCCTGTTTGGTTGGAAGAAATTGCTTCTGGTTTTCAAGGAAGAAGAGTCTTCACATCAGTTAGTACCCAAAAGGTAAGTCTGGAAATGAACTGGAAGTCTTTGGTTTTAGAACTTTGTCTCAGTATAAAAGTGTGTTTAGCAGTATATATCCAGAGTAATGCCACTGAAACAGCTTAAATTGTAACTGTGTCCCTTATCTTATCTGGGCATCTTCAAAGTACTCAGTACTTTTGGAACTAATTTTGGACAACTTGCTTGACTTGGACTTCTAGAGTATGGCCTTCCTAGCTGCATTAGTCTTAATCTGTAGTGTCAAAAACGGCTCTGTGAAAGGAAAAGTTTGTGCATACATATGCAAATATGTAAATTTCTCAAAGGCACTTGTAGGGTAGGAGCAAATAGTTGCTAGTTACAAAGCTGCTGCTTGTTATGAATTGCTCCATCAATTCATTTGAGTAAAAAATTCAGCTAACTACAGTTAGAGAAATGCCCCAGTGTGAGCCACGTCAAAACTGTTCTTAATGTCTGTGATGAGAAGGAGCCTTCTGGTCTCTCAGTGTTGCTGATGTTAAAATACAGCTTAAGTAAATGAGGCAGCCTAGATGGCATAGCTTTTTAAATCGCTCTGCAGTCACTAGTTTTAGGATTTAAATTCTATGCCTGCACTTACTTTGAATATTTCTTTTTGTTTTTTTCTTCAACTGATGTTTGATAATTCTTGATTATTATCTACTTGGATATTAATGCCTTCATCAAAATCCTTTCTTTGATCTCTTGTTTCTCTAAGAGATTTATCACATCTCAGTTGTATTCCAAATGTTAATACTGCCTTAAAGACCACAAGAGAAGTAATTATTCTCACTGCTTGCAAAATGTCTGAAGCTTGAGTTCAAGCTCAGACCTTCCTTTCATAATCTTTTTCCATACCATAAGTATTGAAAGTATTGGGTATTTTGGGTGTATTTACCTACCTCATGCGTTCCCTAAACAGATCTGAATCTTGTGGGATTTTTTTTTCTGTTTTGTTTTTCTGGGGGGGTCTTCATGGGACCTTTTGCTTCCTTATCACACTTGCAGCCTCAGTGGATTTTTCTTCCATTTTTCTGTTCGAGTACTCTTTTTAAATTTATAGATATTGCTGTTAAAGGTGGATCTCATCAACCTTTGAGTCTAGATTGTTTTCAAATACACATCTTCAGCCTTTGTGAAGACTCTCCCAGTATTTCATAAAATCTGTCATTTATAGGTCTGTACTTCGTGTCCTTTAAGACCTCTGTTACCAAATCTGACTGAATCTTTGTCCACATTCTTGCGTATAGAATAGTTTGAGAGGAGATCTGTCACTTTGTCTTGGGAGTACTGCCCTCTTCATCACACATTTGCAGTGCTCCAGCTCTTAATGTTGAAGATCATGAGGTTCTAATTCCTTTCATATAAGACTTTCTGTTGTCAGTGATTCTGACAGAAACTGTGCATGTGTAATCAACTCTTGGCTTTTTCCTTGAAATAAACTATTAAAGCTGGCTTTTGCTGTTTTACTATTACTGAAAGAGAGGCGTGTGTCATGTAGTGTTCATTAAGGATCCTGATGCCCTTTCACCTGGGGAAGAAAGGTAGCATCTTTCAAAGTAAATGCATAAAAGGGCCATTTGATAATCAGATGATGAATTTAAGAGAGGAATCTTTTGGAGACTCTTACCTGATTATTTTGGGACAATCTTACAGATGACTGGCTTCATAATTTTTCCAAAGGGGAAAAAAAAAGTCTTTTTCTGGGACATTCATTCTTAAAAAGACAGTCATTCTTAAAAGTAGAAGGAAGATTTTCCCCAAAGTTGTGTGAAGTGTTTTGTGTTGGGTTAGAGAAGAAGTTGGGATTTGAACTTTGGGAAGGATTATTCCCACACCTAATAAAATCTGAGGTTGATCAGCATACATTAATTTCACACTGGGTTCTAAAAACCTTATGCATAGAAGTTTAATGATGAAGGAGCTTCTGTATTTATTTAAAAAATATGATGTTCAGATTACATTGTATGGCATGCAGAAAGCTGAAATGGTTTTGTATTGACTTTACAGTAAAGTGTTAATAATTCTAAACTATTACCTGTTCTGTTTCCTAGAATTACAGAGGTAGAGACAACATGAACTCAGGAAGAATGAAGATGTCATATTCTACAAGTGCATTTGAGTCATGGGATTAAAACTACTTCAGTACTAAACTAGATTGTACTCTGTTGTGCGTTAACTGTTGTACTTGGTGTTTCTTACGGTTGAGCTTATGGAACACTAAATGTTTAAACGAGTAGCTTGTATCGTATGCTAAAGCTTTCAGCAATGTATATGTACTCCTTTGTTACAATGAACACAGTGATGATTATCACAACATAGGAAGTCAGAAGCAGTTTTTTAGGAAACACCTCAGGTTTTAAGCAGTAAAACTTGCAGTAACTGTTTGATGCTTTGTAGATGGTATGCTGCTGTAAAAAGTTAGGGGTATTGCAAATGGAAAATGGTAGATCCCTTGAACTTACTACTTGGTTATCAAAATTTTGCACGGGAAGATAGTCTTGTGAACACCAAGTTTGGGAAAGCTTTATGTAAAGGGATCATCTAAACTTAAATGTTAGTTCCTTGTTGTAAAAGGTCAGTTACAGAATTTCAATCTAGTGGTGAAATGACTTAAGGATCTGTTAAACATTTTGTGAACAGTCACTTAACTTGAGGATTGAATATTGGTGGTTACTTCTGCATCAGGTATACAAAAAAAGCATACGTCATTGGAGTTTCACAAACTGGTATTACTTTGACATACATGTAACATGCATTAAACTAAAGGTCAGTGGCTACAACTGCAGCTTAGTTGAAATATGTGTTTTACAGAGCCATCGTCAGAGGATAGAGCCCTTTGTTGCTTCTAGTATAGAGTTTTTCCCTTCAACAGACAGAAATACTTTCTCTCGTGGAAAAGTTTGCTTTGGAGCAAACTTGGTTGCTTATGTCCAAAAGAGTTTCCTAGACTTATAGAAGCTATAGAGTTAAGCAGCTGTTAACAGTTCAAGGAGATTTCCTTAAAGTTCCTTTTTCTTTGAAAATCTGTTTAAATATACCACTGCAGTATGCAGTGAAGATGTGCGTGACTGTCCCAAATGAAAATGGAAAAGTAATTATAATCATTATTTGTAATGTCTTGTACTGCTGAACAAACTTGCAAGTTTCTCTCATGTTCCCTGGTATTTAGCACACTCTGCTGAGCACTGTTTCTTGTACAGTCTTCCCACTTAATACAGGAAAATAACACTTTCAAGCTCTGCATACAAGACTGAAGTTTTGATGCCTAAGTTTGTGAGAATCAGAACTCACTTGGGCCGTCCTATAGGATTTGTTACTGTGGAAAAGTGGGCTGACATTTTTTGTTTGTGGGTTTGTGGTTTTGTTTTGGTTTTTTGTGTGTGTGTTTTGGTTTTTGGTGTTTTTTTTCTAGTAAGAGTATATTTTCAAAAGTCTGTAATTCAGAGTGCAGTAGTCTGGGCAGTATAACTCCTTTTCCTGACAAGTCCCCTTGAGAATTTTTGCATTAATTTTGAATTTCAGGGAATAAATTCAGGGTGCTTTTGATTGCTGTCTGCAACGAATATGAGTGAACTTTAATTTTTAGGGGAAGCTCTAGCTGATGAAGCCTTCCATTTCTGTGAAAAGAAACCAAAGGAAATACAGTCATGGACCAAATATGACATCTCAAATTACTTCTACAAGAACTGAGTGGTTTTATACAGATCGTTTATCAGAACACGTGGGCTTTCCTTAATTTGAGAAGAGCATTCATCTTTGTGTAATTTGGGATGGGTGAGAAGAGGGTTGATAATTAGTCTTGTTTTTCTGAATAAACTTTTATCTAGTTAAAAGTAAAACTGAAGTCAGTATGTATGCAAACTTGCGGTAGGTTTTCAACACACACTTGACTGATGATTTCATTACTCTGCTCTTTATAGATACTTTTGCACCTTGACTTTCCATGAAGTACTTTTTTTTTTTTTTTTTTCCCCATGTGTTTCTAGGTAAAAAGAGGTTGCACAGAACTTCTGCTTGAACTTGCCTGCATGCAGTCCTGAAGTATACTATTGCTTTGTTTTGAAAGCCTAATGTACTGAACAACATTCTTTTTTTCTTTCCTTACTCAGCTAAGTGTAAATGTGCCATATGATACAGAACTTACCAAAATATTAACCAAAATAATCTATTTAAGACTAAAAATCAGTAATCAGCTGATTTTGCCAGTGTATTAATTGGTAGTACATTAAATAAATGCATAAATCCAGCACCCATGTTAAAGTCTCTCTGGAGCATTTGGTGGTACAATGTTTGCAAACATTTGTGGGTGAAGTACCCTTTTACTCAGTCAAGTTTACTTAGTCAATAAATAAAAAATTGTACTGTTTTTTTGCATTTCCTTTACATGGAAATATTTATTTCTTACCTATGCATTCTACAACTTTAGTCTGTTTTCCTACATGCTCAGAACTGTCCCTTTCTTAAGGAATTTGTCTGTTTCTTTCATTTAAATAGTTTCTGAAGGTGGTAGGAGTTGCTACAAGCATATGTTTTTATTTTGTTAATTTTTTTCTTGCTACATCATTAAAAACCCAACCAAACTGGAGAAGAAAACAATGAAGAAAATCTGTGTCTAAAGTGGTAATGAAATAATTTAAAGAGGGAAGTAAGTGACGTTTACTGCTTTCTGAGAGGGTGAGAAATTGAAGAATCATGTTTGATATAAGAGAATTTTGATGAGAAGTATAGCATGCCAATTGAAAAGGGGGTGAGGGAGAATTAAGATTAAGGAAAACAGAAAACTTCAGTAATAATAATTCATAGAAAGCTACAATTCCTTCTTGAACATTTAGTTTTGTTTTAGCCTTTTGTGACTGTTTGCATGTTTAATCTGCAGGAAAATATTTCAGTCTTAACCTCAGCTGGAGGAAAACACTGACATGGGAAGCTGGGGTGGGAAATGAACTGCGCTGTCAGCTGCCTTTCTGTTACTTTTATTCCTGCACTTGGGTAACTTTACGTTTAATGGAGAATGTGTTGAAAGTCTTACCGGAAATTACTGCATTAACACTTTCTTCACTCAAAAGAGTTGTGCTCCAGGTGGCAGGCAGGATGAGCATTCTTAGAAGGTTTCACTGAACTGACTGAACCCTGAGAACAATATACCTATAATTTCTTCTAGATGCTATACTTGTGCTAATCTCAAGTCCACGAATGCTTTTTCCTGTCTTTACCTCCAAGTGTATATAAAATGTTGCTTGTATGTGAGGGTTCTTCACAACCTAGTGTTGCAAAATGTCATCAAGCCTTCTTTCCCTCAACAACACTTACAATGCTGCTTTTTCTTATTTCTGTCACACTGTAATAGTAACACACTTAAATCAGTGCCTGAACTTTTTTTCCTCATGAGTTGAGTTTCTCATCGGAGCCTGAGAAGAGTGTAGTCATGAGGGTGAAATGAAGGAGTCTGTAGAGGTGGCTTGTGACAACAAGAGCAGTTCTGGCAGAGAGTAAGCAAAGTCAAGGGTTTCTTTGTGTAGCTGAAAAATGGAGAAAAAAAGAGAACCTTGCACAGCTGCTAGCTTTGATAAACAGGGTTTTTCTGAAATAAGCCCTGCCTCCTTAACCAGCATGCATTTGTTTGTTTTGTTGTTGGTCTTTGAAAATGTGTTTGGAGATGCTAGACAGTTGGGAGGTGGGAGTTTGGATACCAGTCTGTGTGCTTCTAGAATGGAAGTGTTCTGGGACAGATGTCTACTCTGATCCTGTAAGCTCAAGAAGGATGGTGTGTGTACATCTGGGTTTTTTATTACTGATTAGTCTGTGATCATTGGTCTGATATTGTGGTTTTCTAAACACATGGCAGAATTCATCTAGCACTCTTTTTTTGGGGGGGGGGGAGGGGGTCCTGTTTTTTTTTTCTGGGATGCCTGAAATGGTTCTTAAAATTGTTTGATACATCTGAATATATATAAAATGAAGTAACAGTAGAAAAACAGATGAGCCTACACACTATGATCATCCTAGTTCATTCTATTGCATTGCTGCAGTAGGAACAAATGAGTTATTTTTAATATCCCTTAATCTCTGGGACTTGCACCAAATGATAAAAATGTGTGGGTTTGGGTTTCATCTCTTGGATTTCCAGCTGAGTCATGTGCTGATAAAAAGTCTTTTTTCTCTTCACCATTATCTAGGCTGTACTATGATACAGCATTGGTTTATGAACCTCACTGGTGTACGTCTGTGGTTGCAGGCAGTACCATCCTTGTGTTACATAAATGTTCTGTCACTGCCCTGTAATTAAACAACATTCCCCCAAGCAGTCAATAATATGGATACAGATTTACAAAGTCAGTCAGGCATGATATCTTAAAAGTAAATGGGCACAATTTCTCTGGAAATACGATGACTCAAAATACTTCGAGGCAATGGAGTTCTTATGGATAAAATTTACTTACTGGTGTAATAGTACAGAAGGTGGCTAAGAAGTTGCACAGAAGACTGAATACTACTACTGTAAAACTAAAAGAGAAAAGAAAAATGTTTTACTAAGTTCCAGACATACAGCAATTGGACAAGATGACCTCCAGAGTTCACTTCCAGCTGCAACCATTTTGTGATTCTGATTCTGTGAGAACAAATCAAACCACCAGACAAAAAAGTTGAGAAGAAGCTGGGAGTTCTGGCACATCACAGGATGACTAAAGTGCTCGTTTAAGCAGCGAGATAAAAAATACCTTAGGATGCATCAGGAACAGGAGGAGGTGAGGGAGCACTTGCTTCTCAGGCTAGCAGGTAGTAAGTACTGTGCTGGGAGGGGACCAGCAGATGTATTCAAGAACTGGGATGCCATCCAGAGCGACCTCGGTGGGCTGAGGAAACCAGTCTTGTGCAGTGCAGCTTGGACAAGTGTTGAGCTCTAACTGCATTCAAAATAATAAAGAATCTTGAGTTCCTGTCTTAATGGGATCATAATGGACCAGCACCTCCTGGTGCAGAACGCCAAGGATGGTATTCTACACCAGATCAGAACGGATCAAGCCCTGACTGACCCCATGCTCCAGCCACCTCACTGATGCTTTGAGCAAGAGGTTAGACTGGGGACCTCTTATGATCTCTGCTAGGTCAAGTAGCAATAGGAGTGAAGAAGTGTAGGGAGAGTTGCTTCTGAATCCAGGATGTGATTGTAGTCATCAGTTTTCAAGATGAAATGATAGTGCATCCAGCAAATGATTTCTAGAATAGTCAGGGAATGAGTAGACATCAGTGGTCCAGAGAAGTGCAGCTGGGCATTTTTTTCAATTTAAAGTGAGATTTTCTTTTTATGGGACATATATGAGACAACATTGAGAGCAAATGTTCTGCTTTCGATGTTAATGGGATGCCAGTTTGAGTACAAGTGATGTCAAATTCTTGTCACTTAAGTAAAATATAAAGTAGTTGTTTAAAGCCTTTGATCTGCAGCTGCTCATGGGCTGTGGACTCGTTCTAAGGGGTATCTGTAGGTAGTAGTTGAGAAAAGCAGGCATTCTGACAGTGTGTTTAAATTTTGCTGATGAAGGGCTACGTCACTGAAAAACTAAGGGCATGGGAATTGAAGGGTTGTAAATGAGTTCAGACAAAAAGATGGAAGATTATGTTCTCAAAACCATTTAATACCAGATTCCTTTAAGTCCTTCACAATGTTTTGGCAGAGAGGAAAGCAAACTATAATGAAGACTTTATAAATAACCTGTTCTGAAAATATGTTTAGTGGGGTTTGTTTGTTTGTTGTTGTTGGGTATTTTTGTTGTTTGTTTGGTTTTTTTTGTAATTGTCAGTAATATTTGTTGGAATTTGCATTCTCCTGCAGATTAGCTTAAAAAAACGCCAGAAAGTGGATGTGTCTCTTCTTACTGATCTTAGTCAGGGCAGGGAGTAGAAAGTGAGGTCATTGGATATTACCAATGTGTCAGCTTGGCTTTATACAAATCAGTTTTCCTCTTTGATTTAAGATGAACTTTGTACCTTTAATGCTGTCATAATAAATGGTGTTTTTTCTATTTTAGTTCTGTAAATTGAGTGTGCTGTTTAGCAGTTCCAGGTAATTCCCTGGTGACTCAAGGGAGCAGATATTGTGACATTTGTCACAACTTCATCCTCAGTAACACTGTACATGTATGGGTCTTGTTCAGATACGGCTGCCTGTGAATGGTCCTGTACATTAGAAATTGTTGAAGATGAACATACTTTTTAGTTCTGTCACTGCAGATTATGATTTCTGTGACTATTATTGTGTATGTTTAGTTTCAGTCTTCAGCAACGACATTCTTATAAACCCTTCACTACTTGGGATTTTTATGGTATGATTGTTTCCATCTCTTAACTGCAGTAGCCAATAAGCAGCAGTAGAGAAAATCGTTTGTTTATAGAATGTAGACCAAGGGCATGGGAATCTTACACTTAAGTGCATTCTCTTCAAGTTTATCTGATCTTTTTATGCTTTCTAGTTAACTGAAGGAAAATGTTGGAATCAAGTGGGGCAGTAATTCTAGGCTGAATTTCATTAGTGCTTGAAACATTTTTTTTTTTTATGCTGCTTATTTTCTTCAGAGTAACTACCATAGAGTCTTTGGTACCTCTGAAGGTAATGAGTTTGGCTTTTAATTCTTTTTATTAAGCAGAAGTGAAAATGTTATGGTAAGGAAGGATACTTACGGTAACTACTTTGTGTTCAAGACTAGAGAGTTCAGCATTGATAGGACAAATTATTTGTGAGCCAAATGCTACTAAAAATACTTGTCTGTCTCTTCATGTTTCTGAATAGTTTTAGAAATCTGACTCACCAATTTTTGTATATAAATGAAGAGTAATATTTTCTTTGCAACTCACCATAAATGTGCCTGTTACTCGCTGGTATTTTCTGAGAAAGCTATGGACCATGGCTATAGTTAACTGTTTAACTGTACTAGCTTGTCATAAAATCATAGAATGTATCAGGCTGGAAGGGACCTTAGAGATCACCTAATCCAACCTCCCTGCCCTGGGCAGGGATGCCTTTCAACTAGACCAGGGTACTCAAGGCTTCATCCAGTCTGGCCTTGAACACCTCCAGGGAAGGGTCATCCACAACCCCTCTGGGTAATCTATTCCAGAGTCTCACCACCCTTGTACTGAAGAACTTTTTTGCAAGATACATTCTAAACCTACTTTCCCTCACTTTAAAACCATTTCCCTTCGCTGTACACTCTTGTGAAGAGTCCCTCCCCAGCCTTCCTGTAGGATCCATTCAGTTATTGGAAGGCAGTTATAAGGTCCCCCCAGAGTCTTCACCAGGCTGAACAGCCCCAGCTCCCTCAGCCTGTCCTCATAGCAGAGGTGCTCCAGCCCCTGGATCATCTTTGTGTCCCTCCTCTGGACTCGTTCCAATGGATCTGTGTCCCTCTTAGGGTGAGGACACCAGAACTGGATGAAGTATTCAAGATGGGGTCTCACAAGAGCAAAGGGGGAGAATCACCTCTCTTGATCTGTTGGCCACAGACCTCTTGATGCATCCTAGGAGACAGTTGGCCTTCTGAGCTGCATGAGCGCACTGCTGCCTCCTGTTGAGCTTCGTTAATCGACACCCCCAAGTGCTTCTCTTCAGGGCTGCTCTCAACCCACTCTGTACCCAGTCTGTAGTTGTGCCTGGGATTGGCCCAGCCCAGATGCAAGACCTCACACTTTGACTTGTTGAACCTCGTGTAGTTTGCATTGGCCCATTTTTCAAGCCTGGCAAGGTCCCTGTGGATGGCATCCCTGTGGCTGGCATCCCTTCCCTCAAGTGAGTCCGCCACAGCACACAACTTTGTGTCATGGGCAGACTTGCTGAGGGTGCACTCCATGCTGTTGTCCGTGTTGCTGACAAAGATGATGAACAGCACTGGACCCAGAACAGATCCCTGAGAACTCCACTTGTCGCTGGTGTCTACCTGGACATCAAGCCATTGATCACAACTCTTTGAGTGTGACCTCCTAGCCAGTTCCTTATCCACTGAGTGGTCCATCCATCAAGTCCATGTCTCCCCATCTTAAGAGACAAGGATGCCATGTGGGACAGTGTCAAATGCTTTGCAGAAGTCTGGGTAGATAACATCAGTTGCTTGTCCCATACCAGCCAGAGTCGTAACTCTTGTAGAAGGCCACCAAATCAGTCAGGCACAATTTTCCCTAAGCGAAAGCTGTTGGGTTGTCACCTCATTATTTTTCATGTACTGTCACCTCATTATTTTGGCTGTCACCTCATTATTTTTCATGTGCTTTAGTACAGATATCAGAAGGATCTTCTCCATGATTTTACCTGGCACAGAGGTGAGGCTGGCTGGTCTGTGGTTCCCTGGGTTTTCTTTGCTTCCCTTTTTAAAAATGGGGGTTATGTTTCCCCTTTTCCAGTCTGTGGGAACTTTGCCAGACTGCCATGGCTTCTCAAATATGATGGCTAGTGGCATAGCAACTTCAGCCACCAGTTCCTTCAGGACCCATGGTTGTATATCATCACATCCCATGGACTTGTGCACCTTCAGGTTTTCTAGGTGTTCTCAGACCCGAGCTGCTCCTACCTCAGGTGATTCTTCACTGTCCAAGATCCAGCCAGTACCCTCTGTGGCTTGGGTGGTGTGGCTCAAGTGGTTATCAGTGAAGACTGAAGCAAAAAAGTCATTGAGTACTTCAGCCTTCTCCATATCCTCAGTAACCTGCATCCCTCCAGAGATGCCACATATTATCTCTTGTTCTTCTTTTTTTCTCTGATGTACCTGTAGAATCCTTTTCTGTTATTTTTAATGTCCATGGCCAGGTTTGACTCCATCAGGGCTTTAGGTTTTTCTAACTTGGTTTCTGGTTTCACAAACAAATCTCCTTATAATCATCCCAGGGTACCTGTCCTTGCTTCCACCCTTTGTGGATTCCTTTTTTGTGTTTGATTTTGGCTAGGAGTTCCTTGTTCATCCATATAGGCCTCCTGGCATCTTTGTCTGATTCTTTCTTTTTAGGGATGCAGTGCCTTTGAGCTTGGACAAGATGACTCTTGAAAGTCAACCAGCTTTCCAGGGCTTTGTCCCATGGTACACCACCAAGGATGTTCCTGAACAGGCCAAAGCTGTCTCTTCCAAAGTAGAGGATTTCAAGCTTGCTGAGTGCCCCCCTTCTTTGCTTCCCTTAGGTTCTTAAACTCCACCATCTCACAGTCACTGCAGCCAAGGCTGCCCGTGAGCTTAATGTTGCCCACCAGCCCCTCCCTGCTGGTAAGAACAAGGTCTAGCATGGCATCTCTCCTTGTTGGTTCCTCTATCACTTGGAGGAGGAAGTTATCATCAATGCATTCCAGGAATCTTCTGGATTGCTTATGTCCTGCTGTGTTGTCTCTCTAACTGATATTGGAGTGCTACAAGTCCGCCATGAGGACTAAGGCTTGTGAACGAGCCGAGACTCCTATCTGTGAAGAGCTTTGTCCACTTGGTCCTCCTGGTCAAGTGGTCTGTAGCAGACCCCCACTGAATGTCTCCCTCCCATCCTTTCCCCCTGGCCCATAAGCACTGTCTTTTCATCATTACTCACCAGATGGAGCTCCATGCATTCTAGCTGTTCATTGACAGACAAGGCAACACCCCCGCCTCATCACCCTTGCCTGCCCTTCCTGAAGAGCTTATACCCTTCTAATCTAACACTCCAGTCATAGGAGTCATTCCACCATGTCTCCGTGATTCCTATCAGATCGTAGCGCTGCGGGCATGCAAGTATCTCCAGCTCCTCTTGTTTATTGCTCACGCTGTGGGCGTTTGCATAAAGGTGTTTGAGCTGGGCCCCTGACGAGGTACCCAGAGTCCCTGAAGCTGACTTACTGGCTGGTTATAGCCTTCAGTTTTCCCTGTTCATTGCCCATGCTATGCGCATTGTTATTCTCTGTTCCATCCCTATCCCCCTTCAAATCTAGTTTACAGTCTTTTCAATCATCCTTGCTTGTTCTTGGCCCAGGATTCTTCTTCCCCTTTGATACAAGCATTTCCTATCTGTAATCAGCAGGCCTGAGGTCTTGTAAAGTAGCCTGTTATCAAAGAAACCAAAATCCTGCTGGATGACACCAGTCACGTAGCCAGGCATTAATCTGCTGGCTTCTTCTGTTCATGCCCTCATCAAACATAGTACATACTACTTGTGCTCCTGATCCCTTCACCATTCATCCAGGGCCCTGCAGTCTTTTTTTGTTGCTCTCAGGTCTCTTGTTGAGATTTCATCATTGCCTACTTGGAAAATCATTAACAGGTAGTAGTCAGATGGATGGACTAGGGGGGAAAGCTTTCTCAGTATGTTCCTAACCCTAGCTCCAGGGAGGTATCATACTTCACTAAGGAGCGGATCAGATCTGCATATAGGACCTTCTGCACCCCTTAAAAGTGAGTCTCCAATGACAAGGACCCATATTTTTTTCTTAACTGCAGATTTTTTGATCTTAGGCTTGTTCCATCTTAGCCTCTGTGAAACACGCAAACTAGGCAAGCTGTCGTAGTTGCTGCTGTTTGGTTTCCCTTGCAGAGCATCATTCTTGTTGATATCTGGTTCACCCAGAGCAGACAATCTATTTTGCAGGGGCACCTGGGAACGTTCAGTGGCTGCTTGAGTGCCACACCTGGCACACCTGCCAAGAATTTGTCTCCAATGTTCCCTACCTTCTAAGTCACCCCAGTCAGCAAGATGGTGAGAGGATAGGGAGCCCACAGTGTCCTGATTTCTGTGTGGCTGTTGGGACTGTTTCAGGGAAGGTAGAGTCTGAATCCAGCAGTCCAGGTCCTTCTCACACTCCCTAATAGTCCTCAGCCTTTCAACCTCCTCTTTCAGGTATGCCTTAAGGATGAGCAGGTCATTCATCTGCTCTCCAGGTATTGTCTCTGTAGTCATTCATTGCAAGTGCAAGGCTCTGGCACTCCCTGCAGCCAGTGGCCTGGACACCTACCTGTTTGTGTGGGACCTCTGTCTGGGTTGCCACATTTCTTTTGGCAACAACTTTTGGCCATGTTGCAACCATAACTAAACATGACTATATGCACGGAGTCCTGAGACATGACTAGATGACTCAGAACAGCCCCTTTCCCAACCTTGAAGGGTCCAGAGGTGTTTAAATACTCCGCTGAGGCCGCAGCTCAGTCCACAGCTCGCCTGCCTCTCTTGCAAGAGCTGCCAGCTAGGTGGGGAAGGTCACCCTGCTGGCCAGGTGGCCGAGTTCTGCTTCTCTGCCAAACTGCCGCAGGGACATCCGGCTCTGAAGGCTGATCTCATCAACTGATCATTACTACTACAGTGTAGTATTAGCAATCAATAGCATAATATTAGCAAGCAGTATTAGAATCCTCAGTGAACTAAAATTCAATCACCAGAGAATGGATTTCATAGCACTCACAATCAGCTGCTACTGACAACAGATGCTAAATTCAGAATGTGTCTGGGGCTGCCAAGCAAAATGACTGTACCTTACTGCTGCTGTAGCTGACACATGACAAGAGTTCTTGTTGAAGTTCTTGGTGGACTACTGCTTAATTGCACCAGCTTACCCTTAGCTTTCTTCCCGGAGGCTGTTGCTTCAGTATGAGGGGGTCATAGCTGAACTTGCCATTAGTTTTTCTGTACAGACAAGGTGTTTTCAGGATCGGCAACAAAGCTTCATGTCTGAAGTGCACTTACTTCTGTCAGTATGCGTCATCCACTGGATTTGAGAAGCAGCAGAAAGTAGAATATCTACAAATGTTTGGCTAAGAGCCAAACCCCTGCCCAGCTGCTTGCTTACTCCCCACAACTCTACCTTAGCAGGCAAGAATAAGAAGGAACAGAAACATGAAAGATCGTTGGATAAAGGCAGATTGCTTACCAGTGGCCATTGCACTTCTTGCAATGGTAAAATGGACTGGACTTGGGGAAAATAAGATTTATTGCCAATTCATATATATATGTTTATTTACTGATTCAGAATTTGTGGAAACAAAAAGACAAACATTGAAACAGAGGGAAAGCACCCCTTGTCCCCCTTATCCAAGCTCAGTTCTACTCCAAGGATTTCTCCCTGCCCTGTTACTATCTCAGCTTACACTTTCTTTAGAATGGCAAAAAGGAGTGTGGGGAGGACTGGGGAGAGGGAGTCAGTATTTGAGGTTGTGGTTGGTATGTAGGGGTCTCACTCTGCTCTTTCCTTCTCCCAGCTTTCCTTTGCTGTGGTCCACATCCTCCAGAAGCTGCGGAGACTATTTGCTCTGATGTGGGTCCATCATGGAGCGTCCTCCTTCACAGGCCCTATTGTTCCTTCTTGCCTGCTTCTTGCTCCTTTCTATTCCCTTGTCCCCTGCCTGTATTCTGTTTTTGCCCTTTCTTAAACAAAATTTCCCTAAGACGCTACCAGCTCATCTGAGGGGCACCTTTCCAGCTCTCAACGCAAAGCACGGCACTGGGAAGGCTGCT
>JANVCC010010204.1:8254457-8283091 GCA_025345505.1 Todiramphus chloris collaris
TGTCAATCTTCCTCTCCCAGTGAAGCTAAGAAAGCTGGGGGCTTTCCATGGTGTGCCCACTGCACTGAGTGGTACTGGTAGTCCTGAAGCCCTCAGATACCCAAACCCTGCCATTGCAGAGGACACCCAGCCTGGGTTGGCATATGGTAGGGCAGGAGCCACATTATTCTAAGGTAAGAAAGCTGAGAAAGCCACACTGTCTTTTGAGGCGTAGCTCAGCAAGATGCTGTTCTTAGCAGAGATTCAAGAGTATGCAAATCTGATAATTAATACAATTTACCTTTGAAGAGGCTGTTTTGGCTCTTGTAAGTTTTGTATATATCACCTGTGTGGTCACCTGGAGAAGGGTGGTGCTGTTGGGCACATCACCATTGAAAGATGCTGACTCTAGAAATAACATGAATCCAAAGCCCAATGTGTTATGTGTGGGAAGAGAGAAATATCTGTACAATAAGCTGTTCTTGATTAGGTAGCCTTTTTCTTTTATCTTGGTCTTTGTTAAAATGTATGTTTGTCTGAAACTAGATTTCAATGCACATGATTTTTACTATAAACTACTGTGACTCCCCCCATGTTGCTGCTCTGTCAGGAGTAACTTGTGTTGGTTGTGGTTGTCATTGGGAGTCTGCTTGCTGTTGTTTTGGGAGGAACGATGACAGGAAATGGCATCTTGTAGTCCTGCTATTAAAGCCACATGGGATTTTCAGTAATTCCCTTAGTCTGTTTGTACAAATGGGTTTAATTATGTTTCTCTGTCTTTGTAATTGTAGTAAAAGGTTTGGGAAGCTTGAATTACCATAGGATGAAAACACTAAAAATTTCTGTAGTAAACCTCCAAAGGCAGGATGCTGGGGAGAAAGTGTCCTTTTTGCCAGCTTTTTAACAGATTGCATTACAGTTGATGTTAACAGTATAGCAATACTGTGAAAGAAAATGTGACAGGAAGGAAGTATTGCATAGTTCTCTATTCTGAAATGGATAACAGCTTTGTGTCCTTAGGAAAACACCTGATTCTTTTCTTGATGAATAAATCCTCTCTAGAACAGAGATTAAGAAGATTCACAAATAATTACACTTATCCATTAAAACCTTCATGCTTATATTAACTATGAGCAGTTGCTCACTGCACAGCATAGCAATTGGCAGATTTCTTACCTCTTTTGTTACGTTTGGCCAGTTTGTAGGTCTGCCTCTAGAATTATGTCAAATTAAAGTGATACAGTTGTCATAGATTATTATTGCTTTTTCAGTGATAAGGTGGTCATAAGCCTGGGAAATGTATTGCATTGAAACTAAGGCTGGATCACAGTTTTGAGGGTGCTGCTGTTAGGGAATTTTTATGTTATCCTGAAATGAAATTTAGGAAGGACATAATTTTTCACTTCTTAAATGCAGCCTTGTATGGAGGTTGGTGCTAGTAGATTTCTGATTACAGGCTATTTACTGAAAAACAAAGGTATGTATACTCAAAAATTGATAAAAGAATTTACTATTTTCACTCGATTTTCCCCACACACAAGCTGAATCAATAGGGAACAGAAGGACACTTAAGGTTTTTATTATGTGTCATTCTGCAATGGCATAGGTCAATGAAAGTCAGTACTTGGCCCCTCCTCTTTACATTTAGGAGTAAAAGGTAGTTCAGGTCATTGGCCCAGAAAAAACAATAAAATCAAGTGATATAAGTCCATGTTGGCTTATACAGGGACTTTTGAGCGCAAGTACTAGCATAAGAGACAAGTAGAAATGTCAGTGAGGTAAAGGAGGGACTGGGGCAGTGCTAGTTTTTATTGGCTTGCATTGCTGTGGAATTATACCTTTTAAGAACTGATAAGAATGCATCTTCATATGCAGAAGAAAGTTTTATGCTGATGCTGAAAGGAAAAAAGAATTCTCACAATGGTAGTTTCCATTGTATGATATAGCTACACAACTATGTGTACTTGGTGATTTTGTAAAGCAGTCAAAATGTTACTCACTTTGCAATGTAACTGTAAAACCTGTGACATTAACCTGCCAGGTCTGAAATCATAGCAATTTAAATTTTTCTGTGCAAGGAAGCTGTGGGTTTTGAAGCAGCTATAATTTCCAAATGTGAATACAAACTATTAATTTTATTTACTGTTGTGTATATCAGGAAAGCCTTTTTTTTCAGAGACATGCTGGTGTCCTTTCAATAGTTAGAAAGATAGGTAACATTCTGGAACTATGTTTCATGACAAACTAAAGCAGTTAAATAAAAAAGAACTATTAAGTTAGAGATGGCGTTTATTCCCCCCCCCCCCCCCCCCCGACAATAAAAATGTGGCATGGCTACCTTTGAATTCCTGTAAAAACAAATTAAAGTCTCAATCAGGTGGTCTTCTGCAGGCTATAATAACATTAGCATTACAGCTTACTTGAGATAAAGTTAATTTTCTTCACAGTAGCTAATGTGAGGCTACATGTTGGATTTGGTCTGAAAACAATGCTAATTAGGAATGTTCTGAGTACTGCTAGGCAGTGCTGGCACAGAGTCAAGGCCTTTTTTGCTCCTCATACCACCCCTTGCGGTGCACAAGAAGCTGGGAGGGGACGCAATTGGGACAGCTGACCCCAGCTGACCATAGGGGTATTCCAGACCATATGATGTCATGCTCAACTTATAAAGTTGGGGGAAGAAGAAGGAGGAATATCTGGAGTGACAATGTTTGTCTTCCCAAGTAATGGTTCTGCATGATGGAGCCCTGCTGTCCTGGGGATGGCTGAACATCTGCTGATGGGAAGTGGTGAATGAATGCCTTGGTTTGCTTTACTGTCATGTCACATGCACTTTTTGCTTTACCTATTGAACGGCTTTCATCTCAACCCATGAGTTTTCTTGCTTTCGCACTTCCAATGCTCCACCATCCCACTTAGGGCACACAGAGTGAGCAAGGGGCTGTGTGAGGTTTAGTTGCTGGCTGGGGTTAATGACAACAGAATGTAAACAAAAAAGACTCTATAAGAGTCTTTGGTTTAGAAAACAAAGATGAAACGTTCTTCTGATTCCTTTGACAATTATATTACAATTACAAGTTTATAGGAAAATAAAGTTATGCCTTTTGGTATTTCAGTTAGTCAATACTTTGCATCACGTGTGGGGAACATGCCTGGTTTTCAAAAAAATGGATCATAAAGATCTAATATGAAGGCTTTGAGGCAGGATGGATAAAGAAAGTAGCAGTGCTATAAGGACTGGGAAACCTATGTGGCTTGGAGAGCCATAGGCAGAGTGGGAATAGATGGAAAATGCAGAGTTAAGAGGAGAGTTATGTTGGACTGGTAGAGAGTTGCTTTGGTTAGATATTGATAATGCAAGGTAACAAATTTATCAGAGTAGCTCAGGCAGTGCTGCTTTCTCAATATATGTCATTGCCATGTGCATCTTGGTTTCTTTCTTGGTGACAGCAATGAGCAGTGGCTTTTCAGGATGCTGGTGAAATGATTAATGTGGACATAGCCAGTTTGCTTCTCCAGGTCCTTACTATTTTGCCCATTCATACAGATCTCCCTGATTCACTCATTTCTGACTTCAGTTCAGTGATGATTGGGTTGGCAAGGATGTTTAGCCTTCAGCACATAACTTTAAAATTATCAGAAATGGCTGAAAAAGTGAAATGCAAATAGAATTGTCTTACTTTTTTTTCTTCCTTGAATGAGAATCTGATGACCAAGTTGTCCCTGAAATTTTCAAATGTTTTGGTTCTTTTCTTGTGCAATTTTGGTACTTGGGTATCTTTGATTTACAAGTTTTGCATCCCACTGGATGGATCAAAACATGTACATGCAGCTCAAAATGTAGCATAGTTTTTAAGTGTTTCTTGAAATTAAAGTTCCAAGTGCTGGAGTGTTTTCTGTGTGTATGTGTATGTTTTTTTGAAAATGTTACCATCTCATGTTCTAGTAGTTGTTGAGGGCGGTGTGTGTGTGTCTGCATTTCTCAAGATATCACTGGATCTCCAACTATTTCATGGTTAAAATCAACTTTTGTCACTTCTTGAAGTAAAATTCTCTACATGTTTTCCATCAAACCTGCTTTCATCGAGAATACATGATTAAATTCTGCAACGTCAGTTTGCAGACTGGCCAGAGAAAATGCACCTCATTTCCAGTTGGCAATAAAATTCTCTGTTCTGTGAAGAAGTTTTAATTTATACATGCTCACTGTAAATATACAGTGAATGGTAACTTTATAGGGTGTAGTCATACATAATAAAGAAGATAAATGCTTTTCAAAACTATGGTTATAAGATAATGTGTAGTGAGGGTCAGATTTTTAGCAGTAATTCTGTAGTGCCCTGTCTCATCCTGATACAGGATCAGAGGATTTAGTAATTTTTTGATGGTTGGAGTCAGATATACAAAAAAAGGCTTAGTTAAACTTGTAGTGTTTGTACAAGATTGATGATCTGTATGTAAGACATCAAACAACAGCAATAACACCAGGGCCCAGGAACAAAGGGACATTTAGCTACCCCTGATCAGTATCTTGGAGTATTCCATGTATAATAACAACTTGTCTAGAGAACTTGCAGTCTGGGGCTCCTTAGCTGAACTACCTTCATTGTAATACTAAAAACCATGCCCACAGGTCAGAAAGACTCTTGTCCAGGTGAAGACCCTTCCTCTGAGCATGTGCCATAGGAAATAGAAAGACACAGCAGAAATAATCATATGTAAATACATGACTGATTATTGTAGAGGGGAGGGTCCTGCTATGTGATTTTTGTGTATAAGTGTAATACAAATTGTTCTGTCAGGTGTGCTTGATTTGTGGAAAATCACTGAGCACCCAGATTTGCACAACCCTGAAACAAATAATCAATGTCTCTCCTGAGTGCATAAGAATTGTTTTGTTTGCATACCAGGTAATGAATCTGCTTTTTGGACAACAATCCTGCCAGCAAGGGCAGCACAAGTGCCTTGCTTCAAGAAGTGGTAGTATCTGGGATTACACAGTCCCTGGAGCGGCCATCCCTCATGCACTAGTCAAAAGAACACTGGTAGAGAGGAGCTGACAATGAAAAGAGTAATTTTTCCTTTTGAAGGCACTTTCTTCCCCTGTGTTTTAGGCATAGCTGCTTCACTTTCTTCCTGCCTTCAGGGACAGAAGAGTTTGTCCTTTTACAGCATTCATGTACAAACTGGATAAAAACATCTGCAAGTGTCAATGTGAAAACACATCTTTTGGTATGATTTCTATTATACTCTGCATGTTTCCCATATTCAGTGGGCAAATCACTTTCGGTAAATCACATCACCTTTTTCTGTAAGATGTTTTTCCCTTTACTATTAAATCATTACAAATGGTGGTAGCTGGAACAGTTACTGATGCTTTCATTAAGTGCCCTCTCCATCCTGGAATCTCTTTAAGTGTTGCAGCCCAGTCCACACCAAGATGTTTAAGACTATGGGAGCTTTAAGCATGTAAGTAGTACTAAGGTGGTCAGAAAGATGACTCAAGGTTTTTAAAAGTTAAGCATTTGCTTAACTACTTTCTTAGTTCTGGTGCAACTTTTAATCACTGCAACAGATTGTGCAGCCATCTTTCAGTAATTCAATAAAAACAATGTATTAATCTGTGAACAGAGGCAACTATTAGACCATACCCAGAACACAGGTCCAAATAATTTTTTTTAAAAATCATGGTCTAGTCCTGCCCTTTCTTTCATGGTCAGTAAAGAAAAAAGAACATAAAAATCTAGTATGTCAAGGAGAGTTTAGGTTACAGTTTGAGTCTGTTTCTGTTGAATCACATTTCTGTTTTGTTACCTAGTAGTAAAAGAAATAAAAAATTTCAAAATATTGGTATACATGGTAATGTACTACAATACTTCTAAATAGCAGAGGGAACTTAGAAATATCAAAGCAGTTCACAGTGCAACCTTACACTGAGGTCATGGATGTTGGGGAGATGGCAGCATCATTCAAAACATAAAAAGGGATCAAGAGTCCACCTGTCTGATTTTGATGGTTAGGTCAAGAGGGGGAAGACTAAAGAGTGTTCTGAAGGTCAGAGTGGATGCTGAGTTTGTGTATTCAAATGGCTGCTGTGAGGGACAGGTGTGCAAAAACATGAGCTGGACAAGTCATGTCAGTAGGAAGCAGTCAGTGAAGTGGGCATCAGCCCACCAACAGCTTGACATGAGACATAGGGCTTGTGTTTGATAGGACAAGAGGAAAAGCCTCAGGCTGTGGCGGGGGAGGTGTAGGCTGGATATTAGGAAAAGTTTCTTCTGAGAAAGGGTTGTTAAGCACTGGAACAGGCTGCCTTGGGAAGTGGTAGAGATTTTAAATACCTCCATTCTTAGAAGTATTTAAAAGATGCGTAGTTGTGGTACTGAGGGACATGGTTTAGTGGTGACAGGGCAGTGCTGGGTTGATGGTTGGACTCAAATGTCTCTTCAAACCAAAACACTTCTTTGATTTTGCTCTCAGCTAGGCTGCTTACTTACAGACGGGGATCTTCAGGGAGACATCAGATTGAGTGGTTGTAGTAGACAAAAAAAAAAATCCCAAACTACAAACAAAACCACAAAACAAAACAGGAAAAGCTTAAATTGTGAATGCTGACAGGTAATTACCACAAGTAATTGTGATGGATGTGCAGGGTGAACTAAACTTTTGAATCCTAGAGTACAAGCCTGCTGCTTGCTAGCTACAGCTGTTTGAGTTGCTTGTGACAACTTCTAATACCTGAACTGAACAGAAGGGGCATTTCCTCAGTTCTCCCACTAATCAATAAGCAGGAGCCAGGTGTTATAAGTTAGATTCACAAATTTATGTGAGTCACAGCCAATACAAAATTTAAGAATTTATTAAGCAAGCGATAGCAAGCAAAACAGCGCTGGGCGACCGGGGAGACGCAGCTCCGCCAACGGTGCGCAAAAGATGTCAAGTAAGCAGGCATTTATCACACTAAATCATGCATATCCAACAGCATTAACTACATATTCATTGTGTGGGGTTGGATTATTATAATCAGGTCCAGGAACTCATTATCAGGGGTCTCCTCCCTTTGGCACTTGCGCATTGGTGTCTGGTGGTCATGGGCCGGGGTCTTCAGGAGGAAGGCCCCCAGTCTTCCTCGCAGTGTGCTTTTCACCTTTTGTCTCAAAATGATGAGTCAGGAACCAGAGGGTTGGTGTGATCTGGCTTATCTGCAGGTAGGCTCTCCTATCTCCTGTCTGGGAGTTAGTTCCCTTATCTACAAAGACCACAACTACACGAGACAGGCTACAGGATTTAGGAGAACCTTGATAACTTTCAAGGCTATGGGAGACAAAGCACAACTTACAACTATGTAAAACAAGCTACAGTTTACAAGGCTACTAGGCTAGGATTTATGATGACATTTACAACTCAGGCCTCGGCCAGGCCTGTATCCGGTGGGAGCAGGGATGATGTCCTGGAGGGCCGAGTCCCCAGTATAGCAGAATACATTTGTTTCCTTTCCATACCTGACTTGGTGCTTTTATTAGAGCAAACCAGCTTAAGCAATTGGTACAAAGTTTGATGAACAAACAATTCACAGTTTATCACACCAGGGAGTAGGCTGAACATCATTGTAGTTCTGCGTGTGAACTACCACACAGGAAAGGCAGGTGGGAAGAAAGATCTTTGAAGTGAGGAGAGATCCTGGAGATGGGAGTGATACATGGAGACAAACGTGAGGGGAGCCTGGGGACACTGGCTAATAAGGCTTGGAGGTGGTAAGGGTGATCAGCTGCAGAGCAGGGAGCCAGTACAACCTTCCCAGACCTGCCTCCCTGCTAGGAAGGCCTTGTGGGCCTAAATCAGACAGTGAGATAACCAGTTAGGGTTCCAGGTCAAATAATACTGCTTTTAAAATAAGCCTCTGTATCCAGATGTACACATTTACTGTCTATTATGTATCTCTTCCTGAACTGGGGCCAAGACCTCTGGATGGTGTCTATATTGATGAAGACATTAAAATTCAGTATCTGTTCTTGAAGAGTGTCTGCTTAGAAAAGACTGTCAGTGCTTAATAAGAGGAACATTCCAGGGAACTTTGAATTTACATTTACTAAGTTCACAGTATCTCTCTTAATTGTAATATTCCTTCTAATTCTCATTCCTTTTATTCTTTTTTTATGTTGCTGCTTGTTGCAGTTTTAAGCTGTTAATTGCAGTACGTTTGTTGGCTTTAAAAGGGATCCTAACTTCAGTTGTTTCTCTCACAGTGCTGGTACCCTAAGCAATGTGTGAGGTGCATATGTGCGAGTGCTCCTTGGTGATGGCTTGTTATCTAATAGGCTTGTTTCACTGAGCACGTTTATGCAATCTTAAGACATCGAACTGATTCATCTGCATCAAAATACTGCTGTGCACATCACTGTATAGCCAGCTACGGAATGCCCTTTCAAAGTACTGCGAGCTTTGTGCCAACGCGCCCTAAAAATCTGCCGTGGTGGGGTTTCAGGCTGTCCCTTGGCTGGAGAGAGCAAGGCGGGGGTAGCGCCTGCGTCATCGCGCCCCCCGGCTGCCTGCGCCCCCCGTCCCGCAATCCTCTGTCCACCCGTCCGCCCGGCAATGGGGTCGCTGGGTGAGAGGAGGCCCCGGGCACGGCCAGAGGCGTCGACGAGAGGTCCGGTGGTGTCAGGGAAGGGTAGGCGGCGCGTTGGAGTCTTCGCCCCTCTGGCCCGGGCTGGTCCCCGAGGCGGTGACTCAGAGGGGTGGGTGGGGCTGCGCTCTCTCTCATCCAGCTCCGCCGGTCCCCCTCGGAGGGGTCCCGCCGCCAGCAGCTGGGGGAGGTAGGGCACCCGCCCTCGGTACACCCCGCGCCGGCACCGCCGTCCCCCGGGCAGCGTGTCCCGCGGACGGCACGGCTCTGCGCCGGTGCGGCGGCAACTGGAGTCAGGGGAGGGTCTGACAGCGCTCGCCGCCAGCCCTGGCGCCGGCAGTGGTGGTTTCTCTTTGAAATACAGAATTACCGGAAAAACCATCGCTTGCGCTGAGCCTCGTAACTTCCTATTTCGTTACACCCCTTCTCAGTCGCGGGGAGGAGAGGGTCCCTGTTAAGCGAAACGCCTATTCCGCAGCTGCGGTAAGTAAAAAGTTTTTCTCAGCAGAAGTCCTTCTGCTCATTTTTGTTAATACGGAGTGTGGGGAAGTCTGAAATTCTTTCCCGGAGTGTTACGCTAGTGGATCTTTACCAGCGGTGATGCGTGCTTGGATTCATATCTCTCTAGATGTTCAGCCCAGACTTGAGGCAGTGCATGCGTCTGTGTCTCTGAGCCGAGCACAAATTTCATTTTCTTTCTTTCGAGTCCGTGAGAGAGTAGGAGTTGAAACTTGCCATTTACCTGATTGCGTTTGTCTCATTTTGGGAAGAATATGATACAGATCCTTGGCAGTGGTTTTCTTCTTGTGTGCAGTGTTAAGAATTAGTTCTCAAAATGTTCGAAACCATCAAAGGCAGTAACAACTCTTTCCTAACTGCTGGCTGCTTAAATTGTATTTACTCAGATATTCTTGAAGGGGTGTATTTGGTTTAAATACACCAGCCCATGCTTCTTCTCTGCTTGCACAGTTTCTGCTTCTCGGGGAAAAATAGTTTTGTGTTACATTTGTTTGTGTTATGTTATGTTCTATCTGACAATTACAACAGTGGACAAGAGAATGTTTTCATGCTTGAAGAAAGCTTCATGTATTGGGCAAAAGAACAGAGTGGTCAGTTCAAATTTTTCTGTCACACAGAGGCTAATCAGTTACAAAACAGGTCTCAAAAGGAATACAAATAGGGAAAAAAAGCTTTGAATTTATAGAGATTGCAGTACTGCATGTTAAAAGATCTTGATTTTTCTATAGTAATCATATAAGTGTGGTAATTTTTTGCTTTATTTGGTACTTGTATGGAACATTTTCAATTAAAAAATGTCACACTGGGAAATCTTAAAATGGAGCTGTTTATAGCAGGTCCCATAGAGCCTGGTTTCACACTACCATGCCACGTTTCAGCTAACAGTTGTAACTAAGATATAAAAATATTGTTAGTAAAGTTTACGGTATAGGTAATAAACAAAATAAAACCAGGATGTGTAACCTTTGTGAGATGATCTCAATTAGCAGGGGGATGCAGCAATTGTCTACTCAGGTCAACACTGAGATAAATGTATTTGGGCTCAAAGAATACAAAGGATCGTAGAATATTAAGGGTTGGAAGGAACCTCAAAAGATCATCTAGTCGTCCAGCATCCCTGCCAGAACAGGGTCACTGAGATCAGGTCACACAGAATGAGTCCAGTTGGGTTTTGAATGTCTCCAGAGAAGGAAACCCCCCAAGCTCTTTGGGCAGCCTGTTCCAGTGCTCTGTGACCCTCACCATGAAAAAGATTTTCCTTATATTTACCCAAAACCTCCTGTGCTCCCGCTTGTACCCATCACCCCTTGTCCTATCACTGGATGTCACTGAGAAGAGCCTGGCTCCATCCTCCCGACACTTGCCCTTTACATATTTACAGATATTAATAAGGTCACCCCTCAGTCTCCTTTTGTCCAGGCTAAAAAGACCCAGCTCCCTCAGCCTTTCGTTATAAGGGAGATGCTTCACTCCCTTAATCATCTTAGTGGCTCTGTGCTGGATGATGCTCAACAGGACAAGAAGCTCACTATTTTAGATGACTCTGCTCTGTTGGGGTAAAAAAAGTCTAATATTCTGCTTAGATATACAGGAATAGCAGGTAGGTGTCTGGTAGTGATCTTATGTTCCTATAACAAGGTACATGAGGTGTTTAGCGTCCAGCAGTGAAAGGTGGTAAGGAACAGATGAAGGTTAGCTGTGCAGAGGTTCCCTTGTAATGTTACACATTTGCTGCATTAATGCAGGCTGTAGGTGACTTTTGTAAATACAGCTCTAGCTACTCAGATATTCTGTCCTCACTTCAGGAAGTGTGGAATGCTGGAGAACCTTCAAAAGAGAATATGAATAAATAACCAAAGGAAATGGAAACCAAACCTTTAAAGAGGACTTACATAAATGTAAAGAATACGCATTAAGGTTGAGGTGAATCTGGAGAGGGATATTTGATAATTGGAGTGTGAGCAACCTTGTTATCACTGTGAAAGACAGAAGAGATGAAATGGTGTGTAGGTATTTTCTATATTCTAAATTAACTCTTAAAAACAGTAAGTGATGCAATAATAGTATAAGTGCAAAACTCAGTATTAGCTAAGTCTGCAACGGGTCTGAGTTTATAATGTTTTCTAGAATATATGATTAAGTCTCTTTCAGAATGATGTGCTATATGTACAGGTAAGCTGCAGGGTCATAATCATCTTTTCTGAGTGACAAGAAAGTATGAAAGTGAGGGTTTGTGCTCCTTTTGTTCTCTTCCCTTCTTGTGTGTGTGTGAGCACAGCATTGTCTGCATTATTCTTTGTGTTCTTGTAACACTTGCAGGACTTCAGTATAGTGATATCCTGCATTTTGGGGATGTATCTGATGCCCTGAACAGTCCAGGGAAGTTTTTACTTGTTTCCTTGTGAGACATAGTTTGGTAATATTATTTAAAGTGTATTTGTGTCTAGAACTCTGGACGAGATGAACTACTACTCTGAAGTAGTATGGAAAATCTTCCTTCTGATTTTCTGACGGCTGTGTATTCTGTGCAGACTTAAGTTAAAACCACCCAAATCTTGCAACTCTTAAGAGATTTGGATCCGGCTGTGGACTCTTCATGAGAGTTCTGAGTTTTGTTAAAGCTCGGTGTGTGGATCCTCCTATCCTGAGTATCCGTTTGTATCACTTGGTTGCTTACCGTGACACAGGCATCTTGTTCTCCACCTCCCTTTGAGTGATTCTGCTCAAGGAAGGAGCACAAAGGCAACCATCCTATTTAACAATATCTTGCTAACTGAAAATGGTTGACACGCAAAATCGTCTCCCAAAGTAGACGCTTTTGCTCAAATTAGACTTTTTAGTCCCTCAAACACTGAGCCTAAGAAGAAAGCTCCAAGTGTAGTCCTGTTTAAGCTCTAGCTTGACTGTTTTTCCTTTCTCAGTGAAAAAACAAGAAGGAATGACAGTGCCCCTGTGAGCGCTGCAGTTCTCTCAGGTGGTATCACCAACATGCATTCCAGTGATATTGGTGGTCTGATGTTTCGTTTAGTGAATATAACAAATTGGACATAATCATATAGTTAAAATGAAAAAAAGTGAGCACAGTGTAAAGACATTAAACTTTGTGTTGTGTTTGTAGCTTTAAACTTTTCTTCCTAAAAATTAAGTTTTTATTATAGGGCATAATATATTAATTAGCAAACAAATATTTGTTTTGCAGCTTTTTCACCTAAGTATTTTGGACCTTAAGATATATTTAGAGACTTGTTATATTTGTTCAGAGAACATACTCCATTTACTGGATACAGATTAATTATTTTTCTGTATTAGTATCAAGCTGCATTTAGGTAAAAAATGTATTTAAATTCCAGTATACAGCATTTTATATTAAAATATTAATATTCAGTGTGTGGTGAAGTAGTGAGCTACAATAAAATAAAAGGTTTATCAAAACACATTTAGCATCTCTAACTCTAAGATATACTAAACAAAATAACTGTTACCAACTGCAAACTGAACTGACCCTTCCTGGTCACTGTGTCCCTTCAAGATTTTAGAACGAAAGTATGTTATCCTTTTGTGCCTTTTCTTTGTTTGCTGTGGTTTTGGGGTTTTTTTGTTGTTGTTGTTGTTTTGTTTTGGTTTTTTTGTTTTTGTTTTTTTGCTGTTTTTGTTTGGTGTTTTTGTTTTTGTTTTTGTTTTTTTTTTATTTAGAGACTGAAAGAGGAAAACAGCTTTCCTGCTTTTGCAGCTTTTGCAGTTGATTTGCAACTTTTAAATTAACAAGGCATTGTACTTCATGAATACAGTCTTTGTTTCTTTTGCTATTTTTTTGGTTTTTTGTCTCCTGTGGCATTTTAAAAATAAGTTTCTGTGATCAAAAGTTGGCACAGCATTTCAGGGGATATGGCTTCATGCTGCTTCTTCAGATGGGTCCGTAAGCTTAGGGCGTTCTGTTTTCTCTAGAAATATGTATTGTTTGATTTTATTTAATATAAGTGATTTTAGTAGACTATGATAGCTTGTGTTTTAAGATAGGCTAGTGTAATTTAAAGCATCAAAATAGGTTTATTCTTCAAAAGAAAATGTGTGTAAGTCCCATTTATATCAAGTTATATATAAACGTTAAAATTTTAAATGTTAGTTCAGTTAAGGGCAGTGGGTTATGAAACCCGTGTTCTCAGGATCTTTCCCTACAGCATCTGTCATTGGATGAGCTTGTCACTACATGCTTTATCAGTATTAGAAAGTTGGGACAAGCCATTAGCTGTCCCTCACATTTGCTGCTTCCTCCAGTATGTTTGCATGTTATTCTCATGTTTACATGTCCTATGTAGAGAAACCTCCATTTCCTCTTCAGATGCACATTGTGCTTGTCCTTGATGGAATCCTGACAACTCGTGGGAGCTGATGCTTTTACACCCTTTTAATCGAGGAAGGAGACTGAAGTTCATATTTGGATTGTTTGCCTGAAATGTTCTCTTTCCTTCTAGGATATGTGTAAATGCTGATGGATTTGAATCTTGGAGTTCTGAAAACTGGTGGTTGTGTGGCTTGTCCAATTGCATCTGTGCATAATGTTGCAGTCAGGTGCCCAGTGAGCCAAGGGCAGACTCTGGCTGCCAGCACTGGCTGTTCTCACAGGGGGCAGGGTCTGTCTCTCCATATGATAGCTGGCATGACAGAGCTGTAGGAGTCGCTACTAAAAACAGAATAAAAGACAACAATAGCTATTAACACAATTCTTAGAAGAGTGACATATTTCATAGGAAAGGATGGCTTGTCAGGGTCCAGCAAAGGTGTCAGAAATTCTTGAAGATGACTGCACTTATGTTGTAAAGACTAAAGGCATACTGCCATGTCCTTTACCCGCAGTGTAACAGCTGTACTGCTTGCAGAAGTATGTGTTTGTGTAGATAACAATCTTAGAATTGGATCTGAATGGAAAAAACTTTCCTGTCCCAAAATGGAGGAGAAGGGCGATAAAGATATAGTTGTAAATTGAGTATGGGGAGAAGTTCTTTAGGTGATTTTTTTCCCCTGATTTGTTTAAATTTTTAAACTGTAGCTCTTCCAAACCACATAAATTTCAAAATGAAAATGGAAAACCAGTGGTTTTGGTGTTGAGAAAGACTTGTTTCATCAACTACATTACACTATTTTTTTTTTTTTCATTTAATGAGATCTTCATTGGGATTTTCACTTCCCGAAAGAAATCTGGCTTTGGTGAATCATTTTTTTAAATAGTTGAAGAAGTCTATGGGCATGAAGACTGCGCTTGCTATTTTAGTCATCAGAATTTATCTTTTAAGTAAAATGCTTCTGAATTTAAGATGTGACTTTCCCTCAGGAATGTTTTGTGCATCACTTTTACATGCAATCTCAACTGCACAGCCAAAAAGCTATTTAGTCATTTATCAGTATAGTGGTAACCAGGTAAGACTTGAGCCAGCGTTGTAACCTGCTGAGTTACTACCCTGGTTGCTGACATGTAGTAACTAGCAGCTGGCATGTCAATTGGTATTGGAGCAAGTAGAGCTGCTATTTGGTGTTGGAGCAAGTAGAAGGAGGTGCAACATAGCATCAGGACTGAGACAAATTAGCAGGCCACATCTGGAAAGAAATGTCATGGAGGTCTCCCCAGTCCTCTCTAATTCACCAACCTAGATGCCTGTCAAATCATGTAGCTAGTTCCTTTCAGATGCTATCATAGTACATATGCATTCTTTGCTAAGTTTTCTGGTATTTTAGCAAGTGGAAGTGATGTACTGTGTGATGAGCACTATATAGAGGGGGAAAAGGTAGGTATGGGTACAGGATGAGGAGTGCTTATTGCGTGTGGATGGGATCTGTGGCTGTTCATGCTTTCTGGTGAGTATGTCGAGCTAGAAGTTTTGAAAGGCTTGTAACTTCTCACCGCAGCCAGATTTGCTGTGCCTGATCTTTTAGCACTGAGCTCCACTGTGGAACATGTAGTGGTATGTGGACTTTTTGGCACAAGCATAATTCAAACATGTTTTTATGGTTTTCTAATGCTTTTGAGTTCAAATTATGTGATAAAAAATGAATGGGATTGATGGAGCTAGACAATATGATAAAAAAAAAAAAAATTTTACAAAATCCTTATTCTTGGAAAGAGATGAAATATTTTGGCTGAAATGCAGCCTCTTCTGTCTTGTCTCCCCTCAAAAACAATGAACCAGCATATGTAGAATGTCAGCAGAAACTGTTATAGCTTTGCCAACCAAACAAAGATGGTGAGAAGTGTTTGATAAACTTAATACGCTTTTTCCTTTTTTTCATTTCTTTTTAATATAGCAGGTTGTTCTTCTCCCTGACAGAGTTTGTGCATTGTTAAACGTGTTCTATGCTTTAACCAAGGGCACGGTTCTACTCATACTGTTTTTTAACTTTTCTCACAAACTCACAGCAAAGATCTATAAAATAATTTCTGGAAGAAGGTAGTTGCTCCCAGATAAAGTCAGTGTGTGTGTCCATGCAAGGATGCTTTTTTTTTTTTTTTTTTTTTCCCACTGTTTCTTTTTTTAAATTTGTTTTTTTTTTTTTTTCTTTGCTTTTTTTTTTTTTTTTTTTTTTTTTTTCCCCACAGAATCTTCTATTAAAATGGACTGTTAATATTATTAAAGGTGTTTTGTAAATTGATTCATCCTTTTTTAGGCTGGAAGAGGCTTTGCATATCCTGCCTGGGGAGAACCATGATCTGTAGTTTGTTCTTGGTATTAGCTGAATTTTTATTATTATTTTTTTTTTAAATTATTATTTTTGTTGTTGCTGTTTGTTGTTTGGGGGTTTTTTTTGTGATTAGTCTAAAGTCTAGGAAAACCTATTAGCACTTGTTATTTATAGCACTGTAATCAAGTTCAGTATTGACAGTTGCTGTGGTGACATTGCTTTTCTTCATTTTTGCTCAATTTTTTCTGTAGTTGCATGCATTTGAAATGATGCTGCTGCCTGTATGATCTGGAAGCAGTTGTTCTTGGCATACTGTTATCTAATCTTAGGGCAACCTTTCTTGTTTTTTATTACCATGTAGTTACATGCAGTGAATCTAAGGAATAAGTCAATCACTAGGGGAAATTCTTTAATTAGTCACGAACATACTATGTCAACCCTGTATTCTGTGGGTGATACAGACAGGTGGAAGGCTGTGTTTTGAAATATTGTCTTTATTTCATAAAGTTTCCTGAAGAATACACAGCAAGCTTTTATAGCATGTTGCTAGCAATTAAGTTTACAGAAAAGGAAGAATAGAGTTTTATTACTAGTTAATCTCCTTAAGCTGTTTCTTGTAGACAAGTATATGTGCTTATCTTTGCATGCCACGCAGAGGATTTGGTATTCTTGTGAATATGTATATCCTCCAAAATTAAAGTTGTATTAATAGAGCTGTTGCAAAAACATTTTATTTGACTAATAAAATTATTAACTTTTTATAGTTTTTTTTAATTTTATTTTAATGTTTATGCCAGTGTAGCATATGTAACTCACTGTTGGTTTGTCTTTGGCTTTCTGTTTGTCCTCTGTCAGATAGTTTTGATTAGGGACATCATCTAGTAGTCCTCTTAGTTTTTTTGCTTGGTTTTGTTGATGTAGAAAATCATCTTTGAAGCATGTTGGTTTTCTACAACTAGTAGTGTCCTAGCTAATAAAGTACTGACTACATCAGTGTTTAGTGTAGCTGTATAGCAGTCATTGGTGTGTATTCCTATGAAGTTAGCAAAGCCAGTTTAAGAGTTATAATTGATTTTTCTGTGTTTTTGAATGGAATGTTGTTTTATTGTAGCCATGACTTTGGGACATATTTTTACTTTAATATCTTTCTTAAACTTTAAAAAATATAATAAGAACAAAAACATACTTCAATGCTTACAAAATATATTCTTAGCTTTAACAGAGTGGCACTTGTAATACCTAATCAATATTGCTGTGGACTATCTTAATCCAAAAATGTAAATATAATTATCTAAATATTTTTAAATCCACATCTATTTTTAATTCTGCAGCTACCAGTGCAGAATATTTGGAGCAGTTATTTAAAGTTCTTGGGTTTTATTCCCAATATCAGTAGAATAATTAGTCTCTATTGCTTTGAGACATGAACTTACATAATTAAAGTAGTAATAGATTCTTTTTTTTTTGTAATTGCTTTGTTTCTTGTTGGTACACATCTTGTTACAACTGTATTTTAGGAGTGCGTCACTCAGAAAATTCCTCCCTTATGTATCTTTTTATCATGTGTCCTTTTAATTTTTTTTCTCCTGTTTTCCACTGTCATAGCCATAAGTTTATAATATGCTTCCTCAGACATACTAAAAACAATGTTTGAGTTCTGGTAGAAACTGCGCACACAGCTGATGTTTTTGTGGAAGGGGCCATAACAGGGCAGAACCCCTTCTGCCTATATCCCACCTATAGATCACTGTCCCAAAGAGTGACCTGGTGTACACTTGCTTCCTAGCATTGTCTGAACCTGTGGGAGGAGACGATGCCTTGATTGGTCTGAAAGCTACTGATGTACCTGTTCTAGGGGAGACGGTGCTTGCCCCATTTCTGGAGCCCACCTGTGGTACACATTTGCATGGAGAGCTTAAATTCCAGCAGCTTCTCAGATAATTGAAAACCTGATGTGAAACAGGGACCCTAACTACCTGCAGCAATAATAATGTCCACATTTTGCTTATGAACACAGTAGCTAGAACTACTTGTCCACTAAGTGTGAACATCGAGCCCTAGGCCATAATCTGCTGAAGGGGATCTGAAACGTCTGTTTTCTACAAACACATCTTCTACTAGCCAGAGGAGTAGTCCAGGTTGCAATATATTTTGCCCTTCTTGTTGAAGTAGGACTGCTTTCCAGATGGGTTGTTAAAGACATGTTGATGAAGTGTGGACTGGGTGAGCAGACAGTGAGGTGGATTGAAAACTGGATGAAAAGTGGGCCCAGAGAGTAGTGTCAGTGGCAGAAAATCTAGTTGGAGGCCAGTGACTGGTGGTGTAGCCCAGGGATCAATACTGGATGCAGTCCTGTTTATAATCTTCATGAGTGATCTGAGTGATGGGGCCAAGTGTACCCTCAGCAAATTTGCTGATGACATAAAACTGTGAGAAGCAACTGGTACACCAGAGGCTCATGCTGCCATCCAGTGATACCTCACAAGCTGGAGAAATGGGCTCACAGGAACCTCATGAAGTTCAACAAGAAGTGCCAAATATTGCACCTGGGGAAGAACAACCCCAGACAGCAGTACAGATAGGAGGCTAACCATCTGGAAGGCAGCTTTGCTGAAAAGTCCCTGGGACTTCTGGTGGACAACAGGTACAATATGTACCAGCAATGTGCGCTTGAAGCAAAGAAAGCGTTTGGTATCCTGGGCTGTGTTGGGAGGAGTGTAACCAGCAGGCCAAGGGAGGTGATCCTTCCCCTCTGCGCAGCACTGGTGAGGCTGCACTTGGAATACCGTGTCCAGTTCTGGACTCCCAAACACAAGAGAGACATGGACATACTGGAGAGAGTCCAATGAAGGGCCACAGTAATGGGTAAGGACCTGAAGCATCTGTTGTACGGGAGAAGGCTGATAGAGCTGGAACTATTCAGCCTGGAAAAAAAGATGACTTGGAAGGATCTTATCAATACCTGCAGGGAGGGTGTAAAGAAGATGGAGCCAGGCTCTTTCCTGTGATACCCTGTGGCAGAACAAGAGGCAGCCGTCTGAAACTGAAACACAGGAGGTTCCCTCTGAACATCAGGAAACACTTTTGCATTGTGAAGGTGATGCAGCTCTGGAGCAGACTGACCAGAGAGACTGTTGACTTCCCATCCTTGGAGATTTTCAAAAACTGTCTGGACATAGTCCTTGGCAAGTGTCTTTTAGTGGCTCTGCTTAAGCAGAGTGGTGGGACCAGACAACCTCCAGAAGTCTGCTCCAGTGTCAACTCTTCTGTGATTCTGGGAGTGATGACAGCAGCGCTTCACGCAAGGAGAGTGTTTGACTTCTGTAATTTTTCCCCCAGAACCCTAGATTCAGCTGTACCTTTAGAAAAAATCATTCCACTTCTTTTCTTTCCTCCTTCTTACCCCTCAGTTTTGGGACTTTTTGGCCGCACAGCAGTTGAGCTTCAAAGAGCCAGCCAAAGAGAGGTACCTTTCCTTGCCTTTGTAGACTGTCTCAAGTCTGATGCCTGGGACACTTAGCTGGGATAAAACTGGTGTGAAATCACTCTCTTTTGGATGGACGATGACCTGGGGCTGTTGCCCTCTTCCTGAACAATTGTTTTATTAGGTGGTGATGTGTAAGAGATGCATATCATTCCTTCTCCTGCAACAGCCTTCCTTTTCAAAAGAATTCACTCTGCTTAGTGAATCTGCTCAGAAGATGGCTAGGTAAGGTGGATTTTGAGTGGATGTAGATATATTTCTTACCAATTCATTACATGGGCTTTGGAAGGTAAATTCCTTACATGAATTGGAGTGCCCTCAGAAGGATCTCAGGTGCACTTGCTTTTCTCTTCTTTGCAGGAAACATGTGCACTTATCTTAGGAAAACTGCATCAAATTTCTCCCATTGTGCAGGAAGGAAACAGACAAAACAATACTTAGCTTGAACGTCAGTGAGAAATGCTGAATAGCTTTATTAATACAATGCTTACAAGAATTATACAAATGCTTACAAAATATTACAGCACATTTTTACTTTATATTATTTTTATTTTTATTTATTTTTCATTTTCATTTTATGACAGAATTTCCTGCCTATAGTTAATGAAAAGGAAATGTTCAAGTATTTGATTTGGATGTTCGTCCTGCTTTGCAGCTCTATAGCAGGTATGTTTCTTGATTATTAGCATCTGTCTTGCCACAAGAAAGTTTTCCAAGAGGTAACCTCCAAATGAAATTTCAGAGAGTTCTGAAAATGAAAAAGATGTATTTTAAAAACAGACGTTAGGTGTTGGACAAAGCAGTGTACAGTATATAGTACATAGAGAAACATTAATTTATGACACTCTTGATGTCCTTTTGTGGAATGTTAATTGTGATCATGGTAGCCTGGATTTGTTTTCTTTTGTATTTGAAGTATTAACAAAATACTTAAAACTTTCTTTGTTAACTGTTTCCTTGTTGCACAGAACATAGAAGGGAATTCTACATCTGGAAGTCATAGTTCAATTCTTGCTGGGTTGTAAATGCTGGTAACTTTGGAGATACGAACAAATTAATGCTTATGTAGCACATCAACATTTAAAGTGCAGTTTGCTTGTTTTGGACTGTTCTAAGTCAAGTATTACCTACTCAGAATGTTGAGCAATGACTGCTAACCCTCTTGTTCCTAATTGTACGTAACCTACCAATGTATGACTACTGAAATTTTTTTATTTTTTTTTTTTAAATTTTATTTTTTTTATTTTTAATGTGGTAGTTCTACAGTCAGTTTAAACCAGCACAGGTAACTGCTGAAGTTGGAAGAGCAAGTAGTTCTACACTCCCTTGGCTTCTCATATCCCTCTCCTTCTGCTGGAGTGTGTGTTTGTGTGGCTTGTTTTGAATCTGTGAGGAATCTGATCTGGATGGAGGACAGTACTGTTTTTGCCAAGCTTCAGTTTTTCATCTGCATTAGTTTCCTTTTGGTTCATTATGCAGGTGCATCTTCTGGCAGGCAAAGGAGATAACGTCAGTGAATGAGGGGTTGAGGATTAAAAATGCTTCTGACAACAGTGCCACTTTAAACTGATTAAGTTGAATAGTACAGGTTACAATAGGAAATCACAAAGACAGATTGAAATAATGACTTTGTGACAGTAATTGAAAGTTCACGTGCAGTTTATCACATGCAATTTAACACACAAAAAGTAATTTATTATATAATGGTATTTGTGTCTTAAATTCTTTGGGGATTACATGGAAGAGGAGTGAATATGTTTGTAGAAGCTTGAACAATATATGAAACAGCGCAGGTGATTGCTTGCAACTCATGAACAGTAAAATTTGTTCAGTATAGTGTAAAATAGCCATTAGGATGACTTTGAAACATGAAGAAATTACTTTGAAACAAAAAACAAAAAACAAAAAACAAAAACAAAAGAATCATAGAAAGCAATTTACAGTTAATACTGCAAAAAAGGAGAGAATTACCAGAAAACACTGAAGACAGTTTAATATTTTATTCCCTTTCATTCCTATATTCTAGCAAACAAATACTATCTGTGAAAGTTGTGGAGTTTTTTGGTTTTGA
The DNA here is from genome assembly GCA_025345505.1 of Todiramphus chloris collaris. Taxonomy (NCBI): domain Eukaryota; kingdom Metazoa; phylum Chordata; class Aves; order Coraciiformes; family Alcedinidae; genus Todiramphus; species Todiramphus chloris. Next base: position 8,275,809 of record JANVCC010010204.1, read on the forward strand.
CAGATTTATTTATGATTTTTTTTCTGAAATTAAGAAATAAGTAGTAGCAAAAAAACCAAACCAAACAGCTACCCCCTTGTAGGACACTTAGTGGGTGATTCTTGCACTGTTTGAGAACGTTGTTGCTGAATTCCTTCATTCAGCCTGCTTCTGTGTTCTCCTTTTACATGTGTTTTGTATACAATTCCTGCATCTGGGAATATAAATTCATGAGAGGTAGAAGTATTAATGAGATATTGAAATATATTGCATTGCAGTTGTAAATTTTAAACTTACCAGCTCGATGTTTTTTCTGGTATAGTAATTGGTAAGGATAACAGCTAGATGGTGTGCATAATTTTTGCATATAGAAATGTGTTTTAAAAACTGATTTAATAAGAGGCTTACTTTATTTTCAGCTATTAACAAACATTTGAGTTGAAATTTCTCCATTATTTCTGGGAAGGTATAGAAGCATCATTCTTATGTAATACCTATGGTAGGTAATACAGTATTTAATGTGAACTGAGTTTCCAAACATCAATATATAATTTGAGTCAGTAAACGAGCACTTCATTTGAACTCCATATGAAAAAAATCTAATTAAATGATATGTAGATAACAAAATAATTTACCATTTTCCACTGGTATTTTAAAAGGAGTTAGGCTATGTGATATGTTTGATTTTTGTTTTTAGATGAAAATTCTATCAGAGATGCTGACATTTTTCCTTCATCTCCTGAAATTGAAAGAGGATCTACCCTGAAACTATTTTGTTTTCTTGGAAAACGCTACACACCTCACAGAAATGCAAGCCACATCATCTGGAAATTGAATCATGAATTGATTGCTCAGGAAAACTATAACATTGTGAATGAGACTGTGTCTAGTTTAACTGTCCATAATTTCACTTACAACAAAGCTCATGTGAAATGTTTCACTAAGTACCTGGGCAAGGAACAACTTTTGGTTCACACTGAAGTTAAATCTGGCTGTAAGTAGAAATGCATAAAAATTAAACATTTTAAGAACTTACTGTAAAAATTTTACTTTTGAAACAACTACCTTAAAAAAAAAAAAAAAAAAATCTCCATTTCTTTTTCCTGAAATAAAGCATGAAATGCAGGCATTCCTTGCTGGCATTGTTCTATAACATCTCTAAACCTAACTTTTGTCCAGCTGAAGTGAGTGGAGGTTTTCTCTTGAGTTTAGAGGGTACTAGGTCTGTCTCTTTGGTTATGTGTTTTGTGTAGCCTACCCAACGTTAGCTTTCTCCAGGGAGAATTTCCTCTCTAATTTTCTGTTCCAAAGAAGTTATAATTACAGTCTTTTATGGAGAAGGTTACAGGATAAGTACTTACAGAAATTCTCAAATTTATTGAATAGATTAAGTCCAGATTACCTTACTGTATTCCTGGGGGTCCCATTCTAGCAAGTAAACAATAAATGCAGAAAAAATCATCTGTGAAATAAAAAGTACCGGAAGTTCTGCAAAATGTAGTGTGAAAGAAGCTTGACAATAAAAGATCTTTTGAGTGTTACAGCTGCGACAGAAAAGTGCTGTTTTAGAGGGAGGGCATTTTCAACCAGTTTATTTCACTGGCTGTCATTCCCTTACATTCAACTCCTGTTTCTTCTATCAGGTGAAAAAGTGGCTTTAACCACGAAGTCTTGAAAGTGTTATGTTTCCTAGGAAGCTGTCTTTTGCACACTGGGGTTGTGCAGGTTCCTCAGATTAGAGGTTTTCAGAATTATGTGGTTAGATAGTCTGGAAAGGAAGCAAGAGGATTTTTATCTTTTAGAGAATTTGTTTTCCTGAACTTCTGTGCTGTTTCTTTGTCATCTTCTGACTCTCTGGACTGGCCTTGAGTTGCAGGCATGTTTTCTTCAGTATACTTAGAGGTACAGGACAATGTACGTAGTGGTTTGATAAAAGATAGTTAATGAGTTATTGCAAAAATACCTTCAGGCTCACTTAGCTAAGTACTTCTGAGAAGTAATTGGAGAAAATCTCCCTGTCTCCCCAGGGGAAGAAAGAGTGCTTTTGATTTCAGTTTTGTGACCAACAGAATCAGTTATATATTAAAGTTACTTACTTTTGCTGGACTTTTTTTATTTAAAAAACCTTGTCATTGTAGTTCCACCAGATGCACCAGGAAATATTTCGTGCATTTATTACATTGATGCTGAACTTAACTGCAACTGGACTTCAGGAAGAGAAACAAATCTTAGGACAAACTATACTCTTTACCGAAAAATGTAAGTAGAGAATGTATTGTTAATTGGGTTGCTGGAGTGAGACCACTAGCTCCCTTCCCTCATATCTTGACTTCTGTTTAAAGAAAACCTGAAAATACTGTGGAGTTCAGGGTGATGGCATTTCCTTGTTAAATTCAATGAATATGGGGTTGGTAATGGTTGAAAAAAGTGTCAATCTGGTAACTTTTTTGTGCACTGTATAAAGGAAATGAGCATTTTCAATCCAGTGTTCAATAGACAAATGTTTATTGACTTGTTTCCATGACATAACATTACTTATTAGATCAAAAGTTGAATGAGCCTATGTACAAATGGAGAATGGAGGCACTCTGTGGTAGTGTTACCCAGAAACTTTCTCTTAACTAGCTATCCTTGCTTTGGATGGTAAAAAAGATTAGTTCCTCCTCTACTTCAACAATTCCAAGTTAGGACTATTAAAGCCCATGTTAGTGTGCTTGACACCAGCAGGGTTTAACCTAGGAACCTTTGCAGCCATAAAATTTTGTTGAAAGAAACCAGAGTTAGTTGTCCTTTTTGGATTGCTCACATCTGGGGATTTGTATTCACAAACACAAGTTATGTAGTCTCATGCTTTGTAGTGTTTTTGAGTCCCCATTCTAGAGGCATAAATACTTGATTCTTTCAATTTCCATTAGATTCTAAATATTGTTTAGGATCTTATTTTTCATAAGTTACTCAGAAAATGGTGAAATCATTATTTTCAAAGACACATCTCAGATACAATTTTGAAGGTGATAGCACAGATTTTCTCCCAGATATACTTGTCAATCTGGCTTCATAATAGTGTTGCTTATAGTGCTCTTTTTCTGCCTAATCGAGACGCTTGGTAATATGATTTCATTAAGAGTTTTCTAAAATGTCTAAAATTATTATTGAGAACTGGAAGTAATTCAGACTCCAGAGGAACCATTTTCTTAAGTTATGTTAGCATGCGATATCTTTTTTACTTAAATGTTGTGGCAGGAAAACATTTTTAGTTTTATCTCCATTTTAGGCATGACATTTTAGGCTTCCACATTCATTAACTGGAGCTTGCTTACTTCTGGTGTTTCTGCTTTTTATAACTTAGCTGAGTTTGTGAAACCACAAACTAGAACAGCTGTTGAAAGTAAGTTTCAATATTGTTCCTTCCTGTACCAGCAGAAATACCACACAGTGAATTGGATTATAGAACTACTTACAGTAAAATCTAACCATTCATTTTAATCTAGATAACTCCCCAGCTGAGTTTACCATATGACTACAAAAATACTGGTAGAAGGGAGGAGAGAGCTGTGGATGATTAGGGAAGGTGGGACTGCTTCCCCTTGCAGCAGTGCAGGCTTACACTAGCTTGAAAATGTTAATGAAATACCAGCCTCCAATTATTTTTTGAGTTTCATAAATGATATGCTTCCTAACTGCATGAGATATTTAACACATGAGTTTTTATTTGTTGAAGAATTTCTATGTGATTTATTGAAATGAAATAAATTTTGTTAGTTTTGCATCCCACACTACTTATTACGAAAGTGTATGCTGTAAAGACAGCATTTTATCCGTGTGGTTTTTTCAGGAAAATCTGTTAAATTTCTGTTATTTTGTAATAACTTGGCAGTGATACAATTTGGCTCTTGTTTTTTCTGTATTTAAAAGATTAATAAAAGCTTGTCATCACAGAGTCTTATGTGGCATGTGTTACTGGGTATATCTATCTATCTATATGTATTTTTAAAGGTGGCCTTGTGTGGGTTTATATGATTTCATTTATCTTTGAGGTTTTAATCTAAAATAATAATAACATGTGGATTCCCCATTAAGGTGTTTTTACTCTTTATTACTGCTCCTGGAAAGCTGTGTTACTAATTGCAATTAAAACTACTTGGGTCTGTGTAGGCTGTTTATATGCATTTGCAGGAGTGGTTCAATTAGGAGAGTATTTGTTTGCACAAACGTGCCATCTAAGGAGATGTTCACTGGTAAAAATCTCCTGCAACCTCAAAAACATATTAATAGTAACTAAATAGTAACCCAACAATCAACTTGAGATACTGTAAGAAAATCCTTTGATTTCTAACTCCTTTTATACTTCTCTATTGTTTTTTAGGATGGGAGAAGGAAGGAGGACTCTTTCAGTGGCCTCCTGCCAAAGCAAAACAAAGTCATGTTCATTTTATCATCCAGATACTCCGTATAGTAGTTCTTTTTGTTTTCAGGTGAAAGCTCAAAATGTTTTGGGCGAAGCCTCATCAGATTGTGTTCCTATACCTATGGAAAAAATAGGTAATTAAAAAAAAAAGAGTTAAATAAAAAGAAACCAGTATATGTTGAGCTATGCCTTCCCCAATTCTTTTTTCCTTCCTATAGCATACAGGTTAGAGAACTCTGAAACAAATTATGTAATCAAAGTTGGTTTACATAGAAGAAAATAGTAAAACAATTTTTCAATACAGTAGTTTTGAAAATATTATTTGTGTTTCATTTGATTTTACATTGGTTTCAGTTTTGAAGTACCATCTGATTTTAATTGTTAGCTAATATTATGAAGTCTCTGAATTACATTTATGGTTTAATAAAAAGTTTCATCCTTCCCTTTTTTTTTTTTTCCATCAAAATTCAGTTTAGCTGAAGCAAGTATCTTGTTTTCTTTTAATTGATGGCATTTCTATGTAAAATTCTTTGGTTTGTTGGTGGTTTGTTGGTACAGCTGCAATCTTCAGCAATTTCTTGGTCTTACTGAGAGGTGGTAAGAAGTGATAGCGTGCTGTATTCATACTATGAAAAATCTAACTGCAACAGTATGTTATACTGATGTCTGACATCCATTATAAACTACTAAGCTTTTAATTGGTAACAAGTAAAGGCCATCTACTAAAACTTTTTGTCAGAATAAATGGTTTTCACTTCTCTAGTTTTCAGTGATACTGCATGTCAGTGCATGTATCTGTCTGGAAATGAATAGTGGTATTTCTTGACTTCTGCCCATCATTTACTCAACTATTCTACTTTCTGGTTAGGAATGTTAAAAAATGACTTGTTCTGTGATTCCCAGGAACAATAATAATATTTTTCCTGTCTCTTCTCCATCTGTGCTGTGCTGCATTTTCCTTTTTTCATTTTGGTGTAGTTAATCAACAACCCTTTTAACTTGAACATTTCTGCTGCAGCACTCTGTCAGCTCTTCATCTGTGCGCTCCTTTACTCCCTATGTTCAGACCTGCTGTGGCTCATTACTTTCCACATCCTCTGTACCAGCCATCTCTTTTTCTCAGTGCTCATGCATTCTTTTCCAATCATTACTTTCACACTTCTCTCCCTCTCAAAGCCTTTTCAGGTGAATTCTTCCCTCATCTCCAGTTGGAACTTTACTGTTGCATCCCAGCTTCACTTCATTTCTTGTCCCTGATGTTGTCTCTGGACTATTATTTTTCAATGGTGAAACAGATGAAAGAAATATGCAGATCTATTTTACAGTGGATTTGTCAGCATTAAATCAGTTATGTTTGCAGTCTCTCTTATAGGTAGTTTCCCATGTGTGTTATGTCTCTAAATTAGACCAAAATGTGAATACTGTGATAGTATGTACCTTGTTGGTATAATAATCAAACTTCTTGGAACACACATAGATGGAGTAATACTGAACTTTTACAGAAATATTGTCTGCTGCTGATGGTTTTTTTTTAATTTCCTTCTAGAGAAATTTGAACCTCCTGAAATACTTTCAGTTAAAAAAATCACTGGTATAAAGCAATTGCTTACAGTAGCTTGGAAGATGCCTGCGATTAAGCCTTCACAAGATATAATTTGCCAGGTTCAATACAGAAACTTGTATTTAAACTCTTCGGTAAGATATACAAATTTTATTCTGAATGTTAGCTTCTTTGTGACTAATTTCTTACAAAGGCAACAAGTAGATGAACATAATGATTAAAAACTTATTTTAATGGAGTCTGTATTTCAGTACATACCATACTTCTGATATATTTCTGTGAAAGGCTAAGGAATGACCTTAGGCTAAGGGGTTACATACACAACCACAACAGTTGAGTCAGATTAAGATGGACTAATGATACATTTTGACTGAATTAAAGTCTGAATTTTGCAAGATGGAAAGTAAGGGATGTTATTTTTCTGAGTTTCTTTCTGACACTTAAATGGAACTGTTATTAGGAAAAGTAGTATTTAGTCATATGCTTCTTTTAGATGGCCTATTCCAGTGCTCCTTAGTGTAGAAGCAATTCTGTTTGCAGTCTTAGTGTTTCTTCTTCCAAATGTAAGAATGGCTTGGTTTTTGGTTTTTTTTTTAACTTCATTAAACTAAGATGTTTACCTTGACCTTTTTTTTTTTTTTTTTTTTTTAATATTTACCTATTTTATACATTAAGTGTGTAGTTCTGGGAGAGAATTCATCAGGTTGTCTAATAGTAGTCCTCAGGGCTTTAAGAAAGTTCCTGGTACTAAAGATGTTTCTAATCAGAATCTTTCTCACATTTTGATCTTTACTGTAAATATGATATATTAGTTGTTGTATTCAGGTTACAATATTTGGGATGATCTGATGGGCGGGGTGGCTCACATCCACTCAGGGTATTAGAAACTAATACTTATTTAAAAGACCTGTTCAAGATGGTTATCCCTTTGGAGTCAAGACACTGGTGTCCTTGTGATGCTTACATACATATGAGATCCTTCCTAAATGCTGAAAACGTTCACATTTTTGCAAAGTTACAGTCTTATTGTGCATTGTATCTATTTGTCAGCACTTGCATAAGAAATCACCTGTCTACTTTTTCACTGTCAAATACAGTCTGCATCCCTTTTCTTCCAGAATGTAACTGCATTTTTCCACAGACATTGCAGAGAAAAAATAGTAGCCATGAGCAGTAAAGACAGAAATCCCCCAGTGAGCTGAATTCTGTAGGACTTTAGACAGGCAGGATGGATAGTTTTGTTTGTAGCTGTCCAATGGCAATGGCCAACAAAGACAGCCTCAAACCACCAGTTACATTTAGGAGCTTTTTTTCCTGTCCATCAACACATATATG
>JANVCC010010204.1:8290297-8347118 GCA_025345505.1 Todiramphus chloris collaris
ATGGGGGGGGGGAGCGGGTTGAAGAAAGAGTGTGTATGTAGTTTCTGTGAAAAACCAAACAATGTGCAGAGCTCAAGAGATGCGTGCCAAGGTAAAACTGTGAATGTTGATGACAATGGACATATCCCATGCACGTTACCTTTAGCTAATGAAATGCATTTGCTTTTGTTTATACATTTGGATTTTCTTTTTTACAAACACAGGAATAATGGTGAAAATGTTTAATATAATACATGTAATATATGTGATAAGTGGATATTGGATTATTAGTTCTTTGGTTTGCCAGTAGTAAAATTAAATTTTTCAAATTTGAAAGTGGTTCTTGTTCATATATTTCTGAATCCTAAATAAAGGAAAAAGAATTTCCAAAGTTAAAAAAAAAAAGTACCCTCCATTTTCTAAAGTGAAAACGAACATTTGATTTGTTAATGACGAATGTAGGTAGCTTGACTGTGAAACTTACTTACTGTCTCAGACACCAGTGGTTTAAATACTGTTTCTGTGATACTGTAAAAAAGATCTGCTTGAAGTGAAATTCAAAAGCAGTTCATTACACATAGAACTGAGATAGGTGAGTCTTAAGCTGAATGTTTCAACAATTTACTGTGAGGGATAAATGCTATTCATAGCTGTTCTCAGTATACAACCCCCAAAAGTTTGCCTCCTCAGCATTATTGTCTTTGTTTATCCTGAACTCAAGTGACATTAGAAATGTCAAGGAAAATTCAGACTTCCTGTTATTCAGGCTTGACTCTGGCATTCTTTTGTGGAATTATTTTAAAGACATATGGGCCATCATAACTTTTTCTGAGTTGCAATAGGTGTAAGGAACTGAAAATGCATCAGAGAGCTAATAAAATGCGGAGATCTGTGGATAGCCATTATCCTTGCTGAACAAGCAGAGTACCTTGAGGAGACATGGTCTAGGAAACCCTTTACAATGGTTTCATCCCACAGGGTCTAAAGCCACAGATGTTTCCTCTCAGAATTGATGAGAGTTACTTACAAGTAGGGGAGGCACCCTGTTGGTTACTTGGCTGATGGATTGTTCAGAGCTCAATGCTTCGTTTCCAGATGTTTGAACTATGTAATGAAATGTATACAATTATACCTTGGAGATTTTATTTGTTAAATTGTATTTCTGAGTCAAGCTGGTTAGAAGTAGATCTGCAGTTGGCATAATTGGAATATCAACGTAGAGTTAAGAACTGAGGCTCCATTGTACCTTCAAGCTGTTTGATGCGTAAGGCAAAACTCTTTTCTTCCTTATGCAGATATGTGAAATTAAACATATTCCTGGGAGTATCATTTTACACTGGTTATTTGAAAATACAGGCTTCATCCCTCTCAAAACAGTTTAAGGTTTTGAATAAGTGGCTTGATATAGAGGAGATTATAAGGCTGAAATAAAATTACATATTCAAAGTAGTTGTAGTGAAAAATAACTCGGAAACCAAGTGCTCTTATGAATACTACTAAGTAGAAGTCATTACATTAAGGGCAGTAATAAGCATTCAAGGCAATAAATACATATTTTACTTGTTAAAAAGTTAAAATAGAGGTCTGTAACAGTATATTTAGAACTGCATTGTGATTTATTCTACTTTACTTGTATTATTCTCACATAGAGAATTGTATGTAAATAGTCCCTTTTTTCCTTTACAGAAAACTTTAAACCATTTATATGCTACAACATCTCCGTGTATCCTCTCTATGGAAATAAAGTAGCAGCTCCATATTCCATACAAACTTACATTGAAGAAAAGAGTACGTATTTTAAATGAATAATGTTATGAAAGGTGTGGTATAGTCTCAGGGTGTATTATCTTTGAGCAATTTGGTACTGGCATTGCAGAAGAAGAGAGATAGATGCTAAAAAAACAGGATTCAGGCATCCCAACTTCTGTTCATAGATAGCTGCTGTAAATAAAATTTTTATCTTGTGATAGAGGTACATTGCTGCTTGAATCCACTCATTTGTTGTAAAGTTTACATACTGTATACAAAGCGCTTTGGAAGAGTATTTCTACAGGTATGGAACATTTTTTAAAACTGTTTATTTCTTAAATGTTACAGCTCATTTAGATAAATAATTAGACTTTAACACTTGACTGCATCTATTAGTCCTCATATATGAGGAAATTCTAGTCACAGAATAAAACAGGTGGTTTGAAAAGCTTGCCTTTTGTTAAGTTTTATAAGGTAAAAATGTTTGCAAACCTGCTGTTAAAAAAGTGAAGAAGCCTTGATGTTTGCAACTGGATAGAAAATGAAAGTGGGTTTACGGGGGAGAGGAGGAAGGCTTCTTTGTTTGAGAAGTTTAATGTGAATTCAGTGATTTATACAGCTGGCTGTAATTTACTGGCAATTTTAAGATTTTAAGTGAAAATGTCTGTGTGTGTGTGCGTATATAAATCTTGTGTAAGTGTACATGCAGACATAGTATAATGCACTACAAAATAGCATTAATTAGTAGTAGGAGGTAATGGAGAATTGTACATCTGAGTAATACTAACACAATTAGATTTTTGTTTTGAGTGCTTTCCTGTTTATCAGGAGCTGTGACAGTATTAAAGGTTGTCAGAGAATGGGAAGGAAGATTTTTGATTTAAATCTGAAGCACACAGAACTCTTGTTTCAAAATCATGAGCAGTGCATATGAGGTTTTATTGTCTAGGTAGAAAACCTTTGTCTAATGTAGTGGGCAAGGCAGAGGGTGCTGGATACCCCAGCTGAATTTCATCTCAGGTAGAGATGTCCTGCATACATGGTGACCTTGCACCTGAGTTCCCTCATGAGTGCATGAGGGTGGTTTACTTCTTGATCTCTCTCAGATATTGTGAGGATAGAGCCTTTTAATAATCTGGAGGTATTTGGATGCAGTAAGACTGAGAACTATGTAAACGCTAGAATAGATGAAGGGAAGTATTATCAGAAAAAAATCATACATTAAAGAGAGTGAGAAAAGTTAAGGGCTGTATCAGAGCACTAAGATGACTTATTTACTCATACACTTGTTGCCCCTCATGTTACCAGTGTGTGTGAAGCAACACAGATGAATAAATAACATTGCGGTACTTGGGCTATTTTACTACTTTCTTTAATTAATAATGCTTCTGTGTAGAGCCATCAGAAGGACCTGTGGCTGACACAGGCATTCCAGGGAAAAATGAAGTTACTATAAAATGGAAGGAGATTTCAAAGGATAAAAGAAATGGATTTATCATTAATTATACAATATTTTATAAACCTGAAGATGGAAAAGAATTGAGTAAGTATGCATTAAATATCATAACTTCCAACAGAGTTGTGACTGTCTGCTGACTGAAGATAGTTATTTTCATAGTCATTAATATTGTATTTGATATTTGTATAGATATATAAAATTTATTATATGTTATAAATATGTCTGAAAATACAGGTACTGAAACATGACTTGCATAAAGCTGAAAATTTTTTTTTGCTTTGATTTAAATGACATGGTATTCTAGTTAATAGTCCCTGCTTTAATACTACACGTGTATTGTTACTCAGTTTCTTTGTTCCGAATTTACTTTGCACAGTACTGCTTGGTCTCAATCTTTTTTTACTATTAGTATTGTACTATCTACAGAGTTACAGCTATGACTGTTGACCACATCATCCTCCTTCTTCTCCAGTGCAAATCTGATGATTCTCCAGGTGATAATTTTAGTCATTGTATGGCAGCACAATCATTCCTCTTCCCTTTCCAGACCAGGATGGAAACTCATATATAAGAGGCTTTTTGCAGATTGTTCTCTAATAAAAAATATTTAAATTTGCAGGATTATGTCAGATTTGAGAGTGTTATTTATGAGATACTTGCTGTTTTCTCCTTTTGCATAAATATTAGTCTCCCTGCATCTTCCGCTGTGACACACTTCTGAAGGCAATGGAAAAAGTCATGACAGAAGTAGAAGAGCTAAAGTAGAGCTAAAGTATATTGGATAGTCATCAATACTTTGCAAATTCATGAATTTGAACCTCATGATGGTTCAGTGAATTTATAAATTCCATGCACGTCCTTAGAAAGATGCCTTTCTCAAGCTTCTAGAACAGTATGGTGCAAATTTTCTGGTAAAAATGCTTTTACAGTCAGCTTTATAGTAAAGCAAAGTAGATAGTTAAGAAGCTTTATAAACTGCCAATAAATAGTTTCTTTGGACATAGTTTTTAGATTTATTTCTTCAAATGTGCCTGATTTTCTGTGCTTGGTATTGTTTTTCTGCTCTGGAGGCTGATAGCGTAACTTTTTGTGTGTATTCTTAATCTCCTCCCTCAGGAGCAGTATCCAGACAAGGTATCAGTATAATCCTATCTACTCAGAATTTCTCTGTCATGAATCTCAGCAGAATCTTTTATGAGAAGTGGTTCAGTGACTTAAACTTGTTCCTCCTGTATAGCTGACAAAGAATGCTGTTGAATCATTCAGTGCTTCAGAAATGTTTCTTTTTCCTCCTTTGTTTTAGACAACACTGTTAGCAGACACCTGACAGAACGCTTTTTTGTAAAGATCTCAAACTTAGAAATCTTGTAATGCCTTCAGTTGCTTCTGGTCATCCAGTTTGGATCCAAGGAAGGAGTATTCTTGGTAGTTTTTAAATTAGAAAGAGGAAGCTTATTATTTCTGTCAGATTCAGTCCTCTACAGGCAATTTTTCTTGCCATGTTGGTTTCTGAGTAATTTAATGCTGACTTTTTATAAGACATGCAGCCTCATGTTACGGAGCTGTATATCTCCATATTTACTATTCCCTTTTTAGGGGTTCAGATTAATTTCTTTAGGAAAAAAGTTTTAAATAGCAACTCAAAATAGTTAAATGTAAATGGCATACCCCTATTATACTGATTTTTTTTTTGAGGTTTCTCTGGTGTCATAACTTTTTGATAAGAATAGAACAGGAAGTTTGTTCCAAGGTGATTTCTTCCATGGACTTCTAACTCTAGAACTCCAATTTGCCCTCCTGGATTTAAGAGAAATTCTGTTTGATCTCAGGTCATATTACAGCATATCTGTTTCTTAAGTGTTTCTTGTCTGAACTGAAAGATGACACAAATTGGCTTTGACTTTATGCACCAAAAATGTTTTAGTGAATTTAGTTTCATAATATGAATATACTTTTAATACTGTTTGTAGACATAGAATGTTATGATATATGCGCTGCTTAAAAAAATTTAGAAGTGAAGCACATCATACTAATTCCAATAATGGAGTATTGTAAAGATTGAGCTCTATTCAGAAAAGTATTTTCAAACTTGAAAAAAAATTCCCATTGATTTTGGCTTTTCTCTGACTTTACTGGGGTCATGTCCAAGTGCTGTTAGACTGAATCTTTTTGGATGATAAATGTCTAGATGCATGTACTAGATATACTGGTAAATTTCATGAGTTCCAGAAACTGTTCTTAATTTCTGAGCCAAATATTTTTAATTTCTGAGCCTAGGTTCCAGAAAATAAAGTTCTCAAAGCACTGTTTTCAATGACAAAATAAACTACAGATCATAATTTTCCTATCTTTAGTATTAGGAAAAAGAAGTGTATTTATTTTTAAAAGTTAATACATAATGTTGTGGGGGTTTTTCCTTAAAATGTTAAGTAGCACTGATAAACATTGTTAATTTAATTTTTCTCTCTTAAAGGACTGATAAAGTCACTTTGTATTTCATGTTGTATTTAAAATGCTTAGTGATCTGTCATTGTAAAAGCTGCTAAATAAGTGTACAGTTCCCTGATAAAACACTATTTTGTGTCTTTACTACATAAATCTTCTCCTAAAAAGGTGAAACAGTGAGCTCCGATTTTCTGCAATACAGACTGAAGTCCTTACAAGCTAATACACAATATACTGTCTATGTCATGGCAAACAACAGAGCTGGTGGAACCAGTGGAGAGTCAAAAACTTTCAAGACTTTGAAATTCAGTAAGTAATACTCCAGATTAGTTATTACTATTTTAAAAACAGGTTTGTGAGTGAGAAATACAGGACACTTTTATTTAGGCTTTTTTTTTTTTTTCCTGTTTGAATTGATGTTAAACAAAAGGAAGAATTACCAACACTAGCTGAATCTTAACTCAGTTTCACTGATCTTGCAGACCAAAATCTCAAGATTAGAAGACAAAATTAAAAATCTTTATTTTGCTGTCAATAAAGCTGTGGAATACTGTCGATATTTGAGGGATCAACAGTTTGTATGCCATTAATTGTGCAATAGAGTGCCTAACAGTTTATTGAAAAGCAGGTATTTCCATCTGAGATGCTATATTTAGAATAGCCATGCTCTGTGTTGCATCTCTTCTGATAGATAAGCTTAACCAATAAATTAGTGCACAGGTTGTGGTCAGTGTATGTGTGGAAAATACCTTTCCCTATTTCTTACTATTTTGTTTGAGACAGATTTTACCAGTGAGGTTTGTGTGATGGCTGGAGGTCAGAACTTCAGACACTTCCTGATTTCTACTTTGGGAAGAATGTTTTCAATACATACATAAATTGTCCTAGTGGTCGCCAAACTGAAATATAAAATCATGTATGAGGTATCCTTAAATTTATTATGGGACTTGAAGCTAATTCATTTTTTGCTTGTAAATTCATCTGCTAGTTTGCTAGTGCAGTGCAAGGTAAGTTAGATTATGCTGAGGTCTGCTGTCTACTGCTGTCAGTACCTACCTTTGGTACATACTTGGAAGGTGGCTCAGAAATCTGTGCACTGTTTCAGTCAAAGTAACTGTATTTTTTTGTGTTTAAAATCTATCTCCTGCATTGGAATTACTATTTATTTTGTAGTAACAAGTAGAAGTGTCACTAGATGTCAGTTTTAGGTGACTCTGTGATAACAGGTGCACTGAGACATAGATAGACTCTTCATCCTATGTGGCTTTTAAATGTTGGCTTGGTATCACCCTAAGCAACATGGTTCTAATTTTGAAGTTGGATGAGGTGACCTATAGATGTCCCCTCTGATCTGAATTATTGTTTGATTCTATTAAATAAAGGCAATCTTAAAATGTAACAGATGTTTCTGAGATACCCTGAGAGGTCTCATAATGAGCTGCTTTTCTGGCTCAGTAACTGTGACTTGCTGGATTCAAAATACTCACATTTGAATGTCATACAATAAATAACCATACAGTATTCTGCGTAATTTTGGTTAGTTTTGACAGAGTTCTTTAGAATTGTGCTAATTAGGTGATTTGGATATTGAAAATTATCTGTTTTAAGGAAATACATGAAGAAACAATAAACATCTGTGGGTTGTTTTGTTTTTTCCCTCTAAAGATAAAGATGATGTTATTTTCATTGCTCTACCTGTTGGATTAAGCATGTTGTTTCTGTTAAGCCTTTGGATAACATGCATTTTGAAAAAACACATGTGAGTACACTTTCTACCTTCTAAATCTGAATGCAATCAGTTAATTTTGACTTGTAAAAGGCAAATTTTTATATATATTACAAAGTCTTTTCTTGGGTTCCAAATCAGTGTTAAATTAAGATAATAAGCAATTGGAGTAACCTGTACAAGTGTACATGTTATCTTGTAACTGCAGATACTGTGCTGTCATCCAAAAAGAAATACTAATTTTAGAAAGTGCAGTAAATAAGAACAAAATAAATAGGAGAAATAGATTTACATGTCACCTATATATTTGCAGTTCCATGATCAATCAAGTGAGAGGAGCGTATTTGGAGTTAGCTACTGAGAAGATAATAATGGCAAAAGTTAGTTTTTCCAAGCACTCTTTAGTGTATCTGCTAGCACATCTCTAGGACACATTTTACATAACCCCTATTGCTTATCTTTGCTACATTAGTTTTACTTTAGTTTGTGACACTTGAGCTGTAAAGAAGCCATGTGAAAGCACTTGGATGGTTGATCCATGAGTATGGACCCATATCTTTACATGATTCATGTCCTTTCATCTGCTGCCACAGGTGTCCCCTACCAGATTTTAAATTTTATTTATTATAATTATGGGGGTGCTATAATGTCCCACAAATGACTGTGAGGATGTTTTGAGGTTATAAAATGTACTTCTCTGTAGAGTGCAAAGTGACTGGGTTTCTTGGCTGAAGCTTTAATAGGAAGGTTTAAAAAATCTTAATTTTCTGGGGGATATTCTAAACTATTAGAACCAAGATTGTCATGCGAAGCATCAGGTAATAAGTATAGCTGAAGTAGTAAGTATAATTTCCAGCTCGCATCTTCTTAATTTGCATCTTTATCTGTGTGTGTATTCTGAATTTTTACGATTTTAAGAAACAAAAAGAAATTTGATTCTGAAGAATACTTTGAGTGTTTATATTCTTGTGTAGGTCAAATTGCACTGTAAAAAGTCAGGTCATGGCCTGGTTTTCATTCATTCAACTCAGCATAGGTCTAGTGTGGTGTAGTGCCTGAGGTGGCTTTTCACTGAAGAACCATCCTGAAACATGACCACAACAGGTTTTGTATAAAGCCTTATTTGGCCTGCTATTATTTGATGTACTATATAATAAAAATAATGACTTTTGCACATTAGTAATTGTTTACAGTGTCTTTGTAACCCAAGATTTTTACTAGTTAAGATCTTTTATAATAAAAATTAATTTTAGGGAAAACAATTGTAGTGAAAAAGATTGTGTTAATGTAGGAAAGATTGCCTTTGTTAAAGTTTGTTATTTTAGCAGTATTTGGCCTTTCTGGAAATATGTTAATTTTATTTTTAATAATTTCTTTCTTTCATAATTTCACTAAAATTCCTTTCTCAATGATAGGTTTAAAAAGGTTTGCTGGCCTGATATACCCAATCCTGCAGAGAGCATTGCAGTGGAATGGCCTTTTGATGCATCTATGGTAATAATTGCAATTTTATGTATTAAATAAAAGATTAAATGGAGAGAAGTCCTCCTCTGACAGTCATTTATGACTAAATAAAAAAAGCAAACTGTTGTTTCATTCTTCTGTTTGTATAATTAAATGCTCATTGCTGTATTTCAAACAAATAGAAAAGATGCATCTTTACAAAGTAAAGATTCTTGTTATTTCATTCTTATAATAAGAAATAAAGTTTTGAAGTTATGAAGTGGTTGGTGGATATGGTCTGTTAAATAAAGTCAATTAAATATGCTCAGGTTATTGAGTCTATTGAGTCAGATTGCCACATTTGGATATCTTCTCTCTTCTCCACAAGAAAATGCAGTGCAACATATAGTAAAATTTGGTATATTCTGGTACTGACAATTTAATCTTTTTTTTAATTGTTGGATATTTATTCCTTATTAAAGTTTTCATGTTTATTTGAATGAAGTGGAGTTGATCAGGTTTACATAGAAAGTGTAATCTGTGGAGAATGGCATTTAAACTTTTGTCTCAAAAATTGCTAGTTGAGTGGTAACGATTCAAACAGTCTGAGCCTGATTCCAAGCCTTCATTGAAACTTCCTATTTTATTAAGCACAGGAAACCTAATATGAACCTAATATGGACAGAACAGCATTGTCATTTTTAGCACTCATTCACATATAACTTTATCCCAGCTGTAATGCTCATGAACTCTATTAATGCACTTTTAAAGTTGTCAAACAGCTCAAATGGCAATATTTTATCTATTTAAAAAAATAAACTAATACATTACATATCCCTGTATAATTTTCTAAATTATCTCTGTTCTGACAGAATAATTTGTTTTTGAAGGGAGTGACATCTGAGACTAAAACCATAGATTTTGAAGATGTAAGTGTTTTGGAACGTTGTTTCCCTGAAGAAAGTCAGGAAGAATCTCTACTAATGAACTGTGAAAACCATGCTTCTGAATGTATTGATACTAGTACAAAAGACATGATTAATGGAGGTAAAAATTTACTGTATGATGAAGAAAATGAAGTTGCTAAATGTTTTTCACCATCTATGTCTTATATCGTTACTGATCAAGATATCAGAAGTCAAATGAATTCAGCTTTGATACCAGCACAAGAAATCCAACCCATAGAAACGCTGGAAGTTGATTTATGCGAATCCCAACAGACTTCAATTACAAATGAAGAAAATTACAATGAAGAAGATTTAAAGCTGGAAGATTTCAGTGAAAATGCACCATTCAATCCGTACCTTAAAAATTCTGTTAAAAGAAGGGAATTTCTTACTTCAGAATACAGTAAGAATGAACTGAAAACCCAGTCAACTGTCTTACCTCCTTTTCAACAAAATGTTGCAGGACACTCCTATGTGTCACTGGACATGTTTGGGCTGGCCACAGCTCATTAGTGTGAGAAAACTTTCCTTTGTAAAGTCCTCTTGTGAGATAATATCTTGGCACCGCTGCTCATATGTGTTTGTATGTTCTAAACGGGCTGATCTCAGTTACTGTGGATGAAAACACCCCCTTCCTTTTGTGTTACATGGTGTCAGAATTCCTGTCGGTAGTGTGGTGAGGCATGCCGGGAGAGTCACTGATGTAGATAAGCTGTGGAAAAGCACTGAACCAACAGAAGCAGGAGTGAAACAAAGTTTCCACGTGATGGTTGGTGATTGGTCAAACATGCTCATCATTTGTCTGGCCACAACATTTGTGGCCCAGACGGACCTTACAAGGACAAGGAGATGAGGTGTAGGTCGGGTGAAGGACGGAACCGGTGAGGAAGACTACAACCTTCATTGTGGACGACCACCAGAGAGACCACCAGGACAGGGAATGCATGCGCTAAAGCGGGAACACCCCTTCCAAAACACTTAATTACAATGACCCTCCCTCTTCTTGGAATTACTATGAATATGTATTAGGATAAAAAGTATAAAAGAGGATCTGTTGTTGTGTCCTGTGTGCGTGTTGGTAGAGTGAAGACTCCCCGCGCACCCAGCGCTGTTTACTTGCCTTTTATTAACCCCATCTAATAAACATAACCGTTACTAGTTAATGGATGGAATCTTTATTCATAACCATTTGGTGACCCCGATGTGATCTTCTTGGGCCTCGAGGCTGTAAACGGCTAAGGAAGGTGCCCCACTTCTTTTTTTTTTTTGTGGCCCTTGCCGAGGATGGTGCGGGACCCAACAAGATTGTGAACGTAAGAGGCAAGTAAAGAACAAAAAACCACAGAGCTCTCCCCTGCGATACCTGTAATTCTGCACGCGAAGACCCGAACGAAGAGTCGTTGTTTCGTGAGTATACCGTTGAGTTGGGTGGGATTCGGCTGTGTGACTGTGTGTCAGGGTGTGTGAGAGACAGAACCTGGTTCCCAAGCGAGTGCGGAGGTCTTCTAACCGCGGTTCTGAGATCCCGCGAGGGACTCAGCCGGTGAAGGACCGAAGCGAGTGCGTTAGGAATTCCTGGGTGGGAGCACCATCCGCAAGACACCCTGGGACACAGCTACAGCCAGGGATACGGAACCTCGACGAGTTCCAGGGATATGGAACCTTGTCGAGTTCCAGGGATACGGAGCCTCCAGGATGGGTCAGGGGAAAAGTAAATTACCAGATATTCCATTGGATAATCCTTTAGGATTGATGTTAAAATATTGGGATGGTTTTGAATCTGGTAAGGGAAAAGAAAAAACAAAAGTGATTCAGTTTTGTATGATTAAATGGCCTTACGGCCCCATGTGTTTTGGCCAGTGTTTGGTTCCTTTGGGGACTGGATGTGTCAAGCTTTGAATCTTTATGTTAGTGGTAATGAACCTTTTAGTCAAGAAGAAAGTGCTTATGCTGCTATGTGGATTAGGGCATCAAACCCTCCTACAGCACATCTGTTTAGTTTGCAAATGAAAGAAAAGACAGACAAAGACAGGGAAAAGGAACAATGGGAACCTTTAGACAACTTACCACCTCCTTACAATCAATACGTTCCCACCGCTCCGACCCTTTCACCTTCTCCCCCTTCCCAGAGAACAAGAAGGCACCGAAGGGAAAGGGAGCAGGAGGAAAGTGAAGAATCTGGAGGCAGGGACACGGATAGAGGAGGTCTCTATCCCCTTAGGGAAGTTCCTTTAGGTGGAAATCAAAGGGGAGCAGGATTTGTGGCAGTCCCTTTAAATACATCAAATGTAAGAGATTTTAAAAAGGAAATGGGCAGTCTGCTGGACGGCCCTTTAGGGGTTGCCGAAAAACTGGACCAATTTTTGGGACCGAATACTTACATATGGGAGGAAATGCAGCCTATACTCGGGATTCTTTTTACAGCGGAAGAAAGGGGAATGATTAGACAGGCAGGGATGAGGTTATGGGAAAGGCAGAATCAGGCCGGTCCCCCGGGAGTTGTAAAATGTCCGAATACCGATCCTAATTGGGACCATCAAACGGCGATAGGGAGACAAAGCATGAGAGATCTCAGAACTATAGGGATACAAGGTGTCAAGGAGGCCGTCCCAAGGGGACAGAATATTAATAAGGCCTTTAATGAACATAAAAAAAAAAAAAAAAAAAAAAAAGGAAGAGTCTCCGACTGAATGCTTAGAAAGGTTAAGAAAAAGTTTTCAGCTGTATTCAGGAGTAGATCCTGACTCTCCTGTGGGTGCAGCTTTACTAAAAACACAGTTTGTAGCCAAATCCTGGGAAGATATCCATAAGAAGCTGGAGGAGCTCGATGATTGTCAGGAGTGGGGATTGGAGGAATTGTTGAGAGAAGCACAGAAAGTCTACGTAAGAAGGGACAGGGAGAAACAAAAAGCAAAGGCAAAAATTTTTGTAGCAGCAATTAGGGAGAGCCAAAAACTAAAGGGGTTGTTTAACCTGTCAGAAGGTAAACAAGGCGGCGGTTAGGCAAACCCCTGCTGGAGGAAGAAGGATTGCATATCGACCATTTGAAAGGATACAGACTGACTTTACCGAACTACCTAAAGTGGGACGGTTTAAATATTTGCTGGTAATAGTGGGTCAATTAACACACTGGGTAGAAGCTTACCCAGCCACACGGGCAACTGCTGCTGTTGTAGCCAAAACTCTATTGGAAAATATCATACCACACTTTGGTTTAATTGGAAATACTGATTCTGACCAGGGAACACTTGCCTTTTATTAATTCCATATAATAAACATAACCGTTCTAGTTAATGGATAGAATCTTTATTCATAACACTTTGAACAGCTGTGAACCCGTCAGGGTTCAATTTCACTGTGGGGTGGGGTTTTTTGTTGGTTTGGTTTTGGTTTTTTACCTGATAGATGCACCAGTAGCGAGGCAAAGGAAATAGCTTTTTGTATTTCTTAGTTGTTCTGTATCAGTTTTCTAAAACAAATGCATCTTTTACTGTGGGAGAATCCAGTGGTGCAAGCAGCTCAGCAGTTTCCTCCTGGGCAAGCAGTTCCCATGGCTGAACTCTGCTGGGGATAGGTGGACTGACTTGAGCAGAGCCAGGATCTGCCAAATCCTTCCTTAAATTACATGAAGTAGAACTGCTTTCCTGTTCTTATTTCCATCAATTGTTTTATATCTGTTTTTATGCATAATGATCCACCTGTTTCGCAAATACTTGGTAGATTTCAGTAATTGTCTTTTTGCATCCTGACCCTTGAAGTGGTGGTTTGGCTCATAGTTTCTCTGTCTTTAATGACAGGATGTTTGTTAGGTATATGCTATTGCATATGTTCGTGTATGTACTTTGCTATCTGCAATTTGTAAAGGGTAGGGTTACGATGACTTTGTCACTTCCTTCCCTTTCTCTTGTGTTTTAAATAATCCTCTGCATTGTGTGGCTTTTGTCTCTTTTGTTTGTTTTCTGCTTTTTCAAACTCTTTACTACAGGATATTTTCTTACCTTCTTGTTCCTTTGCCTCTAATTTCTCCCACTTTAAAACTATGTTTCCCAGTTGAAATGTTGATATTTTTAACTGAAAAAAACCCAATCAACTAAATATAACATCTTGTGTTGGAATAAACACTCTATTTATATTTAGGAAATTATTTTTCTGGGAGGTACTGAAAAAACACTAAGACTACAAAATATCCCCAGATATTCTCTGGTAACTAATTTAGGGTTAGAGATTTCTACATTAAGGCTATAACTTTTGTCATTTGTTTTATGATTTTGGTTAAGTCATAAAACTACTTGAAGTTTCCATTTTGCACAGCAGCAATTAAGCAGGAAACTTGATCACACTACTTTTTTTTTTTTTTAGCAGCAAAGAGGCTATTGCTGTAAAATTTGCACCAAAATATTTACTCTGTTAAATAACATGTTTAAGAACAAAAAAAAAAAAGAGATGGAGAATCAACTCTTAAGTGAAAAGTATGTTTAAAGGGTGTGTGTGTGTGTGTGTATGACATGTGTAGCATGTAGTCATTTTAAGACTCTAAATTGCTTTCACAGTATTTAAAGGCTTCATGTCATCAGTCTCATTTGTGCATAACTACAGACTTCTTTAGGGGTGATAAAGATACAGGAGTCATGGGATAGAAAAAGGAGAGGCAAATGTGAATAGGAGTAAAAAGCCTTTCCTTTCTGCACAGGAAGAGATGTGGGAGAATGGAAAATATATTGTCCATAATGGATGTGGAGATTGAGCCTTACCCTGGATATATTGGCTATTAATAGCATTGTGTTGTGGAAAACAAGGTAAAGTTTGCTTTTTAGGCTTTTCATCTATAGGTTGTAAGCTGCTTTTACTTAGAAAAGTATTTGTTTAGTTTCCAAGAAAGGATGAGAAAACAATTTCTGCCAGTGTTCATTGTACAGCAGTGCTGATTTCTACCCCACTAAGGTTGTTGGATTGCTTTCCAACTATAAGCCAAAGTGCTATAAGCCAAAATGTATGTCTGCTTGTTCTTTAAAAGGCCTTTTTACTTAGATAAGTCATGCTGTGAAGTGAGCATGAGCTGCAGCTTTTGTTTGGTCAGTGCTTCTGCTGCTTCACTTGCTTCCACGCTTCTCACTCACAGCTACATTGCCATTACTTAGAGTTCAGGAGTCACTGACTCAATGACAGCAGGTTTTTTCCCCCTTAAATCTCACTATTGTTTTAGTATCAGAAGATTTTAAAAATAAATGGATACAGAGATATTTTGGGGACTGCCTAGGCATTGTTTATCAGCCATATGAAAGCTGTGTACTCTGAATTGCATGGTTGAGTCTGGTAAAAAAAAAGAATGCAACATTTAAGGGATCATTAGAAAGGGGAGGGTCTTGCTAGGTGGTCAGGACAGACAGTCCCTTGCCTTTCTTAGCTTCTGGAGGGTAAGTAATAACCTGATTTTCCATCAAATTTTATTTCATTCTCTATTGCTATTCTGCTTTCTCTCCTTACTTCTGATTTTCTTGCCTGTTATTTTCTCTGAAAACCAAGAGTAATGCAGTAAGTAGGCTCAATATATCTCAGAAATTAGGTCTGGTTTTTACCCATGGTTTGGAACACCAGCTTCTTGGGCATAGTTTTTATTGCATTCAGAGCTGTACTCTTGCTGACCTTGTACAATTTGTCTTTCAAACTACTGCTGTGAACCATGGAAAAAATAAAACTGAGAGCACATGGAATTTTTTATCAATTTATACTAAATACAGCATGTAGACATTTTAGATTTTCATATTCTTTTAGAAATGTGATCCTATTTGAAAGAGATCCACAAATAGATTGGGTATTTGAATGTCAAGTTGCAATGGCATGTTGGACATTACAATACTTAAACGTTTTTGGTAGATTTTTTTCTAACAGAACACGTGGTGTCATTATTCACAGAGAGAAATTTTCCTATATTTCATTTAATTTCACCATCACTGATCTGAAAAATGCTTATTTCTGCCCTTCTTTAAGATGCAGAAGATAAATCTGTCAGGTGTATGGGTCTTTGCAAGGCTAATAGAGGTCTGCTTACAGTATTATTTTGAGAAGATACTGATCCATCTTCACAGTTGTCATTCGTCTCTATAACATACAAATAATTCCTTTCTGACCTTAAGGCTTATGCCTTGCAAGTTATTAATAGGTCATGTTTTTCAGTTACCAGAATTTTAGCTGAATTAAATGTTTGGTCTTTTGTTATCTGAGTTTACCCTTTGCTCCCCAGAATGTAAAATTCTGTGAAGAAAACACAAACTGTTTGATACAACATAGTAACCTATTATAGGCAAATTCTCCATACTACATAACCTATGTAGATGGACAGGCAAGAGGTCTGATCTAGCTGGTGCTATTTAGCATTCATCTTGCCACAATGTGTATTTCATTACAGATAACTTGTCTTATCCTATTCCTGAAAGATTGATTTATTATAAATAGATCTGTCTTTTTGAGATAACAACTTCTCAAGGTAGATGTTTCATGAGTGAGAACTTATTCAGAAGAGTTGCATTGCTCATCCAAGTTTGGTATCACATGTAGCAGAGGTAAAGGTTTGCATGCAACAGAGCCCTAATCTGAGCACAGTGTGTGTGGTGGGATTTGTAGTTTCTACTCTTGTTCAGCAAATGGGTTCATCTTACCTTTGCAGTCAATTAAATACTTCTTTTTTACCAGTTTTGCACCATGATGCCATAGGCTTCCTGTTTGTTTGTTGCTTTGAAATTTAACACTGCAAGATGGCTGGACATTCTTCAAGAAGAAAATCTTAAAGGCACAGGAACAGATGTCCCAATGTGCTGAAAGATGAGCCAGCAGGGAAGAAAGCCAGCCTGGCTAAACAGGGAGCTTTGGGTGGAACTCAGGAAAAAAGAGAGAGTTGATGACCTTTGGAAGAAGAGGCAGGCAATTCTGGAGGACTAAAAGGGTGTTAGGTTATGCAGGGAGAAAACAAGAAAGGCCAAAGTCCTACTAGAACTTAAATTGGCCACTGTTACAAAAGACAATAGAAAATGTTTCTATAGATATATTAGTAACATGAGGAGGACTAAGGAGAATCTGCATCCTCTGTAGGATGCAGGGGGAAACATAGTGATGAAGAAAAGGCTGAAGTATTTAATGCCTTCTTCACCTCCATCTTCAATAGTAAGATCAGTTGTTCTCCAGGTACCCAGCCCCCTGGGCTGGAAGACAGGAATGGGTAACAGAAAGAAGCTCTCATAATCGAATGGGAAATTGTTGGTGACCTGCTTCTCCACTTAGATGCACAGAAGTCTCCATGTGCACACAAGATGGCATCCATCCAAGGGTACTGATGGAGCTGGCAGAAGTGCTCAGGAAGCCACATTCCATCAGTTATCATCATTTCTGGCTAACTGAGGAGGTCCCAGTTGACTGGAGGTTAGCAAATGTGGCACCTATCTACAAGAAAGGACATTGTAGAGAGGCTAGTGCTTGTCTCTTCTCTCAGGTAATAAGGGGTAGAACCAGAGGGAATGGCCTAAAGCTGAAACAAGGTAGGTTTAGACTAAACATTAGGAAAAAAATCTTCATGGAAAATGTGGTGAAATATTGGAATAGGCTGCCCAGGAAGGTGGTTGAGTGGCCATCCCTGGATGTGTTCATCGCTTAGATGTAGTGTTGGGGGATATGGTCTAGGGGTGAACTTGTAGAGTAAGGCTAATGGTTGGACATGATGATCCCAAGGGTTTTTCCAACCTGAGTGATTCTGTGATTCTGTGAAGAAGGGCCAGGAGGATCTGGAGAACTACAGGACTGTCAGTCTGACCTTGGTGCCAGGGAAGGTTATGGAGCAGGCCATCCTGAGTGCTATCAGAAGACACATACAGGACAACCAAGGGTTCAGGTCCAGTCATCAGGGGTTTATGAAAGGCAGGTCCTGCTTGACTCACCTGATCTCCTTTCTATCATAAGGTGACCTGCCTAGTGGATGAGGGAAAGGCTGTGGATGTTGTCTACCTGGGACCTAGTAAAGCTTTAGACACTGTTCCACACAGCATTCTCATGGGAAAAATGGCTGCTCATGGCTTGGATGGGCGTATGATTCGCTGGGTAAAAAGCTGTCTGGATGGCTAAGCCCAAAGAGTGGTGGTGAATGGAGTTAAATCCAGGGAGTGGCCACTCACAACTGGTGTTCTCCAGCGCTCAGTGATGGGGTCAGTTCTGTTTAATACCTATATTGATGATGAAGGCAGGAGATGGCATGTCTGGTGGAGTTCTACTAATCTTTGAACAAGCAACAACAATAAATGGGTAGTTGTATAATACGGACATACTGTGAAATTCATAACCTTGTAGATAGTGATTATCTCCAGGAACAGGACAACAAGACATCTTGAGGCACCTGAGAATGCTGAACAGACAAAAACTGGTTTTGTGGCAAAGAATAAGGATTTTAGGCTTTAGGTCACTATAAGAACACGGTGATGAAGAAGAGAAGATGAAGTAAATGACCACCAGAGGTCATGGAGGTCTCCCACCAAGGGGAGAAAAGACCCTAACCCTAATGTTATTACGCATGCTCAGACTATGTAAATGAATTTCAGGAACCAATTAGCATAAGACTGCCCTTTCTAAGAAATAAAATGAAGATGTATGTTTAGCCTGCATATAAACTATGTACCCAGCTTGCATCGGTATGCACACTTGGAGGAGTGATCCCCTGTGTGTCCGGTGCCGCAAAATAAAGACTGTCTGCTTAATAACTTCGGTTACTGATTTTTTCACTGCATCAATGATCTCGATGAGGAGATCAAGGACACCTTTGCCAAGTTTGCAGACAACACTAAGTGGGGTGTGAGTGTTGATCTGCTTGAAAGTAGTGAGGCTGTACAGAGGGACCTGGGCAGGCTGGATTGATGGGCCAAGGCCAATGGTATGAGTTTCACCAAGGCCAGGTGCTGGATCCTGTACTTGGGTTACAACAATCCCATGCAAAGCTACAGGCTTGTGGAAGAGTGGCTGAAAATATGCCTTGTCAAAAAGGACCTGGTTGACAGCCAGCTGAATATGAGCCAGTAGTGTGACCAGGTGGCCAAGAAGGCCAACAGCATCCTGGCCTGTATCAGAAATGGTATGGCCAGCAGGACTTAGAGAATGATTGTCCCCCTGTACTTGACACTGGTGAGACTGCAGCTTGAGTTCTGTGCTCACTAGAAGGACATTGAGATGCTGGAATGTCCAAAGAAGGGCAACTAAGTTGGTGAAGGATCTAGAGCACATCATACGAGGTGCAGCTGAGGGAACTGGGGTTGTTTAGGCTGGAGAAAAGGCAGCTCAGCGAACACCTTATCACTTTCTGTAAGTACTTGAAAGGAGGTTGTAGGGAGGTGGGCGTTGGTCTTTTCTCCTATGTAACAAGGATAAGAGGCAACAGCAAGTTGTGCTAGGGAGATTTAGGTTGGACATTAAGAAAACTTTCTTCAGAGAAAGGGTTGTCAAACACTGGAACAGACTGCCCAGGGGAAGTGGTTGAGTCACCATCCCTGGAGCTATCTGAAAGACTCGTAGATGTGGTGCTTAGGGACATAGTTTAGTGGTATACTTTGCCGTGCTGGGTTAATTGTTGGACTTAATGATCTTAAAGGTCTGTTCCGACCTAAATAATTCTATGATTCTACAGGGCGCATTCAAGATATAATGCACTCTGTTGATGTTAAGTATTTCCCAGGGCCAACAGGAGCTGCGAACATAACAAGATCTGAAATTTGATCCTGTTACAGACTTTTTTTATGCACCAAATGCATACCACTCCTAAACACAAAATTACTGGAGTTAACCTTAATGCTTTTCAACCTATTTGACTTAACAAACTTATGTCGTTCTTGTTCTGAGCCTTGTGCCATCTAGTCTTTGTATCCATATTTAGCATGCTGTAAGTTTGCAAACATGGGTGATTAATTAACACATGTATAATATTTAGCACACTTTTTAATATGTTATAGTGTATTCTTGCTTTTAAGTTGTAGTAGTGCAGTCTTCCACTGTTATCCATAAAAACCTGCAGTAGTGGCATATTAGACTTCAAATAGGTGGTTTGCTTGGACCTTACAGTTAAACCTGGGAATTCAAATAAATCATTTGCTTAAACCTTGGGGGATGAAAGGAGGGAGCCTTTTCGAGTGTAACTGACTCAACACAGAGTAAGCTTCACATAATCCATGATAAACTGTCAATCAGAATATATTGTAAAGGTTATTACAGTACCCCCACCTGGGAAAATCTGTATTACTACTGTTGGGGTTTTGGGGAGTTATTCTGTTTTCCTTCTCTTAAAGAATTTTTCCATACTTGTTTGTCAGGGAGGTAAATTGCCGTACTTAAGAGAGACAAAAGGACCTGGCCACAGGGGGAGGGGTCCAGCCTGCCGAATAAAGGGGGTTGGGTGGAGCCCCTGGGGCTCTCACTTGTTTTGCTCCCTGCATTCGAGGAGGAGAAGCTGCCCTCGTGGTGCAGAGAACTCATCCCCACTGCGTCTCCTGCTCTCCCTGCTGCCTACCGAGGATCCTCTGGACACCAGGATCAGCTCGGAGAGAGGTCGTCCCCGTTTCGTTTCCTGTTTTTCCTTCTACCCCTGCTGTCTCCCGAGGATCCTGCTGCACACCGGGATAGGCTGCCCAAGGGGGTTCGTGACACAGGCTTTCCGTCGGCCATTGCCATGTGAGGCCTGAGCTGGCTCCGGAGCGGCGGGGAGACCATCGCGCCCTCCCTGCTCCCCGGGAGCCCCCGAGAGGTTGGCACTGGGAGCCTGGCGCTGTTTGCTGTTACTGCTGTAGTTAGTGTTGTTTGTTTGTCTTGTTATATAGATACCTAGTAAAGAACTGTTATTCCTATTCCTGATATCTTTGCCTGAAAGCCCCTTAATTTAAAATTACAAGCATTCGGAGGGGAGGGGGTTGCATTTCCATTCCAAGGGGGCTCCTGCCTTCCTTGGCAGACACCTGTCTTTCAAACCAAGACACATTTTGGCGCCCAACGTGGGGCTTGAGGGCATCGAGAGGAAAGGGTGATAAAAGGAATAACAGTTCCCAGGTAATCTAATTTTGTGTGATGAATATTGCAACCTTGTTCGGCAGCACCATGTGGTCTGGCTTGCCCCGGTTCACGTGGCACGTGGTCGTGGCTGTGTTCCTCCCCTCTGCAGCTCCTTTTCTAAACATGGATCCCCTGACTAAGGTCACTGTGGCTGTTATCCAGTTTGCACAGTGGGTTGATAAAGTGAGGAATTCATGGGTTTTCATGTTCCTCTGGAGTGTGGGCACATGGATGCAGGGCTATCACACACTAAGTGTATGTTTCTGGGGTTATGTGAAAAATGGAACCTTCTGTGAGGAAATAACACGGTGGGAACTTTTCTCCCAACCTTTCAACCAGTTCTTTGGGCCTACCCCACCGGCTTTTGAAGGGTTTAGATTTCCTCTAGCTACTAGCCAAATGTTGTTGATAGGCCTGCTCTATTTAGCATTCAGATCAGCTTGGATAACTGCCCAGGCGCCCACCCCAGAGTCTAGGAGTGCTGCCCCAGAACCTGACACGGCCTGTGTGGAACCTGGCAAGACTAGGGCCACCACAATATGCCACCTTCATTGCAACCATTAATGCTGAGGACAACCGAGAAACAGCGGGCTCCATCGCCAACAGGTTAATGTATTACGAGAGTATGGCCAGTGGCCCAGTGAAGGCTCAGGTCTCTGCTGTGGTTAGGGACCTCAAAGAGGAGATTGTGGAGGAGGTAAGGAAGAGCATTTCCTGTGTGGCACCAGTGCGAATCACAGACCCCAGAGTCAGAGCCCGACGTCCCCAAGCTAGAGAGAGAGGATACACCCCACGAGCTGAGCTGTGGTTCTTTCTGTGTGACCATGGGGAAGACATGAGAAGATGGGATAGGAAACCCACTTCTGTTCTGGCAGCACGGGTGCGTGAGCTCAAAAGAGAAAACACTAACCAAAGGGGTTCCACCAGAGTGAAAGTGGCCTCAGCCTCCCGTGACCAAGCTGCCAGGTATTACAGAAGGGAGGATGATATGTCAGATCCCCTAGAAGGAACCTCCCGCACCTATGCCCAGGGAAGGAATGATAACCAGGGCTAGGGGGCCCTGCCTCTGGCCAGGGAGAGGCACGGGAGAATCGTGTTTTCTGGACAGTGTGGATCAGATGGCCTGGCACATCAGAGCCACAGAAATATGAAGCTTTAGTCGATACTGGTGCCCAATGTACTTTAATGCCATCCGGACATGTCGGGGCAGAATCGGTTTCCATTGCTGGGGTGACCGGAGGGTCACAGCAGCTGACCCTGGTGGAAGCTGAGGTGAGCCTGGCTGGGAAGGAGTGGCAGAAACATCCAATTGTGACTGGCCCAGAGGCCCCGTGTATTCTGGGCATAGACTTCCTCCGGAGCGGCTATTACAAAGACCCAAAAGGACTCAGGTGGGCATTTGGGATAGCTGCTGTGGAGGCAGAGGGCATTGAGCAATTGAACACCCTGCCTGGACTATCAGAGAATCCTTCTGCAGTTGGGCTCCTGAAGGTGGAAGAGCAGCCAGTGCCAATTGCCACCTCGACAGTGCACCACCGGCAGTACCGCACAAATCGAGATGCCGTGATCCCCATCCACAAGATGATCCGTGAGCTGGAGAGCCAAGGGGTGGTCAGCAAAGCCCACTCACCCTTCAACAGCCCCATTTGGCCTGTGCGCAAGTCTGATGGAGAATGGAGATTGACAGTGGACTATCGTGCTTTGAATGGAGTGACTCCACCCTTGAGCGCTGCTGTGCTGGACATGCTGGAGCTCCAGTACGAGCTGGAGTCCAAAGCAGTGAAGTGGTATGCCACTATTGACATTGCCAATGCTTTTTTCTCCATTCCTCTGGCAGCAGAATGCAGGCCTCGGTTTGCCTTCACCTGGAGGGGGGTGCAGTACACCTGGAACCGACTGCCCCAGGGGTGGAAGCACAGTCCCACCATCTGCCATGGACTGATCCAGACTGCACTGGAAAAGGGTGAGGCTCCAGAACATCTGCAGTACATCGACGACATCGTTGTGTGGGGGAACACGGCAACAGAGGTATTTGAGAAAGGAGAGAAGATCATCCAGATTCTCCTGGAAGCCGGCTTCGCCATCAAAAAGAGCAAAGTCAAGGGACCTGCCCGAGAGATCCAGTTCCTGGGGGTAAAGTGGCAAGACGGACGGCATCAGATTCCCACTGAGATCATCAATAAGATCACTGCAATGTCTCCACCCACCAACAAGAAGGAAACGCAATCTTTCCTTGGTGCCATAGGCTTTTGGAGGATGCACATTCCTGAGTACAGCCAGATTGTGAGCCCTCTGTACCCGGTTACCCGCAAGAAGAACAATTTCCACTGGGGCCCTGAACAACAACAAGCCTTCACCCAGATCAAGCAGGAAATCACTCGTGCAGTAGCCCTTGGCCCAGACATGATGGGACCAGAGGTGAAGAACGTGCTCTACTCTGCAGCTGGGAACAAGGGTCTGTCCTGGAGCCTTTGGCAGAAGGTGCCTGGTGAGACTCGGGGACAACCACTGGGATTCTGGAGCCGAAGCTACAAAGGGTCCGAAGCCAACTACACCCCAACAGAGAAAGAGATCTTGGCCGCCTATGAAGGAGTCCAAGCTGCCTCAGAAATAATTGTCACAGAGGCACAACTCCTCCTGGCACCCCGACTACCGGTGCTGGGGTGGATGTTTAAGGGAAAGGCTCCTTCCACGCATCACGCCACCGATGCCACTTGGAGCAAGTGGATTGCCCTCATCACACAGCGCACCCGTATTGGAAACCCAAATTGCCCTGGGATCTTGGAAATAATTACGAACTGGCCGGAAGGTGAGACTTTTGGATTATCCTCTGAAGAAGAGGAGGAGCAAGTGACACGTGCCGAGGAAGCGCCCCCATATAACGAGCTACTGGAGAGTGAGAGACAATACGCCCTCTTCACTGATGGTTCCTGCCGAATCGTAGGTGCTAGCCGGAAATGGAAAGCTGCTGTATGGAGCCCCACACGACAAGTTGCACAAGCTACCGAGGGAGAAGGTGGATTGAGCCAACTTGCTGAACTCAAAGCCGTCCAATTAGCCCTGGACATTGCTGAAAGAGAGAAGTGGCCAAAGCTATACCTATACACTGATTCATGGATGGTAGCCAACGCCCTGTGGGGCTGGCTGGAAAGATGGAAAAAGGCAAACTGGCAGCGTAGGGGAAAACCAATCTGGGCTACTGCTGAGTGGAAAGACATTGGTAGAGAAGCTACCTGTGAAAGCCCGCCAGGTAGATGCCCATGTCCCCAAGAGCCAGGCTAATGAAGAACATCGTAACAACGCACAGGTAGACCAGGCTGCAAAAATAGAGGTGTCCCAGATAGACTTGGATTGGCAACATAAAGGCGAGTTGTTCTTGGCCTGATGGGTCCATGATGCCTCAGGCCATCAGGGCAGAGATGGTACCTATAAGTGGGCACGAGACCGAGGGGTGGATTTAACCATGGACAGTATCTCCCAAGTTATCCATGACTGTGAGACATGCGCCGCAATCAAGCAGGCCAAGCGAGTGAAACCCCTATGGTATGGTGGGCGGTGGTCCAAATACAGGTTTGGGGAGGCCTGGCAGATTGATTACATCACACTGCCTCAAACCCGCCATGGTAGAAGCCACCACAGGATGGCTGGAGACCTACCCTGTGCCTCACGCTACTGCCTGGAACACCATCCTGGGCCTTGAAAAGCAGGTCCTTTGGAGGCATGGTACGCCCGAGAGAATTGAGTCTGACAACGGGACTCATTTCAAGAACAGCCTTATAAACAGCTGGGCTAGGGACCATGGCATCGAATGGGTGTACCATATCCCTTACCATGCACCAGCAGCTGGGAAGGTTGAGCGGTGCAATGGGCTGCTTAAAACCACATTGAAGGCACTGGGCGGGGGGACTTTCAAAAACTGGGAGATGCATTTAGCAAAAGCCACCTGGTTAGTGAACACCCGAGGCTCCACCAACCGAGCAGGCCCTGCTCAGTGTGAACCCTTGCAAACAACAGATGGGGATAAGGTTCCAGTGGTACACATGAGAGGTATGCTTGGGAAAACTGTTTGGATAAAGTCTGCCTTGAGCAAAGACAAACCCATCTGTGGGGTTTTTTTCGCACAGGGACCAGGTTGCACCTGGTGGGTGATGCAAAAAGATGGAGAGACCCGATGCATACCTCAAGGGGACCTCGTTTTAGGGTGAACCACTCATGGCATTGCACTTGTATCCATATCTGCATGTATATATGTATATAATTAAGGGTAATGCATGTGTGTATATAGTTTAAAGGTTTAAGTTTGGTGTAACATGTTAGTATGGAAAAATTCGGGGTGAATAATGTTGGGGTTTTGGGGAGTTATTCTGTTTTCCTTCTTGTCTTAAAGAATTTTTCCATACTTGTTTGTCAAGGAGGTAAATTGCTGTACTTAAGAGAGACAAAAGGACCTGGCCACAGGGGGAGGGGTCCAGCCTGCCGAATAAAGGGGGTTGGGTGGAGCCCCTGAGGCTCTCACTTGTTTTGCTCCCTGCATTCGAGGAGGAGAAGCTGCCCTCGTGGTGCAGCGAACTCATCCCCACTGCGTGTCCTGCTCTCCCTGCTGCCTACCGAGGATCCTCTGGACACCGGGATCAGCTTGGAGAGAGGTCGTCCCTGTTTCGTTTCCTGTTTTTCCTTCTGCCCCTGCTGTCTCCCGAGGATCCTGCTGGACACCGGGATAGGCTGCCCAAGGGGGTTCGTGACACAGGCTTTCCGTCGGCCATTGCCACGTGAGGCCTGAGCTGGCTCCGGAGCGGCGGGGAGACCATCGCGCCCTCCCTGCTCCCCGGGAGCCCCCGAGAGGCTGGCACTGGGTTCCTGGTGCTGTTTCCTGTTACTGCCGTAGTTAGTGTTGTTTGTTTGTCCTGTTAAATATATTTAGTAAAGAACTGTTATTCCTATTCCTGATATCTTTGCCTGAAAGCCCCTTAATTTCAAAATTACAAGCATTCGGAGGGGAGGGGGTTGCATTTCCATTCCAAGGGGGCCTCCTGCCCTCCTTGGCAGACACATGTCTTTCAAACCAAGACAACTACCAAAATAGCACCCTTGCCTTGCCCATAACCAAGTCCTGCAGTGGTCATGGAGAGAAGCAGTGGGCATGGTAGGATAGTCCCC
The DNA here is from genome assembly GCA_025345505.1 of Todiramphus chloris collaris. NCBI lineage: Eukaryota > Metazoa > Chordata > Aves > Coraciiformes > Alcedinidae > Todiramphus > Todiramphus chloris. The sequence continues at coordinate 8,316,270 of JANVCC010010204.1, forward strand.
ATGGCCCTTTGGTGCATATTCTTTCTCCAATGCCGAATTGCCTTGAAGGAGGGAAAAAAGCTGCATCCATTCAAGCAGGAAGAGTTTTGCTGTCTAAGTCTGGCCCAAAAACAGCCTTCAAGTGCCCTATTTTTGTTCCCAAAGTGTATGGGAATGTACATTGGTTACAAAACCAAAGTCAGGGGTGATTATCTGGATGGTGCAGTGTGGTGATTCAGGCTGTAGCAATGCATGAGAACAGGCTTCCTATTAGCAAATCCCAGCATGTTAGTCAGCCCGCAGGGACAAGGAGATGGAAATCGGGGCATTTCCTGTGGCCTGGGCACTGTCAGCCCTGATGGACATAAAGCATGCCAGAGGCCTCTGGGACACTGGCCAGACTGACAGCTGGCCTGGCAACATGCCTTGCTGTGCCTGCCCTTGGTGCTGGCTGCGACGACTCACTCAGGCTCACAGGTGGTGGAAGCACGAAACAAGAGTCAGAGCTTTTGCTGATGTAGAGAGCAGCAGGAGACAAGCCAAGGGGATTTGCTAAACCACCAGAAAAGAAATATAAAAAAAAAACAAAACAAAAACCAAAAAACCCCCCCCAAAAAACCCCCGCAAGTAATTTGGCCATGGGTAGGAGCTGGGGCTGTAGCCATCAGCCTGTCTGGCTGTCAGAGGCAACACGGTGCTGCCATCTCCTGGCATGGCCTCGGTGGGTGTGTGGTGCTTGGGCCAGGCTGGGCTGCCCAGAACCTCCCAGAAATGCAGCTGGAGGCCAGGAGTGAGTCTGTACTGTGCTGCCAATTGCAGAAGATCTGTAGTGCTCTGGGTCCCTAGGAGGTGACCAGGCTCCTGCCTACATCCCAGCACTAGTGTGCTTCCTCATTGGTCATGGTTAGCTTTGCCCGCACGGCTCAGCTGCATTGAGTGAGTGCCCCATGCACTCAGCCCTGAAGAGCATTTTCTGAGGCACTTTATTTGATGTTTTGGTGCCCCAAACCTGCTACACGACATCGTGTGCTCAGGATAATGTGCTGTGCCACTAGTTGCAGTGGCCTGTCTGAGCACTGGTGGATGGCTTCTTCAGAGCTGTCTTCATATGAGACCTGTTGCTGGCCCTTGACCCAGCTCAGTGCCAGACCCCGCAGCATGACTTACATGTCACTGTAAAAGAGAAACCAGCATGATACCTAGCATGCCAGTGCACAGTATGTTTCCACTGTGCAGGTTATCTTGGAGTCAGATCAATGGCTCTGAATTTCATCCTATACCTTCTAGTTGAGGCATTTCTGCTCAGACCCTCCTAACTGAGCAAGGAATTTCCCATTTTATATTTATTTGTAGGGGGTGGGAGGGATATTTTGGTTCCACTAGTTCCTTCATGGTAGTTGGCAACTGCTGGCAAAACAGGAAGACACTGGATCACTCTGCCATGAACATCATAAATGTCTGGAAAATACGTGTAAGGTGCTTTTGCAGAGAGGTTCAATGTAACTGTGGTTATCAGTGGTCAAAATGAAGCTGTCATGCCTCAGCAGCCCTTCAAACACATTGTCCTGAGGAGCACAGGGCTCACAAGGCTTCTGTGCATCTCTACCATGCTGTTGCTGCCCAGTGCCTGTCCTGGCTGGACAAAACCAGGCTGCCCCAGGGCCAGCACACCCTTAGGTATGATCCCAGCTCCTCTGTGGGCTCTGCTGGCCCATGGCCACGGGGATAGGAAAACTGTTCCCAGGAACCTGTCAAATTCTGGCATTCTGATGTGTACTCTGCACAAGTATGTTTCCGGTGGAAAGCAGGGCATTCCTGTCATTCACTGTCCAGCCTCATTTCCTCTACCAGTTGCAGGGAGCAATCTTGCTCAGCCAAAGTGAGGCAGTCTACAAAGATGAAGCTGCTGCCTGCTCTTCTACATGTGCTTTGTCCTGCAGTCACAGAGCACAGAATCACAGAATGTCTTTGGTTGGAAGACACCTTCAAGATCATGTAGTCCAACCATCAACCCAACACTGCAAGCTCACTGCTAACCCATGTCCCTAAGCACCAGGTCCCACACCATTTAAATGCCTCCAGGGATGGCAACTCCACTGCTGCCCCTGGCAGACCATTCCAATGTTTGATAACCCTTTCAGTGAAGAAATGTTTCCCAATATCCAGCCTAAACCTCCCCTGTGAAGCTTGCATCCGTTCTCTCTGGTCCTGTCACACATCACCAGAGAGAAGAGGCTGTCCCCCTCCTTGCTCCAGACTCCTTTCAGGTAGTTGTAGAGAGTGATAAGGTCTCTGCTCAGTCTACTCCAGACTAAACAACCCCAGCTCCCTCAGCCACTCCTCAGAGGACTCGTGCTCCAGGCCCTTCACATGCCTTGTTGTCCTTTTCTGGACACACTCTAGCACTGATAATGCCCAGCAACTCTGGTGAAGAGGACATGCAAAAAAAAAAAAGCCATGCTCCTGTAGAAACTTCATGGGTCTCGTGTGAAACAGTGGCAAGTGAACTAACTGTGCAGTGAACTAACATTTTGTAAAAGGAGTCTAGTGTTATATTTGCACCTAATTTAACACCGAAGTGTTAACTTGTATGATGCGCCTTGGGTGGCTCTTCTGTGGCAGTGACAGAAACCAATTTTGATGCTGGAGGTGACACATAACACCCATCCCCACCCTCCCTGCCCCCCCTCAGTGTTACATGGGTCTGACTCTGCCTACAGAAATCAGAATTTCAGCCAGGAAGGGGAAGCCATCTTCCCTCAGGTGCCTTTGTCTCTGTGTCTTGTCCTTTGAAGACCCACTGACACCTAAGTTCACTAAAAGCCTACACCCATTAGAAACAAAAGAACCAAACCCAGGGGAGACTGAGAGCAATGTCAGGCAGCCAGGTCTGTGACTTATAAGCCTGTGTGGGTAGACAGCATTATTCCCTACTCCTCACTTCCATAGTGTTCCTTAGAACTAGATTTTTGGACACTTCTCCCCTTTTCAACAGGCCTAAAAAAGCCTGCATGTAGCACCAGTCCTACATCTTCAGAGCACAGTGCTGCAGGCACACACATCCACCCTTTCCCCGAGAGACACACTATCCCTGCCTCCCCGAGCAGAACATGCACACCCACAGTGAGTCTCACCAAAGTCAGACAGTGACAGCTGAAACCTGTGTACATGAGCAGTTACAAAGGGAGGACCAAGAGAATGCACCTACTGCACTTGCTCATATATACCAGGACAAAAGGCTACCCTTTTGGGTGTATATGTCTCTGGGAATCTTCTCTATTCAGTGGTCCCAGCCTCTTCTCCCATGGTTACTATTTAAGTCAGACTTACAAAACACAGACTCCAGCACACAATGCGAGTATGGGATTTTGTTTTCAGATATGATGTACTAGACAAATGCAACATTCAGGCTCAGTTGGGTAACAAGGAGGAAGACATTCAAAACTGACCATAAAGTAAATTGTAGAAAGCAAAGTTTATATGACAATAAACATGCAGCTTGCAAAAGAATAAAGATAGTGTACTGGTATTAAAACACATTTCCATATAGAGACAGCTTATGTAGCAATTTACAAGTTTAAACTCTGGCTGGAGTATGCAAGCCCTTTAAAGCTGGCATTCAAATTACCAGTAGCTTAATCAGCCATACTTAAAGTACATATTAAAATTGACATAATGTTTACATTCGCTAGCCATCCAGTCAAGCATCAAGGCACTTTCATTGGTAGTATGTCTGTCCCTGTGTCCCACGCCTCTGTTTATCCAGATGCATATTATCGGCACAGCAACAGTCAGTGACCAGTAACCTTGACCCTAGACTCCTTATCCCCAAATAAAAGCACTTGGCTACTAGATGATCCATCGCAGTATCCATCCACGTGTCAGGATATATGAAACACTGTAAACAAGACAGGTGTGTTGACTGGATCCATTAGCAAATGTGCTTTGACATGAAGAAAAGTGAGAGGTGTTACCAGTTTCAGCACTACAGAGTGTTCATCTACCACACCTGCAATCACTGGAGGAGAAAACAGCCGCTGTGGGGTGCAGAAGACACATCAGAGTGAGCAGGAGGACGTGGAGCTTTCCAGTTGCCCATCAACGGTTGTGCCATACGTGGTTTTCCTCTATTGTTACAGAAGTGTGCTTCTGCAGAGTATCAATGACTTTATTGCAAATAGGCATATATCCCCTTCAAGGTTGTCTTTGCAAATAAATACAAGTACTGGCTAAGGCTGCATTCTGGCAGGTACTTACTGAGAGCCCTCTCTCTGCAGTAAAATTAAGAGGAGGAAGCTGACAATTGTGGATATCTGGCCCGTAGTCATTATTTCTAAAATTGTTTGTAACAAATCTTGTGTCCTTAGAAATGCATCCCCGTGTGTAAGTCAGCACTGCTTGCATTTTCAGGAATGGCTCAGATTGCACAACTACTACAAAGAAAACAACAGCGAAAGCAAACACATATATGTGTTTTAACTTTTTTTTTTTTTTTAACTTATCCTTTCACTTTTAAGGAAACAAAATGGGAATTTGTGAGTACAGTGCAAGATACTTAATTTTACCCTTCTTCAGACTTTTGCACTTATAGCTCCACTATACTGCAGTCTTCTGGATCAAGAGCTATGCTGAAGACTGTGCAGTTGGCTTTAATTCCCAAATGGCTGTTCCATGACAAGACTCAACATTTTTTGTTAAAGTGCTTCCAGATAACATGAACATCAACTCTTGGAAGTTAAAATGGCTATATGTATCCTTCCTAGCAAAGACACAAGAGGTTAAATGGGATTAATGAAAGTTTTATAATCCATCAGTTCCTTTAACATAGTTAATAGGAATAACTTTTACATGTTTAAAGGAATGTATCCAAGAAACATTTAATTTGAGCTCAACTACTGCCCCAGGGAAAATAAACTAGTATATTTAGTCCCATTTACTGCACATAAATTACAATTTAAAGTGTGTATGTCCTGGAGCAGGGCTTACTAGGGACAATTTGACAATTTCAGATCCTGCTGTGAAGTCAATACCAAAGCAGCATATCTTGACATGGGGTTTGAATATTCAAGGCCTGGCTCTAATTAAACAAATGAAATTACTGAAGTTAAATCAGCATGATGATTCCCACATACCAGGTACATTAATGTAATTTTTAATAACCTGGCAGTGCTCATGTTTTGCAGTTAGGGCTGAGGCTGCATACCCCACCCCAGGCCATGGGGCTTTTCCAGTGCTCAGGAGTGTGACTCATCCTTCACAAGCAAACTCCCTCCTCCTTCCAGGGCCAAAGTTTTTTCCACTCCTGATAATCAGCATTTTATGAGGCCGCTGTAGCACTGAGAGGCATATGCTTGTCACAAAACCCTCAGAACAAAGTTCAGAAACATTTCTGCTCTGCTGTGGTTTGCACTGCCAGTGTAAGGCTTAACAAGCAGTTTAGTTTACTGTGTAGGGTGTATGAAACATAACTGCAAGACTTCCACTACAGTGGGAGAGGATATTCACAGATTAATTGCCCTGAAAAAAAAACCTGCCCTGATCCAACACACCCCAGAAACAACCCCAACAACCTCCTGTTTTAATAGAACCACCACAGCACAACTATGGAGACAAATATATTCACTTTTCTTGCAAACAAAGGAGCAGTTAGGCAGCCTGTACTTAAAGTTTCACACATGCTAATACAGGAAAAATAACTTCTATTTCTATGAGCCACCCTTCTCTGCTATCAAAATAGCAAGGTCTTTACAACTATTCTCCAACCTCTACCTGAAAACTTCCAGTCCAGAAAATCAAGATGGACATAAAAGTGTCAATACTGACATGTGATTTGACTCTAATAATGCCTTTATTTTTAAAGTGCACCGTAGTATGGGGAGGGAGAAGGATAAAGTCTTTAATTACTATGATAGGGCCAAGTTCAGATAATTTCAGTGGATTGCTCTAACTACATTACAAACACTAAAACCCTCTATGCAACTGTCTGATACTATTAGCTTGTCATCATCCAAAGTATAAAATCAAGTTAAACCCTGAACACTGCATGATACAGTATTTGGCACAGAGGTTTATGACTAAGCTGTAAACCTATTATTTGTATGTACTGTGGCTTCAATAAGCTGTTCACCCATGAGTATCTCCTGCTTAATCTTTAGAATATCAGCCCTAGATAAATGCACAAGCCTGAAGAATAGAATAAAACTCTGGCAGGCAGACAGAATTCTCTCCAGGAAACACTCCTGTGTAATTCTCTGAGTTTATTACCTCTGGCCCACAAACAAAAAAGAAAGTGCCAGAAGTGACAAGCCAGAACTCTTGTTAGCACAGACCTTTAAAAAATTAAGAATCTCTTGACATTTTTTGACATTGAAAATGGTCCATGATTAACAGCAACCAAGAACAAAACGCTTTCCCTTCATACAACAAAAAGGCAACCAGCAACTTTAGGAATAACTGAAGTTGTTCTTTAAATATGACTTATACTATAAAAAGTTAATTTCACTGGATCACAAAAAAACCCAACCTACAACAACAAAAAAAAAAAATTAAAAAGATAAGAAAGAAATCATCAGCATGTTTTTGAAAACATCCAGGCCGTTGAATCAATGTTCAGACTAAGCAGCCAGGTTGTGGCCCACAGTATTTCAGAGATGAGCAGGAGATGGATTAGGTGCTGCAGGGCCATTTTAGTAAGCATGCACACTGCTCAGCAGAGACTTTCCCTTTACTTGTGGTTTCTACAATCACTATGAAGTTTGCATAGAGAAGATGACCTATCCCCAGTAAGGTAACTGCTATTATTTTCCAAGAGGAATGTATTCTTACAAAGGAATGCTCCTTCAAGCTTTGAAAAAAAAAAAAAAACCCCAAAAGACATCATAGTTTTCATTATGCCCTTGCCCTCTGGGAGGGATTTTGAAGGTGCTGAGGGGGAGGGGGGAGAAAAGGAAGGGGACTAGCTTGAGGAAAGGTGTACTTATAGTAAGCTGCAACATAGCCTTTTGGTTTCAAAAAGTGCCAAGATACAAAAAATACTGTAGGGAGAAAGGAACTGTAGAATACTGAAATGTTATTGAAAGTTCTGCATTCTTACCTGTTTTAAATAGGTCTAGCATTGAATTTCTTTGTAACAAAAGCAGAAGCCGTGACCATTTATATGTATACCTGTCCTTCCCTGCAAGCAGCCAGACAAGGACAAAGGAAACGATACTGACACCTGCCTTTCCAGAACCATTATCAAGTGCTTTGCAGAACAGCAGCACAAGAGGTCAGAACACAAAAAGTTTTATGTGGTCTTAAACACATAGTTCTTTTGCTGAAGGAGAAAACCACCCCCTTGTTTTATTCCTGCAACAGAGCATTTAGTGTTTTGAGTTAAGGTTTTATTAGTGTCAGATTAGAAAACTGAGTAGATGAAGTTAAGGAAAAATAAAAATCTACAAGAGTGCCATAAAATTTCTAGTTATTATTGGAGAAGGGGTTAGTTTTAATGTATTTTCAATTTTCTTTACACTTGTAGAGATGGCAGTCTCCAACAAATGCATCTTCTTCAATAAATTGCAAACTACATGAACAGGGGAAAAGCGAGACATAAGACATAAGTAAGAAATTTCAACAGCCATGTAAGTGTTATTTGTGGCTCATGGCTGCTACAGGTAATGTTCAAATTCAGTGTGAACTTTGTTTAACTCTTGAGAGCTTCAGTGACTGTAATGCTTTGGTTCTTGCTGCTTTCAGTCTCAAGGAGATCCTGTAGCAGTAGCAGTGAGGTTATGGCATACTAATCATTGTAGTCCGGCAGGAAAAAGGTCATATTCCCTTTCTCCTGAGCAGTTAGAAAAGTGGTAAAAACTTACAGCTCTTTACTTGCCTCTCAAGCCGTAAACAGCAATGGTGCACTTACTAAACAAAGGCAGTTTATATAGCCAGAGAGGTATGGCATAATCAGACAGCAATCAGGGTATAAAACCTTTAAGTAACTCTTAATCTGTGTTTTCATCTGGATTTGTAAACTTCTGAATGTGAGACTGAATTGCTGTACATCAAGTTGCAAGGCACGTTTTTAGGCCAAATTATTTATAATAATTAGTTCATGTGCATGCATATCTATATGTAGGTAGGATATCAATTACTATAGTAGCAGAGCCAAGCAATCATGATGGTTTTTTATTTGCACACCACAGCAGGTTCTATTAACTTTTAAAATAATTTTTAAATGGGGATGAACATGATTTGCATGTCTGGTAAGCTGGAAACTGAGACACTGGGCCAAGTCAAAATTCAAAAAGTCAATCAAGCTACTGAAAAATACATGACACAAGTATTCTTCCACAATAAAATATGAAGCTTCAGTCTTACTTTTGCACAACGATGCTCCAAGGACCTAAAGCTGGCATTTTAGGCTTGTACACGGTCACAAGCTGAAGTATTTCTTCTAGGAGGTCTATTGGCTGATGTGATTAATTGAACTTGTCATATCAGAGTGATGCATGATTGAAAATGGCAAGACACAAAAATCAAGGTAGCACAAAGGCTTGTTCAGCTATCCAGATGTAAGATTTTATGTAGTGCATAAAAGTAAGTCTCCGGTAGGTTTGGACTGCAAATTTTCCACAGAAACACAGTCCTTATTGTACTTTGTCAAATTACTCTTTACTTAATTTCAGTATTTCTACCTGCATTCAGATAGAAACACCTAGCTTAATTTATCAGAAACTCACGAGAAAGTGTGAACAGGCACTAATGAAGGCCTAAACAGAGCCAGTCTCTTTTCTCACTGAGGCATATAGCCCCCTTGTCTCACAGTCTGCGGGAGGTAACTTTTTGGCATTTCATCAACTGATGATGGATTTTCTTCCACTGTTTCAGGTCTCACAGTTTGTCCTCCAGTACTTCTCTGTAAAACATCTGATAGAGCAGCTTCCTGGGTATTTTTTTCCAGCCCAAGGCCCGACAGCTGTGAACTCTGACCTGGTATCTGCAGCTGTGCAAATCCAACAAGATCCCCCTCACCAGCAGAAGTAATTTGCTTTGTTCTTTCTAAGCATGGCCTGTCTGTGTTGGTTTCATCCTGACCACCATTTTGTTTGAAATACTGCTGCCTGTGTGTTGTACTGTCACCTCCTCCAGTGTGATCCTCTGATCTCTCTTCTGAATCTAGCAGTGGCTGAGTTGACTCTGACCTTGAAAAGACTTGTACAGGCGTTTGGTCTCTGTAGCCATTAAGTACCACAGTTGAATATTGTACAGTGCTTGAAGTGTTTTGTGTAGTTTCACCTTCATCGCTGTCAGAGACACTTTGCCTAGGAGAAGACATGCACGATGATCCTCCAATACCACTGCTGTGCCCTTCAGAAGTACTTTTTTCCTTTTTAAGCAAATCAAAGGGTTTTAGATCTTGTTCTGAAAAAGACTTCTTGTCATCAGCTTCTATTTCTACAACGCTTACATCTGTAAAGCTGCCTTCTGGGTACATCTGATCTTTGGAACTAAAGTTATGCTGAAAGAAAGAAACGGATGTTGCCCAAAAGGAACATTATATTAAAAATCAAAACCCCATTACAAATATGATTTTTCTTTTGTAATAGTTTTGAGTTTTTTCATGTAAGTTTTCTCCTTACTAAGTTTGGCAGTGTCTCCAAAGTATCTTTTACAAAATGAAGGACATAGCTTTGTTTCCAATGCAAAATCGTAATCATGCATCTCTTCAAAAACCGTAGTGGGTGTGCAAGCTTTGCTCTCATTTTAATTATTATTAAAAGCCAAAAAATATAACCATTTGCTGTGAAGCACAGGAACATTCTATATTGACAGCCATACAGACATTACTTCCAATAACATTTTCACTTCTTCACAGAAATGACCCACGGTTTATTGAACAGAATTTGCTATGCTCTTCACCCAGCATGAGGCATATGTTTTGCTGTTACCTCATTCATAAGGAACTCTTCGAGCTTTCTCTCTCATTCATGACTTAACTGTGCAAACAAGTCACTTCAGGGTTTTAAGAATAGGGATTATGAATTGTGTTTGCTTAATCCCAACTTTCCATGAATGAGTAAAATAATTAGGACTTGACCCTTACAACTAGTAACTGAGTATAATTCACAATGTTAAAGCCTGCTCTATGCTTGAACTTGTGCTAAGGGCCCTGTATTTCTAATGCTGAAACTATTGATGCAATAAAGTCTTCTAACAATATTATTTCACAGTGTCATGAAACAACATTCTTTTTTTTTTCCCCTTTAAATCTGTGTGTGCTAGAAGACTCCTATTGGTTAGTTTATTTGAAACCTTGTGGACTGGAAAGATACAGGATGCAGAAAGGTGAGTATTACCTTAGGTGGAACTTGAGGAGACCACTGAGCAATGTTACTCTTAGATGGATCAGGGACAATAGGCCAGATATGCTTTTTAATTCTGTAAAGGATTAAAACCAGAACAGGATTACAAGATACACTCCCCAAATTCCTATGTTGATAGCAAGTACTGCATAATCCATGACACCACCACCTTACACAGCACTTTTGTAAGCATTATTTATTTCCAAATCGGAATGCTTCCTGCAATTCTTTACATCTTTGCTGGGAGCTGTACTATTCAGCAAAACATAGCACTGCACTCATAACACCTTTACAGATTAGATGTAGCCATCCAACATAAACCAAACCAAGAAATGGTAATGGTTAGTGAGGGATTTCCAATTACAGCAACTGAATTAGGTAAAGTCTATGATTCATGTCAGTATATAAGTACATTGCTGCTTCTTTAAGATGACTATGAATATCACAGCAGTCAAAATCTAAGCCAGCTTCACAGCTAAAAACTCTTTATAAGGCTCCAACAACAGATCCTCTACAGGAGAGCTATGAATAACACACTGTAATGTGGGATTTTCAAATGACATCCATTAAGAACTGATTTTAGGAGCAGCAGGGAGGTCAGAAGGAAAAGTGGACTAAATCCTATTCTTTAATTAGAAAGAAAAGATAGTTGAGTGGGAACATAGGGGAGGTGCTACTCCTTGCCAAAGAAAACTCCTCAGCAATAAACTGTCAGCTAAAGCCAGAGACAACAGCTCTGGGGTAGAGGGAACAGGAGGAGGTAGGATGTTTCCCAGTAGATAGTAAACAGGAACAGAGTTTGACTGAGGCTAAGCAAGGTAGACAAACATGATGTATGCCTATATTTTTTTGCTGTAGAGCTTATATTTGCTAACATTAATTAAATAGCTCAAACACAGCCAGCAAACAGATATTCTGTGCTTCACAAACTAGGGACCATCACTCCACTCCCATAACATGGATTAAAGAAACAACACAGTATATCCTGATCAACACCTTACAAACTTAATTCTGATCAACTCTATCAAGAAAAGCAAGAATTTCTTTGCAGGACTGTCACAGAACATTTAGTTTACATGATACTTGTTAACAGCAAGAATTTAGTACCAGAAGAGGCCCCAATTTCTTAAGGAAAATACAAAAATGTTTATCACCAGGCACCTTCTCTTTCTATCTAACTTCAGAATATTTACTTGTTTGTATTGAATTACTGCCATCTCTGTTATGCCCAGAAACATCAGAAGTGTAAGAGAAAGACTTATACTTACAAGTCACGCTTGTTGAAGCAAAACAAAACTCCAAGGAGCACAATCAACAGGAATGCTAGACACACCGGTACAACTATAGCTTCAATTTCTCCTTTCCCTGAAGAAAGAGAAGCAGTTATAGCCTACTTGGGCAAGTAAGGAACAGTAGCAGCATACATTCCCAAAAGAACAGGTAGAATCTGAAACTGAATAAACCTGCAGTCATCAGTCTTAAGCTTCACTTTCAGAAGAACCTTTTCAGCATATGAAAAGTATGTTGGTGAATATATGAAAAGCTCTGTCCTAAAAACCTAATGCCTTGCATCAGAAAAAAACCCACAGGTTGCTCTAGAAGCTGTAATGCTGACAGAGCAAGTAATTTTACAGTTTGGGAAGATACAACAATAACAGCTACACGAATCCATCTTGGTCCATGTGTCTCCATAGCCTACTGTCTGCCATAACATCACAGTCAAATATGTAATGTAAGCAAAATCACTAGTCATCCATCAGTTCACTCCGTACATGAAAATATTCTCTGCCTGAAAACACTCAGGATTGCTTTATTTGTTATATATTCATTTCAATGATATACAGATTCTTATACAAACCTTACAGAAGGCTTAAGTATAATGGTTTAAGCCCAGCCATCAACAAAGCAGCATGTGGCCACTTGCTCACTCACTACATCTCCCTGGTGGGATGGGGGAGAAAATATAATGAAAGACTTAAGGGTTGAGCCAAGGACAGAGAGATCACTCACAAACTATGGTCACAGGCAAAACAGACTTGACCTGGGGGGGCGGGGGGCAGGGGAAAATCCATTTAATTTATTACCAATCAAATCAGAGTGGGATGAAAAATAAAACCAAATCTTAACAACACCTTTGTCCCCACCACTCCTTTCTTTCTGGGCTCAGTTTCACTTCTGATTTATCTACCTCCTCCCCTGTCAGCAGCAGGGAGGGAAATAGGAGTTGTGGTCAGTCTGTCACTTGTTTCTGCTGCTTCTTCCTCGCAAGGAGAGGACTCCTCACACTCTTCTCCTGCTCCAGCACAGGGTCCTTCCCACAGGAGACAATCCTCTATGCACTTCTCCTATGTGAGTTCTTCCCATGGTCTACAGTTACTCACAAACCGCTCTGGAGCAGGTCCCTTCCACAGGGTGTAGGAACAGACTGCTCCAGTGCAGTCTTCCCACACAGTCAATGGCCTTCTTTGGGCACAGCCACCTGATCCAGTGCAGGGTCCTCCATGGGCTGCAGGTGGGTATCCGCTCCACCTTTAACCTCATGAGCTGCAAAGGCACAGCCTGCCATCACCACAGGCTGCAGGGGAATCTCTGCTGCAGTGCACCTCCCTGACTGTTTCTTCACTGGTCTTGGTGTCTACAAAGTTGTTTTGCTCATGTGCCACTCCTCTCCTCCACTGCAAGTTTTACAGCAGTTTCTTACTTTCTCTTAAATGTTATAGAGGCACTACCACTGTCACTGACTGGCTCAGCCTTGAACAGAGGTGGGTCCAACTTGGAGCTTGAGAAGCTTCTATCTAGCTTGTCACAGAAGCCACCCCTGAAGCCCCTTGCTCACTACCATAACCCTGCCACACAAACTCAACGCATCAGAGAAGATCAACACTAAACAGCAAAAAACAAGCAAGATAATACACCAAAAGCAAACAAACAAAAAATAACCCAAACCCCCAATCACCACAAATCCAAAAACTGCTAACTCTAAAGAAGCGATTTTCACAAGTAAGTTTGATTCATGTTGTTGTTCTTACAACAGCTCTCCAGAGCTGAATGTACAACAGATTTAAGTCTTCAAAATGAGTTTCTGTATATAACTCTAGCTAGCTTTAATAGTGATATAAATGAGAGCATGGAACCTGAAGAAGAGTTTTAAGAATGGCATGTGCTGACTGGCACCGAGATTAAAAGATCAAGATCCCAGCACACTCATGCAGCTTCTCAGGACACCTAAGATCCTATAAGATCTTGTGTAGAGCCTTGCTACACCACTGCAACATTACTTACTACTTCTGCTAGTTGTGACACTCCTCCTTACCAAATTTTTGCGTAGTAAATGTAAAATCAGGACCACTCCTGCCTCCTTCATCTGTGTATGCCATCATCCGCACAGTATACAGTGTGTCACTTGTTAGAGAAGAAAGGGTATACTCTGTCTTGGAAGGATCCACTGTCACAGCTAAAGAGAGGACAAAAATTGTACTAATTTTCTGTACAACTTATTAGATCTCCACAGACACAGCAGCATTAGGACATCTTCAGATATGCACCATAGTTTTAGTAGAATGCATAGCTATACAGAAAATAAAACAGACACAGCAAGACTACAAACTTGTACAAGAAATGCAGAGATTAATTTGTTTCTATTCAAGTGTTTGAATTTCTTCTTCATGATATCACAGAATCATAGAATGTTAGGGGTTGGAAGGGACCTCTGGAGATCATCGAGTCCAACCCCCCCTGCCAAAGCAGGATCACCTACGGCAGGCCACACAGGATTCAGACAGGTTTTGAAGGCCTCTAGAGAAGGTGACTCCACACCCTCTCTGGGCAGCCTGTTCCAGTGCTTCATCACCCTCACAGTAAAGAAGTGCCTTGTCACATTGCAGTGGAACCTTCTGTGCTCAAGTTTATACCCATTGTTCCTTGTCCTATTGCTGGGCACTACAGAAGAGTTTGGCTCTTTCCATTTCACACCCACCCTTCAGATATTTATAGACATTATTAATAAGGTCCCCTCTCAGTCTTCTCCTCTTGAACTAAACAGTCTCAGTTCCCTCAGTCCTTCTTCATAGAGGAGATTGGCAAGTCCCTTAATCATCCTCATAGCTCTTCATTGGATTCTTTCCAATAGATCCCCATCTCTAAAACTGGGGAGCCCAAAACTGGACACAGTATTTCAGCTGTAGTCTAACTATGGCAGAGTAGAGGGGAAGGAGAACCTCCCTAGACCTACTGGACACAGTTGTCTTAATGCACCCCAGGATGCCATTGGCCTTTCTGTCCACAAGGGCACATTGCTGTCCCATGGATAACCTGCTATCCACTAGGTCTCAGTTTCCTGTGTTCCTTCTCCCAAAGTGGAGCCACAAAGTAAACTAGCAGTAAAGTTGAGGGTTAAAGGTCTCTTAAGAAGCAGAATAAACCAGAAAATAAACAGAAATAGCCAGTTACTAATGAGAAAAAACATGGTTAACTGGAAATAACAAGAATGGGGGTAGATATACCAACTTAAGCAAATCTAAAAAAGAGAAAACTTTTAATAGTGACAACTCCCTGTCTTATTCCTGCAGGTCATATACAGTACTGAGAAGCAAAATGCACTTCAAATGAGAAGGTTTACATCTTGCTATACCACCATCTCCTCCTGTATTTAGATCAAGATGGGAGCACACACCCACATATCAGCTTCCAGAAACTGAACTCAGTAGCCTGTTATACACAGACCGAATGTTCTGAATTCTTTACTGGGTACTTTTCTATATGGGGGAGAGCTATGCCTCAGGCATCAGCTTTAGGCAGTCAGAACAGACTGTCAGCTACTCCCAAATCTGGTGTTTCCCCTCCCCCACCCCTCCAGGAACATATATGAGGAAAGAGACAGATGGAATATTCAATGCCACAAAGCACTTCTCTGCTTTTTGTTACCTGTTTCATTTCCATCGATAGTTTTGTAAAATATGGTGTAACTTCTGATAAATCCATTTTGTTCATCCACTGTGAGTTGGTTCCATGTCAAAACTGCTTCAGCTTTTCCTACTTTTTTTGTCTGAACAGTTGGTCCTTTTGAAGGACCTGTAATAGGAAATGAAGATTAGTTTCTGTTGGGCAGCCTCACATGCACAGAAACAGTGTATTAATGAGCACTGAATTGTCACTGCATAAAAACTTCAGTTGAACAGCTGGACTAACTCATCTGCAAAGCATTACTTTCAGACAACACAGCAACTGCAAAGATGTTTTAAAAGAGAAGCCTCCAGGAAAAAAAAAAGATTAGAAAAAGTATTCAGTAGATCACACACATGAAATCTTCAACTTAAATTAATTAGTATTTGCTTTATAACTGAAATTTAAATTAACTCAGCATAGATATACCAATATCTGTACCAATAAAATGACTAACTCCTGACAAATAATCCCATAAAGGCTGGAAAAAATGAGAGTCAGCCACAGGTATCTGTTTAACTCCTAAATACTGTAAATAAGCAGAAGGGATGTTAATAGAAGGGACAAGATCAATTATGTCAGATGCCACTCGAGAGCAGACTATTTTTCATTATATGGTCCCCATTAAAAGAAAGGTCTCATTGTTTTTAGTCCAGAAAGTTAGTTTATGTGATCCAGGATGTCTGTTTTGTACTTACGGTCCTGCTGAAGGTAAGCCTTCACAGACTCTCCACTTCCCTGACCATCAGCATATAGAGGGTACACTGTTATCAAGTAACACTTGAATGGCTTTATGTCACCTAATAAAAGGAATTTAAAATGTTGAATGGCTTTATATCACCTAATAAAAGGAATTTAAAATGTGGTGTTTCACAGACAAGCTCCTCTCCCACCTCCTCATTTATTTCAGATACAAGGTTCGTGGTTTCAGCTGTTTTATTAGATGCATTTGTAACTAATGCAACTGACTATTATTTTCTAGAGATCATTGATATACTGCTCAAAAATATTAACTAAAAGGAACAATATTATGGTTCACATTCAAATGCTGTATTTAATAAATGGACTTCACAGAAGTCTGTTTCTTCTCACTTATTTTAACTAAATAGCATTTTATCTGTCTGCAGCACTGAACGCTAAAATCGTTGATTTAAGCTACTGATCGCAGTATGAAAAGAACAATAAAGCTGATCATATTTCATTGCTTGAACTGGAAGAGGTATGAGACAATTTGATTTTGAAGGAACTCAGCCTTTTCACTATTTTAATGGCTTTCAAGACTGAGAAGACTAAAACCAAAATGCAGATAAAACCCTTGCTGTTACCGAATACAAATTCCAAAATGCAGATTAGGTACAGTTTTGTATTTGACAAAAATATACAGATATTCCACATATTCCACACTTGTGATAAATGAAGATAAGCCCTCAGTATTATTACAGATTCCTGTCCTACAATAAAGTTCTAGTCAGCATGAGGATGCTCCTCACTTTAGGAATACTCTGCATTTTTTTGAGTGTTCTACAAAGTGTTTGTAGACTTCCAAGTTAAATACCTTTTAAGTATGTTCCTTGAACATTTCCTGGTTCATTCTGCCATTCTATGATACAGTCTGAGCTGTTGGACACCAGACACCATTCAATCACATACTTAAGAACAGAACTGTTAGGAGCAGTCCACCCTACCCACAACTTGCCATCTTTAGGTAGTGTTCTAACATTCTTCACAGGAGCTGTGATGGAAGAAAACAGACAACTGTAAATATTGACAGTCCTTCCACTAGATATTTATAATAACAACTATTTTGACAAAAAGTGGTTATTATAGGTTCTGTCAAATTGTCACCACTAAGTAAATGTAAAAGCCATCTTCTGAAATTTAGAATCTGAATCTTTTTATCAGAGATCCAAAATAAGCAGTATTAGGCTATCAAGAACTGGAAATTAGTTTCAGCTTCTCTGTTATCAAACATAGCAAGCTGCCTTATTGAACAGTAAAGAGATACTGAAAGAAAGGGTTTATTTCAGAGAGAAATCAAACCTTGAGACAAAGTCCTATTCTAATCCTCCACTCATGTACCTTACTTCTGGCTCCAATGCTACTGCTTGAAACAACCTTAATTAGTTCATCTAATAGCTTTAGAACCTGTCTCTCCCCCTTGCTGTTTATGCTAAAAGCAGCATCTTCCTGCATACGTATTTTTTTGTTTTCTAACCTTGTAATATTTGGATTGTCTAAAAGGAGGCTGGAAGTAAGGAGAAAGCAGCCTGTAGTTACTACTACTGCACAATGAAAAGTACATCATAAAAAGGAACATGAACAGTAGAGAAACAGTGGAAGCAGATGACAAAACCAGGCAAGGTACTGAAAACGTAGGGCGGTGAGACTGGAACAAGAAAAGAAAGGGGTGACGACACAATGAGAAAGGAAGAGGAAGAAGATCAATGGCAAGATGGTATACATATGAAGTAAAGGATGCTTGGTTCCTCAGAATTTTTGAAAAGAAAAAAAAAACCCCCAAAAACGTAAGGAATAAATGCACAGTAGATGTAAGAACTGAAAAAAAGCACCCAAATAGCAAACACAGCTTCAAATGAACCCACTGAGTACCTAAATCTGCATGTTCCCTAGGTTACAAATTATAAGGCAGGTCTAATTATAAGGCATAAGACTGTAGACATATTCAGTAATATGTCTGTGCAAAACATATAATTTTATGGCACTGAAGGTTTCTTGTAACAAAAGCCATGCACATGCATTTAAAAGAGATATTACTAGGACACTAACCTTTTGAATTAGTTGCTGGGATAAGTAAAATTGATGGAGGGGATGCCCCAACTCTGTTATGGGCAATCACAGACACTTCGTAAGTGCCATTTGTCAGCTTTAATGTAAGGTTGGTAGTATTAACATT
This sequence comes from Todiramphus chloris collaris, assembly GCA_025345505.1. NCBI lineage: Eukaryota > Metazoa > Chordata > Aves > Coraciiformes > Alcedinidae > Todiramphus > Todiramphus chloris. Next base: position 8,334,447 of record JANVCC010010204.1, read on the forward strand.
GTATTTCTCTGGTGGACTGGAGAGAGATGATTTAGCTCTGACAGTCACTTCATACTGCATGATTACTCCATTGGCTTCAAACGGTTCCAATGCCTGTTAGAAACACATCTTTTATTACACTGACACTGAATAAACACAAATCCTTACTGTCTTTCATGCATACTTCAAAAATATGAGAGCAAGACAAGTTACGTAGATCAAATAGCTGCATATTTAAGGGAAGCACAAATAACTTGTGTTCATTTCTGTAAAGCAGTATCTTCAGAACTATTTCTGGTTTAAATCCTCTTTTTCTTGGCTCACAATCCTACCTAGTAGTTTGATAAAAACTATTATGGAAAGATGGCAGAACATACGCATTTTATGTGACTTTACAACACAATGACATAAAAAGACTCTCACAATTTAAACTGTCTTGAACCCAAATGCAAAACAGGCCAAGTAGTTTTCTTTTATCATAGATGGAAAAAATACTTGTTTCTCTGTTGTACAACACAGAAAAATACTATGTTTGTGTAACAGTATTCATTTTCAGGTAACTTAGGAGAAAATCATGGAAACTATAAAGTAGCACCAGTTTTCCAATGCTAAACTAACATTAGAAAGTAATTGCATTCACTTTCTCAGCTATGGACTAATTAACCAGCTAGATACTACATGCAAATGTACATATATTTACTAAGTTTGGCCTCTGGAATGTCTCTAAGCTTAATGGATTTTGCGGCTGGAATGTCCCTATCCAGAGAGTATAACATGAAGGCATAACAAAGGTTAACTTTCAACAAGTGAAAGTTTCCAATTCCAGAAACTGCTTATGGATAGCAAAGCAGGAAAGTGAAAGGGGATTCTTCACATTCCAGACCATAGATGTCAGTTAGCTGGTGGACTTTACATCTGTACTTTTAATTTTTCATAACTGATTATTATAATAAGAATACTAAAGTCCTTCACATAGTATTCCAGCTATCTCTTCAAGTTTTTTGAGGTAAATTTTGCCAATTAACGACTCATGTTTTTAAAAGAATGTTCAATTCCTGCAGTCTATCATGTTACTTTACCTTCCACATCAGATGCACAGTCCAGGAAGCTGATGAGCAAGATGTGTCAATGATCCTCCATATCGGTGGTGCTTTAGATGGTTCTGATGGAAGAAACAATGCTTAACAGCAGAAATAGTTTTATTTCATTTGTTTCAATTAATCCTTTGACTATTATTAGATGTTTGCCTCTTTTTTTTTTTTTCTTTTTTTTTCTTGTAATAAAATCATATACAGAAACTGTTCCCTTAATTTCTCAAAGAAAATCATGCTTGGTACACTAAGTGGAATATCTGCATGGAAAGATTTCTTGAAGGGATGAGGAAGACACTAGTTCTAGTTTAAGCATGAAAATAAAGGGACAGCCCTGCAAATATGCGTACTGAAAATCTTGCTATGGCCTGTAGCTGCAACACTCTCCCAACCCCTCAATATTAAGTCACCTGCAAATGTAAAGTGCAGAAACGTTAACAAGGTGACTCCTGACAGAATTCCCCAAGTTTCCTACATCCTTATGCTGTCCCAGAGGGGGAAAAGGATTCTGGGGCAGGAATTGGCAGGGCTTATTGATAGGGCTTTAAGTTAGATTTGAAGGGGAAAGGGGTTAATAATTTCATGCTTGCCTGTGACAAACAGTGGGGCAGCACATCAGGGGCTGAGGGATGGAGTCCTAGTAAGGCTTCTCAACTCGCTGCCCCGAGCAAAGCCAGTGACAATGCCCTGGGACACCCCAGAGGAGTCAAAGGGGCTTCGCACAAGAAGGTGATCCAGCCAGCCCAGCTGAAGGGCCTCTGCACAAATGCACACGGCTTGGGCAATAAACAGGAGGCATTAAGAGCCTGCTATGGCTGGAAAGCCATGGCATAGTGGCTATTACTGAAACTTGGTGGGATGATTCCCATGACTAGAACATAGGGGTAGATGGTCACAACCTGTTCAGGAAGGACAGGCAGGGTAGGAAGGGAGGAGGTGTTGCCCTCTACATCAGTGACCGGCCGGAATCCATGGAGTTACACATGGGGAAGGACGATGAGCCATTTGAGAGCGTATGGGTTACGATTCAAGGGAAGTCCGTGGAAGGTGATGTTATGGTGGGGGTCTGCTACAGGCCACCTGACCAGCAGAGCCAAGCGGATGAGGCCCTCCATAGGCAGATAGAAATGTCTTTGTATTCACAGGCCTTGGTACTTGCATGACATTCTGGTCTCCAAGATGGTGGAGATGGTCTCCAAGATGATGGATGGACAATTCAGTGGATAAAGAACTGGCTTGATGGCCCCTCCCAAAGAGTGGTTGTCAATGGGTCAGTATCCAAGTGGAGACTAGTCACAAGTGGAGTCCCTCAAGGATCAGTACTGGGACCAGTCTTGTTTAACATCTTTGTCAGCGACATGGACAGTGGAATTGAGTGCACCCTCAGCAAGTTTGCTGACGACACCAAGCTCTGTGGAGTGGCTGACACGCTGGAGGGAAGGGATGCCATCCAGAGGGACCTCAACAGGCTGGAGAGGTGGGCCCATACCAACCTCATGAAGTTCAACAAGGCCAAATTCAAGGTCCTCCATCTGGGCCGGAGCAATCCCAAACACCAACATAGGCTGGGCTGTGACTGGCTTGAGAGCAGCCCTGAAGAAAAGGACTTGGGAGTGCTGGTGGATGAGAAGCTCAACATGAGCCATCGGTGTGCTCTTGCAGCCCAGAAAGCCAATCGTGTCCTGGGCTGCATCAAGAGAAGCAGGGCCAGCAGGTCGAGGGAGGTGATTCTCCCCCTCTACTCCGCTCTCGTGAGGCCTCACCTGGAGTACTGCGTCCCATTATGGAGCCCCTATTACAGGAAGGATATGGAAGTGCTGGAACGTGCCCAGAGAAGGGCCATGAGGATGATCAGAGGGCTGGACCACCTCTCCTATGGGGACAGACTGAGAGTTGGGGTTGTTCAGTCTGGAAAAGAGAAGGCTCCAAGGAGACCTTATTGTGGCCTCTCAGTACCTGAAGAGGGCCTACAAGAAAGCTGGGGAGGGACTTTTTAGGCTGTTGAGCAGTGACAGGACTAGAGGGAATGGATTAAAACTAGAGATAGGTTAATTCAGGTTGGACATTAGGAAGAATTTCTTCACCATGACGGTGGTGAGACACTGGAACAGGTTGCCCAGAGAGGTGGTGGAAGCCCCATCCTTGGAAGTTTTTAAGGCCAGGTGCTGGACAGGGCTTTGAGCAACTTGCTGTAGTGGGAGGTGTCCCTGCCCATGGCAGGGGGGTTGGAACTAGATGATCTTGAAGGTCCCTTCCAACCCTGACAATTATATGATTCTAAAAAGAGTAAAGGACTGCAGTACTTTTGTACAGTACTTCTGGCATCAGTACTGTAAAATATTCCAGTGGTATTTCCACTACAAATTTAATTTCAAAGTAGAATGAATCTATCAAAGTGTGTAAAACAGTAAGTGGCCAATTGTTTATGAGAGCTGTAGCCCTAATAGAAAAATCAGGTCTTTCTTAAAAGTCTCTGGGTACTCTGATTTGATTCACATGAAACAGAAGCAACAGAAGGATTGTCTTGCCTAATATAGATCACAAGTACAACATGATCTGTCTCAAGTTCATTTCCTACTCTAGTACCTTTGTTCTGAGGCTAAAAGACAACATGAATACTTAATCACTAATAGCAATATTTTTGCAAAGGTAATCACCAATCATATAATTTCAATAGGCAGTCAGTCCTGAAATCATCACTGCTCAGGCTGAGCTACTAGGCACATAAACTAAAACCATACTGTCATTAGGAGTTGAGAAGAAGTGACTAGAATAATGAAAGAATATTTTACAATATCTGCCCCAGAGAAAGTGAAGTATGTATAGAGCTGCAGCAATGACATTGTTTACACAAATTCAATTTTGTTTCAGTAAGTGCATATACCATGAACAACTTCTTAATTCTCCAATATAATATGACGCGTGAATTCAATAAAAACTCATTACCAGGAACTCAATTAGGGAAAAAACAAGGAAAGTTCACAGATCCAGTGCAGTTAACATCCAAGCACAAAGTCATGTTTTGACAATGAAACCTACATTGGTTTCTCTCTGTTTAAAGACATGCCCTGAAATGCTGCACTAAATTTACTGCTTAAGAAGAGGGTGCTTTGGAAGGCACTAAGGGACAGATTGGATATTATAGGATAAAAAAAGCCGAAACACAGACCATGAAGAGTGCAAGCAGGAAAGGCTAAAGCACATTTAAAAGAAAAAGAACAATCAGGTTGACTTAGAACTTAAACATGTATCACAAAGTATCTGTAGTCATCTAAGGAAAGAATACATTTCCTACTGGGTATCAAGCACACAACTGGGAAGTCCATTCTTTGGCTCCATATGCAGTAGGCTGAGTATAAACCAGAAACAAAGCCAGTCTTGGCCAGCAATCAAAGTAGAAATGAAAGGGAAATGGGACCAAGCCAGTTTCACTCTTCACAACCCTAGGACTGGAACAGAAGAGTTTCTAACTGACAACAACTGAATTCCTGGAAAAACAAGACAAAACCCCCCACATCATTTAATTCAGGAAGTGATTCTTAATGCTGCTGCCACTGTTCACAAGTTTTTAAAATCAAATCCCTCTGAGGGTGATTTACTAAATCTAGAATCCCTAGAAATCTCAGTGCATATCACTGTAATATACACAGCTATGCAGCAAACCTGCTCTTCTGGATATAAAGACCCTTGGCTACAGTTACTATTTGGCGGTACAAAGTCAATGTTTCCTGATAATGATTAGGTAATAAAACAATTGCCAAAAGATTTAAAAATTGCCAGAATGCTTGCATTGGTCTTTGGCATCGGGACTATGTATGTGCCTTTGCATTTAAGGATCCTGTTGAAACGTCACTTGATAGTTATAGTATTTAACATTAGATAAAAATACCAGTAGTTTGCTACTGAGACAAACACCACATCTGTTGAATGCAGAAGGCAAGCAGATGTGGAATCCTCTGGCATATGGGTCAAACTGTCTTAGGCAAAGCAAAACATTTAAGCATCAGTTTTATAATTTGACTGAGCACAATAATAATGGTATAATGAACTTAAGTGTTCAGTGCGTGCCTGTTTAATTTAATCTTTGCAATAGGCAACTGTACAGTCAAAGTTGATTTGGTACAAGTTTTGTCAAAATTGTAACCTAAAGTCCCTTGTGTACTCCTGATACTTTATAGAAAAAATGATCACAAAAAATACATACCTCATGAGCTCCTTAACAACTATCCAACTATCCTAAAATTTTGCAAGTGTATCTAGGCATCTGCAAGGGGTGATCACATCTCTAAAGTTGTCTGTGGGCAAATTCAAAACAGGAGATTATTGTACTGTCAACTTATTGCTACAGTGGCAAAATAAAGAAATAAATAAAAAGCAGGGTGGCTGGTGGGAAGGGTATAGCTACAACAGCTTGTTAAAATGCTGTCCTAGTAATAGAAAACATACTGTATTTACATTTGCAGTGTATCATAACTAGTTGCAGAGGTATTCCTCAACAACTTACTGCATACTGAAATTAGTTCATTTGACCTTTCGCAAGAAGCAGGCTGTTCTGACACCAGCAGAGGTTCAGAATCAAGAAAATACCAGTTAGTACCTTTCATTAAATTAGCTTCAGTTCAGTCTAAGTGGGTTAAATGACAAAAGGAAAACAGATCACAGAAAGTTAAGTTACACAACAAAGTCTAAGGCTTATCTGGAGAGCAAATTAAAGGGCCAAATGCCCAAGTCTAGGTTGTGTTTTTCTACAGACCACATGTATTTTTGTTTTGTTAACAGAAAATGTTAAGAATCTACTATTTAATAACAGGTTTTTTCACACGGTAACAAATGCATTGGTGTAGTTTTAACATCAGTGTTCTAATAATTACTGCTCAGTTATTGTGCAATTTTATTTTGTACAAGTTTACAGTTGCTGCAACAATTGCTAAGTCATGAAATGCTGCAAAGCAAAACAGACAAACAGAAAGAAAAATCAGGAACAGAAAACACTAAACATACTCAGCTAATGTTTTTGGCACAACGTGGTGGCAGAAGGCACAATCTCTGTACTTAAGAACAAACTTGCAGAAGAGCCTCTCTAGTGGGGAAATACTGCAATGACCCAGGAGCTGCAAACTGTATTAAATTCATAACACAGCAGGTTGTAGTCTACTGCCACAGTACATTTGAAGCAATGCATGTGTTCATAAGCAACAGGGAAGCAATCAATGAAGTTAAAAAAATATGTGGAATGCAGTGGACACATATCTTAGGAGACACTAAGTGCAGTAACAGACTGAGAGCCACTGTTCTGAAGGAATATGAACAACACAGCACATCTGCAGAACATGCAGTTCAACACAAACAGACGCCCTAACAACTGATTAGAGCATAACAAGGAGTTAAAAGTTGGTAAGTTAAGCTGATGAGCTAGTTGCAGTGTGAACAGATCTAGTGCATCGTAGTCACTGTAATACTGAAGATTTGCTCAACAAAGCAGTGAATGCTGACACTTGACTGAAGTTCTTAAGCAGTATTTTCTTCCTAGGGCTGGGAACTTAAAGCTTAACCTAGTGGCTTTCTATCTTTTGTGTATCTTCAGTAATTGTTTTACACTTTGAAATTGTATGTATCTTGCTTGCAAAGTCTTGCTTGTGCAAGACTGAAGAACATCCAAATATTGCCCCTGAAGAGTTGATGCTGGTAAGTTTTCCTCACTAAACCACAATCACAGAAATTCAGTGTTCACCCCTCCTGCAAAGGGATAGGATATTACAAGTTGAGATCTACAAGACTATAACCCCAATGATCATGTATGTCATCGAGAAGAGTAATTCTAAGAAAATGGTGATATTAATATCAAATAAACATAATATTAATATTATAAACATAGCATTAATTTAATACTAATTAATATTAAATAAATCCATTTTCCACATACACTCCATCTTCCTTAAAGTCAGCAATTTATAGATGGCATTTTCTTTCTTACGCCTCCCACAGTGAACCATATCAGTGATGAATCACAGAATAGTAAGGGTTGGAAGGGACCTCTGAAGGTCAGAGTCCAATCCCCCTGCCAAAGCAGGATTACCTATGGCAGGCTGAACAGGAACAGATCCAGGCAGGTTTTGAAAGTCTTCAGAGAAGAAGACATCACCACCTCCATGGGCAGCCTGTTCCAGTGCTCCAACACCACCACAGTAAAGAAGTTTTTCCTCGTGTTTAGGTTTAGGTTTGTGCCCATTGCCTCTTGTCCTGTCACTGGGCTCCACTGAAGAGACTGGCCCCATCCTCTTAAGACCAACCTGTTAGATATTTATCAGCGCTGATAAGATCCCCTCTCAGCCTTTTCTTTGGGCTAAACAGCTCCAGGTCTCGCAGCCTTTCCTCTTAAGAGAGATGTTCCAGCGTCAGAGCCCTCTGCTGGACTCTCTCCAGTAGTTCCTTGTTCCTCTTGAAGCAGAGAGCCCATAACTGGACACAGTATTTCAGGTGTGGTCTAACTAGGGCAGAGTAGAGGGGAAGAAGACTGGACCCAGCACTGACCCCTGGGGAACACCAATAACTATAGGCCTCCAACTAGACTCTGTATCACCTATTACAACCCTCTAAACTCTGTCTTTCAGTCAGTTCTCAATCCACCCCACTGTCCACTGATCTAACCCACACTTTTGGGAGCTTCCCTATGAGGGTGTCACGAGACTGCCAAAAGCCTTGCTGAAACCAAGGCAAACAACATCCACTGCTTTCCCCTTATCTACCCAGATAGTCCCACAGTCATAGAAGGCTATCAGATTAGTTAAGCATGATTTTCACTTGGTGAATCCAAGACATGATGAGCTCCGTGGTCCATCTTCATGCTCCATGATGAACAGCAAGACTTTTGATTACTGTGCATAGAATATTGTAAACAAGTGGGTACAAGACAGTACAGAGGTAGCTGTAATTAACTGACAAGCAAGAAAGTGTTTTAGATGCAGAATACCTTGGAAAAAGTTAAGAGTAAACCATAAGTGTTTTATTTAGATGCTCTAGTGCCTAAGAAGATACACTTCCCATATGCACATCATTTCATACCACTGCTTTACTAAGTTTGTGAAGAAGTCTATGTACCCTATATGACTAAAATCTTCTTACAGATACTTGTTCATCTATATCTTTATCCAATGGCCTCCTAACGACCAAACTGTTAATAAATTAAGGCAGTCTGTCTACCAAAACTCCCAACTTTCACACAGGTAGAATAGCTTCTGTTACAGAGGATAACCTTAAGAACAAAGAAACAAGCATAAAGCCTACATCTTTTCTAAAAGGCTTCAAGCATTCTTCCCTACCTCCTGTTCTAGCAATTTTGATGCAGCACCTCTAGGCTAGTTTGATAGGAAGCTATTCTCATGCTTCTTGGAATACACAGATTAAGTCAATCAGTACTGAAAGTTGCTCAGGAGCTTTGTTGCGCATATAATCCAACAGCTCAAGCTAGGATACACAAGATCAGCTGGCTATTGCTAAACCGCTGAGCAGTCACATATTTTGAAAGTCCGTGACCTATCCTATATTACTTACTATCTTCAGTGGTGAGTCCAGTTTTCTCTTCACTCCAGTCACTCCAGTAGCCCACTCCATCTTCCTTCATGCAACGAATTGAAAAGACATACTCTGTGTAGGGTCTGAGCCCTTGAACACTAAATGAAGTTCTTGGTGAAGCTGTATCTTCAGAAGGAACCTATACATGGAAGAAAGATTTCAGAAATACTAAGCAAAAATTGTAAAGCTGAGTTCTGTGCTACTACAGCTCCCGTCTAGGAGGGCTCCCAACCACATACACTCCCAACACAAGCAACATCATTTTTTCTGCTCTTATTTCCAAAAGCTTCAATTCTCAACAATGGTTCGCTAAGAGATCAGTCAGAGTTGTGTGTATTTACCAGGTATAATATAATACAAACACTAGAATAAGTATGCAGCTATCTCAGGACATTATCTTCTATTCTGTGGTTTTTTTCTTAGTTAAGTTTTTGTCTACCTCTCTTTGCTTTGTATATAATTCCTTTACTTACTCATCTGCAATATACAGCCTCACATATCAGAATTTTGTTAGGTTATCTGCTTGATTACTAACTGCGAAATACCTGTGCTGGAAGCCTCCCATAAAGCTAGAGAATCTGGGATCATGCTTCCACTGATACAGAGCAGTGTTTCTTAACTGACGCTGAAAAAGGTTTGGTTTAGCGTAGTTTATACTTTTGCTAATAAATGAGTTTATGAAAATTAGCTCTTTCCTTTATCTCAGAATAGCAACTGAATGCCAGAAAATATTCTTACTGCATATGTACAGAAACAGATGTGTGATGTAGATCTCCAGGGATTGTGAAGATTACTTTCCTGGGCAGCCTGTTCCAGTGCTTGACAACCCTTTCTCTGCTTATTTTTTTCCTAATATCTATCCTATACCTCCCCTGGCACAGCTTGAGGGTGTTTACACTTGTCCTCTCACTTGTTACCTGGGTGAGTAGGCTGACACCCACCTTGCTCCAATCTCCTTTCAGATAGCTGTAGAGAGTATGAAGGTCTCCCCTGAACCTCCTTTTCTCCAGGCTACACAACCCCAGTTCCTTCAGCCAGGGCTCATAAGACTTGCTCTCTAGACCCTTCACCAGCTTCATGCCCCTTTTTGGACACACTCCAGCCCCTCAATGTACTTCCTGGAGTGAGGGGCCCAAAACTGAACACAGTATTCGAGGTGTAGCCTCACTAGTGCCAAGTACAGGGAACAATCACTTCTCTAGTCCTGCCGGCCATGCTATTTCTGATACAAGCCATGATGCCATTGGCCTTCTTGGCCACCTGGGCACACTGCTAGCTCATGTTCAGGTGACTGTCAAGTAACACACACACACACGCCAGCCAGCTTTCCAGACGCTCTTCCCCAAGCTTGCAGGGGTTGTTGTGTCCAAAGTGTAGGTACAGGAAGCATGTCATAGTGTTTCCCAAGCTTCAAACAAGTAGTTTTGTGTGTGCTTGGGAAGTTCATGAATGTTCTTGATGTTGCACGTACAGAATAAAAATTTTAAATAGACATACCGCAACATGATGGGGAGGACAGCAGAGAAGTGCACAATAAAATAAAAGGACAAGGTCACTGTACTCTAGATTGTGTCAAAACCCTCTAGGTCACAGCCTTCATGAACAGGCCAGATAAGCTATCTTGGGAGGCCACATAAGGCCTAAAGATAATAAAATGAATCCTCTGAACTGCAGCAGTGAGGGAATTTCTACAGTTTAAAAAATGGCTGGGTTACAGCAGAAGAGTAACAAGGGATATTAGTGGTATTACCTGCATCCAGTTTGTGTCACCAGTGATCCTATAGCGAATATTAAATTTCAGCTTCATCACAGCTGCAGAAATACGATTCTCCCAGGAAAGCTTCAGAACAGTAGGCAGTATTCCGGAATTGACTGATAAGTTGTGTGGAGACAGAGGTTTAACTAGAAAAAAAGGAGTTAGAGTCAACTCTACACCTGTATTTTATCATGCCTCTAGCAGCTGAATTGGCACACTATGCTGTAACACTACCATTAAAGCCTTTCACAAGCTCAGATGTCTGTTACTTCACATCAGTTTCTAAAGCAGACTACTCAAAAAGAATTTGCTATCCGAATTGTGATGAAATCTCTTACCTTCCTCACCTTTGTCCATTACAGTACAAGTTCTAGTCAACAATATTTTGGAAGAAACCTTAACATACCAATTCAGAAATATGCAAAGAAGCAGCAGTTACATACTACTAAAGCTTTAATAAAAGACATATAGTTACCAATCTCAATGGGGTCAAAAACAAGACGATCAGATTCAGCCTTCCCAAGAGCATTTGCTGCTTCTACCCAGACCTCCAGATTAACAAAGAACTGAACATCAGGAATTGTACAAGAATTGTTTACAACTCTAGGTATACAGTCAGGAAAATTCTCCTGTGGCCTAAATAAAAGAGAAAATAGAACAAGGTATAAAGCAGGAAGTTCGGTTTACTTTAAATAATCTTTTAAGTTTGGTTTTGCTTACAAAAAGTCATCAAAGTTATTTAGATATTCTACAGAGGGCTACTCACCATCTGTATTTCAACCGAAAATGGGTATCCAGGAATGTATGCTTTCCAGGGTTCCAGGTACAAGTCATAGGATATGTGAGCTTTGACACCTGATGCACAATGCAACTTAAGTTCTTGGGCTTCTCTGGGGGCACTGTACAAAAAGGTAGCAATAATTAATTCACAGGCACAATCCAGTATGAATCCTGCTTAAGTGTCCCATCAGAGCAATCAGCAAAAATTTGAAGTATTTACAGTCAAGAATTATTTCTAAAGGAGGGAGCAAAAACCATCTAGCAGCAGAAGTCAAACAGCTTAACCAGCTGCTCTGAGAAATATCAGACTGTATGTGGAACAAGCACCTGAAAGTAAGGAACAGCATAGAAGATTTCTCATTCTTTGAGGCAGAAAACCTAATATCAGTCATCTCTCAGCTAAATCCATTTTACTTCACACACAAAAAATGATAATAAGCATTACAGCTGGATTGTCACATGTTGACTTTGCCAACACCCTGAGTTCTAAGGAAGCTGTGAAGGGCGTATTCTCTCTCACCAGGGCTATGGCAAAAGGTGCTTTAGTTGCAAACACCTACAAGAAAGATACAGGATTTTCATCAATCCACTTTAGTAGCATGTAAGAATGGTGAATAAGAGCCATTAGTGGATAAGGGATGAGCAACTAGTATTATACAACTGGACTTGTGCAAAGCCCTAAACACTGTGCTGATTGATAAGAAGCTAGACATAAGCCAACAACATGCAAGTGCAGCCCAGAAAGCCAACCATATCCTAAGCTACATCAAAAGAAGTGTGGCTACTACTCTGCCCTTGTGAGACCTCACCTGGAGTACTACATGCAGCTCTGGAGTCTCCAATACAAGAACGACATGAACTCATTGGAGCAAGTCCAGAGGAGGGCCATGAAGATGATCAGAGGGCTGGTATGAGAGCAGGCTGAGAGAGTTGGGGTACAGAGGAAAAAAAAGGCTCCAGGGATACCATACTGAAGCCTTCCAGCACCTGAAGGGGGCCTAAAAGAAAGCTGGTAAGGGATAATTTTACAAGGGTGTGTAGTGAAAGGATGAGGGGTAATGGCTTCAAACTGGGAGATGGTACCTTTAGATTATAAATTAGGATGAAGTTCTTCACTCTGAAGGTGGGGAGATAATGGAACAGGTTGCCCAGGGAAGTTGTGGATGCTTTATCACTGGATGTGTTCAAGATCAGGCTTGGGCTTGCTTGATTGCTTTGAGCAATCAGGTTTAGTGGGAGGTGGCCTGCCTGTGGCAGGGGGATTGGAACTAGATGATCTTTATGGTCACATCTAACCCAAACCATTCTGATTCCATAGGATTTTTCAGAAGTAATTTTTTCCCCTTAAATTCACAGAATCACAGAGTGTTAGGGGTTGAAAGGGACCTTGGAGATCTTCGAGTTCAACCCCCCTGCCAGGGCAGGATCATATAAGCTACCCTACAACCTAATCTACCCTACAACCTAATCTACCCTACAACCTAATCTACCCTA